>OU015743.1:12724498-12796858 GCA_907169655.1 Acomys percivali | reverse complement strand
GTTCTTTGAGATAATTAGTAAGATTGACAAACCCTTAGCTAAATTAACTAAAAGGTGGAGACAGAAAATCCAAACTAACAAACTTTAAGACAGAAAAAAAAAAATGGGCACATAACAACAGACACAGGGAATCATAAAAACATACTTTATTCCAACAAATCTGTACTCGAACAAGTTAGAAAGATTTAAAAGAAACAGACAGCTTTCTTGATATATACCATCTACCAGATAATCAATTTAAACTGACCTATAACCCCTCATATAGAAGTAGCAACTATGCATCTACCAGCCAAAAAAAAAAAAAAAAAAAAAGGTCAGAGCCAGCTGGATTCAGTATAGAATTCTACTGGTCTTTCTGAGAAGAGTTGGCCCCACTGCTCAAATATTCTACAAAACTAGAGTCAGAAACAAAAATAACATTGCTCAATTTATTTTATGAGACAACAATTATTCTTATACCTAAACCATATAAAGATTCAACAAAGAAAAAGAATCGCCAACCAGTTTCCAATTTGAATACAGATACAAAAATTCTAAATAAAATACTTGCCACTTGAATGCAAGAACACCTAAAAAAAAAAAAAAAAATCCACCATGATCAAGTAGGCTTCATCCTAGAGATGCTAGAGATGCTGGAATGGTTCAACATATGAAAATCTATCAATGTTGTCCACTATATTGCAGTCTAACTAACAAAAACCACATGATGATCTCATTACACGGAGAAAAGGCCTTTGGCAAAATCCAAAACCCCTTTATGATAGAAGTCCTAGAACAATTAGGGATACAATGGACATATCTCAACATAATAGAGGTGATTTACAGTAAGCCCACATCCAACATCAACTTAATTGGAGAGAAACTCAAAGCAACTGCACTAAAATCAGTAACAAGACAAGGTCTTCCATTTTCTCTATATCTATTTAATATAGTACTTGAAGTGCTGGCTACAGCAATAGGCCAACTGAAGGTGATAAAAGACAATTAAATAAGAAAGAAGTCAAAGTGTCTTTATTTGGAAACAATCTGGGATTATACATAGATGACAGAGGAAAAAAACTTCTACTAGGAAACTCCCACAGCTACTGAACACCTTCAGCAAATAGCAGGCTACAAAACTAACACACAGAATTCAGTAATGCTTAACAACACCTCCCCCTTCAAACACAATTTACTGAGAAAGAAGTCAAAGCGGGGAAGTAGCACAGCCCCATCCCTAACCTGGAAGCCATCTCCATTCAAGCACAGTCTGCAAAGGAAAAATTACTTTTTCCCAAGGGATTCCCACTGGGGATACAAACTACTGTTAAGGGCAGCCACTATGCCCAGTAGGAGATGACCAACACAAACCAAACTAAATGGTATTTTTGGAAGGATTTGTTTCATAATGCTTTGCCTGAGGTTATTTTTTTTTTATAAATTATAGGACTTTTGTTTATATATTATGGGTTATGATTTTGTGTTCCTATGAGATTTCTGTGTATGAGTGTTTGTTTCATGTCTGTGCCTCTTGTGACTTTTTTTTTTTTTTTTTTTTTTTTTTGGGTACTTTAATTTTTATCCTTTTTTTGTTTTGTCTTATCCCATTTCTTTTTTTCCTTCTTCCTTTTGGAGCTGCCTACTTTCTGAGAGAGAATAAAAAAGTATGGATTTGAGTGGGCTGGGAAGTAGCTAGAATCTGGTAGAAGTTGGGGGAAAGGAAGCAGTGATCAGAATATATGTATGAAGAAATGTTTTTTCAGTATAAATTAAAATTATAAAAATATGAACATGAAATAAAAATATGATGTTTCAATCCTATTTATTCTGAAACATGAAAGCAAATTAAGATGCTTTATTTCTTGACATTATGAAAATTTCAAAGCTACAGGAAATATTAAAGACAAACACAATGATTCTTGACCTCTCCTGAGATTCAGCAGTGACTAACATTTTGTCAATATTTCACTTTCTCTTTCTCATATGTGTATACACGCACTGAATTTTTTCAAATTTCCTGAGCCATTTGGAAATAAATTGTCCCATGTATGAATTTTGCATTACAATTATCTTTCAACAAGCCTCATACGAGTTAGTGTTTGTTGTAGAGGAATAAAGGCAGCAGACTGAATATAGACCATGAAAAGTGATTTATGATAGTCAGTGAGTATTCCAACAACGGCTGTCCACATGCTAGAGTGGTTCAGCCCACAGAAGCTAATGAATTCATGAGGCTTACCGTCAGTCTCATCAGTCCTGATCTTGCCTAGAAGTCATGGAAAGTTTTTGGTAAGTTGCTGGTCTTTACATTGGAAAGTGAAAAAGCCTAGGATTTGATGCATTAGCCATAGCAGCACTGAATAGATGCACTTATCATTGAGAGATGCAAAAAGACAGGCAAAAACGATGTTTCTTACTTGGCCTTATCTCTGGGCCACACCCAAAAGTGCTACCTAGTCTCTTCCAAACTCAATGAGTTACAATTTATTTTTCAAAGGAGAGAAATATGTTGGATATTAGTTCAAAAATTAACGGACAAGAGAGCATGGTAACACAATGCTATCTGAAATCCGTATGGGAATGGGGCTCTGGTGACTTTTCCTACTTCCCTCATGCTACTTCCGTTTCCAAGCTCTGGTTTTCGTCTTATTGGCTTTATCCTCTACAACATTCTTCCTATTTGGTTTAAAATATGTATTTGTCAGATACCTCGGAAAATCTAAAGAGAGTTACTCCTCCTTGCTCCCTGTCTTCATACAATGCCCTACAAACATCTCTATCCGCAGAAGGGTTCAGAAATACAGTAGCACTGTGTGTGGTGTGGTGTGGTGTGGTGTGTGTGTGTGTGTGTGTGTGTGTGTGTGTGTGTGTGTGTGTGCATGTGTGTGTGTAAAGTTATAGTATGTAATCATAATGGATATGCAAAAACTTGTTCACCAGCCCTTATAGCTTTTTTTTTTTTTAACTTTACCTCAGTGTAGCTACAAACACTTCACTTTACATGCTGGATCAACATGTGGACAACTTCATGGCTAAGAGAATGGGATTTTTTTCAGGATGCTTAGACTGAGTCAAGGAGCTTGGGAAACAAACATCCCTCAGGCTTCCAGAGCCACAGAAGTGTCAGCCAAAATTGGCTGGAAAGAACAGCAATGGCTTCTGAGCAGGTAAGAAAAACTACAGCCTAGGCTGGCTGCAGGCCATGCTGAGGTAATGAAATTCTCCCATTAAGAGCCTCGTTAAGTTTGTTGACCTAAGGTAGCCTGCCATCTAGAAGGGACATAAAGTATAACTTCATTATATCCAGGTCAATAATGGAAGTTGATCCAGGCACCTCACCTCATAAAAAGTTGGTGTGAGAGTCCACAGAAATGTGTTAATGTGCAATGGACACTGCATGAAAAAAAATTGAAAATGAATGTGGCTACAAACATTTAATTCCAAAGTAACAAAAAGGCTTACTAACTACTTTAGAACACACACTCAAAATATTCCACTGGTCTCAAAATTACAAAGGGTGGAATTGGGAAATTCAACTCAAGTATATACATGGTTTTGTGTTATTTTCACATTGATCTATATGAATGCTTAAATATTTTAATATATTATTTTCCTCAGATTAGCCAGATGTCCTTGTCACTTGTAGATTGATTGATTCCAGTGGATATTTGAATTCTTAACATTTTGATTGATTGATTGATTGATTGGTCACTGAATGATTAATAGCCTGGTGGTCAAAGTAGAAAAGAAAGAAAGAAGAGAAACACAGATAAGTGGTATCCAGACATCCACAAACACACACCCTTCATAAAGAATTCTTCGAAGTAGCTCTTACCAGCATAGTGAATGGCTGACATCTGGTGGTAAAACCTGGGAAGAATTCTTGTGCAGATTTATACATTCATAAAAGCAAACATATACATCCTGTTAAATGAATAATGGTTTTGTCCTTAAGAAGAAGAATTTTAATTTAGTTGCCTAGATATAATAAAATATAACTTACCTGTTTGCCTGTTTTATCTTTGTCATCCCAAACATTTGAGTGTTTGTAAATATCTGGAAAGTGAGGCTTTCCATAAGAATGGAAACTGTCCTGTCCTCTTAACAGTCTCTATTAGCACCTTGTAAAGGACTAAACTGTGCTATGCTTGGGGAGGAGCTGGGAATAGAGGTGCACATCTGTAATCTCAGCAGAGGCAGGTGGATCTTTGTGAGTTTGAGGCTAGCCTGCTCTACAAAGTAAGTCTAGGACAACCAAGGCTACACAGAAAGAAAGAAAAGAAAGAAAGGCGGAGGAACACTTTTTAAGGCTGTCAGTGTCAGTGAAGCTAATTGATGATGCTCTTACCATATCATCTTCAGGCTAATTAGATTTCTAGGTAAATTTATTTAGACCTATGTTGGATCACCTTTTATTTTATGTTTCTAGCCAATAAGCATTGGGTGACTGCTTACTTTATACCCAGCTCTACATAGTATGTTGTACAAAAGTATAATCATAATGTGGTCCTTGACCTTAAAAATATAACTTTATTGAAATTAACAAATATTCATTTATAACAGCATATGTGATATAATACTTTCCCTAGACAGTGAAATTATGAACAGTAGCACTGTTGGGTACCAAGTTGGTGAGACTTGAGATGAGCTCCCAAGCCACGCAAGCTAAAAACAGGTCTGAGGAAAGGGTTAAGTAACTTCAGGTGGTGAGCAGGGACAGGCTTGTGAGGGAAGGTGAACTCACTCGTTCAGCAGTGCACTGATGAAAAGAGTACAATGCATTGGAAAATTGTGGAC
This sequence comes from Acomys percivali, assembly GCA_907169655.1. NCBI lineage: Eukaryota > Metazoa > Chordata > Mammalia > Rodentia > Muridae > Acomys > Acomys percivali. The sequence goes on along the minus strand of OU015743.1, from coordinate 12,792,082 downwards.
CACTGTTAGATAGGCCCAGAACAGTATGGACTTTGGGAAGAATTGTTTTCAATTTATCTGATAAGAAACCCTGGGGTCCTCCTCAAACTATGGCACCAGCCAAGGAAAATATAATCAGTAAACTTCGAACCCCTACCCAGACTAGCCGATGGATAGGACATTCTCCACCGTTAAGTAGAGAAGGAGATCTGACTTTCACACAAACTCTGGTGCCCCATATTTGACCATGTCCCTTGGATGGGGATGCTTGGTGGCACTCAGAGGAAGGATAATAGGTCACCAAGAAGAGACTCGAGACCCTATGAGCATATACAGGGGGAGGAGGTCCCCCCTCAGTCACAGACATAGGGGAGGGGAGTCGGGGGGAAGCGGGAGGGAGGGAGGAATAGGAGGATACAAGGCATGGGCTAACAACTGAGATGTAATATGAATAAATTAATAAAACAACAACAACAAAAAGAAATCAAGATTAAAAATCCCCCCCAAAGAAAATATCGGCAAAAAAATTTTTCTCCAAAAGACAGTGACACAAAAATAATTGACAAAGTAGATGAATGAACAAATAAAAGAGCTGAGTGAAGTAAGTCAGTCCAAGATGTAAAAATAAAATTCAATGAAGAGACAGCCTTGCTGAAGAAAATGCAAACTGAAATGATATTGAAACCAGAAATCTCAATAAGCCAAATTAAAACTCAGCAGAAAGTATCACCAACAGAATGGATCATGTGGAAAACAGAACATCATAACTGAAAGACAAGGTAGAGAAAGTGGATCACATAGTAAAATTGAATGAGAAGAACATGAGAGAGCTCTAAGATGTCAGAAAAAGACAGAAATTTTAAAATATGACCATAGGTGTAGAATAACACCACACAAAGGCATACAAATATTTTCAATAGTCATAGAAGATGTTCCACAAAGATAGAGGAAGAAAGGTACACATTTGGGTACAAAAAACCTACAGAATATCAAAGAGGGTAGGAAAAAACCTCCTCATGATATATATATCATGGTCATTAATATATATATGGTCATTAAAGTCATAGACTGAAGAAAATGTATTGAAATCTGTGAGAAGAGTCAAGCTGTTTATGAAGGCAGACCGACCAGAACACCACCAGACAATTCAGTAGAAACATTTAAAGCAAAAGAGTCCTGGAAAAATGTTTCCAAATCTGCAAAAGATCACAGATGCCATTATAAACTATTGATAAAAAACTAATCTATTAAAATAGAAAGAGAAAGAAAAACTTCACATGATAAAAAATAACCTTCAAAAATTATGACCACTAAATGACCTCTGAAGGAGGACAATTTTGGAAGGAATAATTTGATCTTTAAAAAAGAATAAACACACTGAAGATGCCACACAGTATAAGTACACAGTACCAGAAATTACTCAAAAGGGACTAAAAAGAAAAACTCACAAACCCACAAACATGACAAAATGTTAAACATTAATATTCATCTCTCAAAAAAAAAAAAGGGACAAAACCAAAACCCTCTGAACACCAGCAGTATTAACTTTCTCATAAAAAGAGACTAGCAGATTGCAATAGAAAATAAGATCCATCTTATTGTTGCCTGAAAGAAGCAAACATTGCCATAAAAGATAGCCACTGACTTGGGTAAAGGGATAGAAAGTTATTCCAATCAAAACTATGAAACAAGTAGGTATAGCTACTCTCCTATCTACAAACTGGATTCCAAACAAAAATTACAAGAGAAAAGATCACTTCACAATCATCAGTGGAGTAACTCAATAAGAGGACATTACAGTCCCAATACATAGACAACAAACATATACAGCTGATTTCATAAAACTAATACTACTAGATGTAAGGTCACAAACTCAACACAACACAGTGATGGTGTGACTTCAAAACCCTATACTTACCAATAGACTGCTCATCAAGACAAAAACAAAAAATATTTGCATTCAATGAAATCATAAATCAAACAGACCCAACCAGCATTGACATAATATTCCACCTGAATATTAAATACACATTCTTTTCAGCAGTCTATAGAACTTTCCCCAAAACTGGTCAGATATTCGTACATAAAGCAAGACTTAAATAATACAGAAAAACTGAAATATCATCTTTCCCTCTATCTGACAATATGGGAATAAAGCCAGATACTGACAACTGAATCTACAGAAAACACATAAGTCATGGAGATGAATCAATACATCTTGAAATGATATGTGTGTCACTGAAGAAATCATGAAGAACATAAAATTTGCAGAATTGAATGAAAATAAAGAAACACATATCAAAGTCCATGGGACACAATAAAATTTTATAGTTCTAAGTGCCTATGTATATTTTTGAATGATCTCAAATAAGTTAATTATAATACACTTTATAGCCTTGAAAAATCAAAAACAAATCAAGTTTCACATAGTAACCCAGGAAAATAATCAAGGTCAAGCCAGAGATTAAGTAAATAAAAAATTTAAGACAATGCAAAAGATACTAAAGTGAAAGACTTTTGAAAATATAATACAAATTGACAAACCTTTAGTCAAATTAACAGAAAGGAGAGAAGACACAAATAAAGTTACAGATGAAAAAGGAGACATTACAATGGATAACTATGAGATTCGGAAAATCATGGGTACACACCTTAGAAACCTCTACTCTACTAATTTGAAAACTTAAAAGACACAGATGAATGCATATGACATACCAAAATTGAATCAATATAAAATAAATAACTTCAACATATTGATGACAAATAATAAGATTGAAATAGTGATAAAAAAGAATCTATCAGCTAAAAGGAGCTCTGAACTAGATGGATTCACTGCTTCTTTCACCAGGTCATCAAAGAACTAACACCAGTACTGCTCAAATATTCCATAAGCCATTAAGGGAAGGATTCCAAACTGTCTACAGATCCAGTATTACCCTGATATACCAAAACCAATTAAAGATGCTATGTAAGAAAGAAAATTACAAAACCATCTCCCTGAAGATATTTGCAAACGAAAGATTAAAAAGACATCCATCAATACCAAGATAACTTTCTTCGGGAATTGCATGGGTGGCTCAGCATATGTAAATGAGTACGTGTTTCGTTATGTAAAAGACATAAACTGCATGATCTTCTCAATAGGGAAAAAGATCTCTTGACAGAATCCAACATCCCTTAATGCTAAAAGTTGATGAAAAAGATAGGCATGGAAGGAGCTTAAGATATGGTTATCTACAGCAAGCCTATAGCCAACAAACATCATGATAAATGAAGAAAGCGTCAGCGCACACTCGCTTAAGTTCAGGATCAAGACAAGAGTGTCCACTGTCTGCACTACTAGGCAATAAAGTTATCCAAGTCTAGGGGATATAAAAAAGGAATGAAAGGGATGCAAATGTGAAAAGAATAAAAGTATCCCTTGCAGATTACAGAATTCTATAATGAGACCCTGAAGACCATGGAAAACCTTTTAACCTATCAACACAAGTGGAAGAATGCAAAATTAACACACAAAAAAAGTAGTAGGCTTCTTATGTGTGCATGATAAACATACTGAAAAAGACCAAGTAATAATTAAACACTCTGGTCTGGTGACATTTACTTAGTCTTTACCTCATCAACACCAATTAGAGTCTTGCATAAAATAGTTCTCCCTGAGTAATAAATGTGTTTGTAGAAAACAAAATCTTGAAAGTGGGTATTTTTTAATAGGAAAAAAGCCCTCATTTCAGTTTTTACTTATCAATTATAATGCACAGAAACTCCAAAGGTAGAAGTGGCCCAGTCATTAGGAAACAGTAAAACAAATTATTCTTCTACAGTTCTCTGAGAGGTGGAGAAGTAAGCATAATAGGGTTATTTTTTCCAAGTTCCAGCTAGAGGTCCAAATAAGATGTGTATTCAAAAGGCGATGAATGGAACTTTAAAATTGGTTTTAGTGAAGTAATGTAAATGTACTAGCCATTATTCCACTATCCTGGAATATGAACTCCAGGAAGGCAAGGATTTATGTCTTTAAGATAACTTGGCGACAAAAGAATATCTTGGACAAAGCACACACGCCACATATACTTTTTTATGACTGAGTGGATGAATTTCATCGCTAAACGGGTGTTCAGTTATATCATAAATCTTAGTGACTTACTATTATACATGGTCACATAACAAAAACCACCCTTGAAATGTTGATTGCATTTATAAATAACTTTTCAAATGAACACATTGTTCTAATGAAAATACATTATCTAGTTCCTTCCATATCACTTCTTTACATATTCATGAAAACACCACAAGGTGGCATACAAAGCTTCACGTTTTAAAATTATTTCAGTCAACATTTTATTCCTCATTTCATTTTTGAAGCAAATTGTATTAGCCTAAATACCACCAAGAGATGCCTATTGCTTGAGGAGTAAACTGTGTCCAGCTCTAACTTACGCCACTCACTGCAGTGTGAGACCTAAGGACCCAAGGTTTTTTTTTTTTTTTTTTTTTTTTGTAGTTTTTATTTTTATTTTGTTTGCTTACCTGTGGGGCATCTTTTAGGGTCTTGTTGATTTGTCCCTATTGGGTAAGCAATTCTAATGGTTGGACTGGGGATAGGATACCTCTACAGGATTTGGGGTCAGTTGTCTTCGGAGAAGGACAAGGGTGGTAGAATGTGTTATACTCTGTGAAATTTCTTTTTCTCCGAGTTGTTGTACAAAGACGAGAAAAGCTGATGGTGTCTGTGTAGCCCTAGACAATTTCCCTATTGGCGCACTGGTCTCCAAAGCTCTTTTGGGCTGTCTGCTTTCCCGTTCCTCTAGAATCTTTACAGCCGCTCTGGCTGCCCGTTTTTTTCTCTGCCCCCTTCTGCATGCAGGTGCTCTGGACACCTGGCGCGTGGAGCAGGTTGGGGCAGCAATTGTGGGAAACACTGGCTCTCAACTACCACATGTTTTTCCCTTTACCAATGGCATGCTTTTTGCTTTCCAAATGCTTCAACCTCTACCCGCAAATTCCCTGGTTGGACAGCCAACTCTGCAGTCCTTTCTAGAACGATGGAATTAACTGCCCCTTCCAGTTTTCGTATCTTATTGTTCTTTCTTCCAATCTTAAAAAAAAAAAATGTAATACAATAAAAGACAAAGAAAAAAATCAAAATTTCCCTCTGGGTATAAAGCAGGAAAGAACTTTGCAACAGCAGCTATGATTTTGCTGACACCCTGAAACGGCATCCCTGTATCTTAAAAACCTGTGTTTTCCTCCACAACATTAGAAGTTAAATTACCCATTATGCCCAAAGCACTCTGGGTGCCCCTGTAGGCTCCGACCTTTTCCAAACCTACTTTATTTGAGGTTCTTTAATACCTTATACCACCCTTGCAGCCCACCTACCTTAGACAGGAGTGAAAAGAGGTTAATGGGAACAGAAGTAGACCTTGTTGAAGTCAGTTCCTGGGAGGGATTCCCCTGGCGTAGTCGGCAGGATTTCAGCAGACCAGCAGTTCCACCAAAGTTGCTGCTGGAACCTGGAACAGCAGCCAGAACCCAGAGCCCCGAAGCGGTGTTTGGAGCGGTTCTCTCTAGGAGCGTCTTGAAGTGGAGCAATGAACAGCCAAACAATACCAAGATTCCTCTCAGAGTCTATACTAAGATGTGTTTCAGCTGGCAAAAAAACAAGCCCCCGCACAAGGTGGTTCGTCTTCTAGTGGATAAACATCACCTGTTCTCTCACAAGTCTGTGCCCCATCCCACACTTAGGATCAAAACAAAAACATGTTTAAGTCCACTACATCGAGTTGTTACTCTCAGGTGTGAGCTGTATGGAGGCCCTACTTAAGACTTTAAAAAGGCATTTTGGTTTATCAGCTTAAATAATAGTTTTGAAATATTTAGGTATGTGGCATGTAGATTACTATTTTCTACTCAACACTGTGTGTATACTGAAGAGAAGACTGTGGATATAAGATCAGAATATTATCTTTAATGTTTTTCCTTTTTGTTGTATATAATAAAAATCTTTAACAAAGATACGAATAACTACTATTGTTATCCACTAATATTCTAGTTTGCCTCTTTCTGGGAGTAGAATTCACCTGTCCATTATTATTAAGTGTGACTATATAGCTTATGTGGCTGCTTTGTCTTTTTACATCTGTGGTTTAGATTTTGTTCTTGTTGTTACAATACTGGGTAAGCGAAGTAGAGCCTTGTTTATGCTAAGCAAACATTCTACAATGAATAACATTCAAGGGTTAGAGGGCAGTTTTGTTTTTGGTTCTGTGTGTGTGTGTGTGTGTGTGTGTGTATGTGTGTATGTGTTTGTTTTCAATGATAGTTCTCTGTGTTGCCTAGGCTGGGCTTGCCGTGAATGTACGATTCCACTGCCTCACAATTCTTAGTACCTGGGGTTAACAGGCCTGGTTTGTGATAAAGATAATAACAGGTTTAAAGAGATGGAAAATATCAAAAATGTATTAAAAAGTCTGAAAAAATTCCATGCAGGATTTGCTGGGATAGAGTAGCTGGATAGGTACCTTTGAAGTCTTTTTGTAGCTGCATTGTTTCCAGGTAAGAATTGACTGTTACTAAATCTAGAATTAGTGAATTACTTTTACTCCTCTATTTATGTGCTACGGTATAGGTATAATTGACCAAAATTATGAACATAGTCAAATACAAAGTAATGTTTTCATATGCATTATGAAACAATGATAGTAGAACTAATGAACATCACCACACATAGTGTAATGAAGCTGACAAGATAAGCAAGCACAGGAGGAGGGCTTGCTAAGGAAATCAGCACCATTAGAAAGCTTGCCCTGACAGGGCTATTTTGATTCCACCTTTGAGCTTGCTGATTCTTTTCCTAGATTCTGTTGTAGACGTTCAGGACTTGGCCAGGCTTTATTCATTGTAGGCTCAGGGTGAAAGATGTAAAAACACTTGAAAGACATGACTTTAAGAAGAGACTATCAGGCCGAGCAGTGGTGGTGTACGCCTTTAATCCCAGCACTTAGGAGGCAAGGGCAAGTGGATCTCCATGAGTTCGAGGTCAGTCTGGACTACATAGCGAGTTCCAGGATAGCCAGAGCCGTTACACAGAGAAACCCTGTCTTGAAAAACAAACAAAGAAACAAACCAACAATCAGAGTGGCTGCTTATAAAGTGCATCCTATGAAACTGTTTCTTCATGCATATGGAGGCATCTAGGGCTGCTGCATCTGTAGTCCAGGCAAACCTAACTATATAGGTTTTATCCATCTGATGTTTCTTTCAGGCATGGAGTATGCAGAAGTTATCAGATCATAGACAATTCCACCGAGGCTTCATACAAAGCGATGGTAGGCCAGAAAATGCGTAGTAGGATTTGAGGCTGTTGCAAGCAGCTCTGGAAAGGGCATGTACAAAGCCGCCTTTTTAAAATCCTCTCTGGTGATATGAGGAACATGCTCACCTTCACAGGATCTGCTTGTCACAGGCCCACTGTTGGCACCAAGCAACTATGGACTTCAATTTTGTAAAACAGAAGCTTAAATAAAAGTTTCCCTGTTATGTTGACCTAGTTCAAGTATTTTGTCATAATGATTGACTAATAGTTAACATTTTTGTTAATATAAGATTTACCATCAACAATGCAGAATTACTGACAAATCCTACATGGTATGCATTAGGTATTTAGAATATAAATTCTCTCTTCCAGGAGAATTGAAACTTTCTACCCATTTAAAAATGTCTGCCCGAAAGACTCAAATGTATATACTCACTTATATCTGCATACTAGCCCAAGGGCCATGTCCCACGAAAGCCTTCACTTACCAGGAAACTGGGTCAGAGGGGAGGACATCCTATTGGGACTCTAGATGAGAGAAGCATGGGAGAGTAGCGAAGTAGAAGGATCCAGAGGGTCCTAGAAACCTACAAGTAGAACATTGTGATAGGCAGATTTGGGCACAGGGGTCCCACTCAAACTAAGGCACCAGCCAAGGACAATACAGATGGTAAACTTTAAACCCCTACCCAGATCTAGCCAATGGACAGAACAGTCTCCACACTTGAGTGGAGAGTGGGATATGACTTTCTCACGTACTCTGGTGCCTCACATTTGACTATGTCCCCTGGTGGGGGAGACCTGGTGGCACTCAGAGGAAGGACAGCAGGTTACCGAGAAGAGACTTGATACCCTATGAGCATATACAGGGGGAGGTAATCCCCCTCGGGAACAGTCATAGGGGAGGGGAATAAGGGGAAACTGGGAGGGAGGGAAGAATGGGAGGATACAAGGGATGGGATAACCACTGAGATGTAACAAGAATAAATTAATAAAATAAATAAATAAATTAAAAAAAAATAAAAGAAAGACATGATAAATCCCCGCCCCTCAAAATGTATTTGATGGTTTCTCAAAGAAAAAAAAAATGTCTGCCCACGCCCAGCATTTCTTTTTTAACCAACTCCTGACTTCTGCAATCACCATTCTACTAACAGCCCCTATGGTTTTTAACATTGTGAGATTCCACACAGAGGTCATATCACACAATATGATGTCTTTATGTGTTTTGCTTGATTTACTTAGCATAAAACTATGCACAATTGTACTTGGAAGATGATAGAATTTCCTTTATTTGTAACACTGAAAGATATTCCTTTTAATTCAGTGCCACATGTTCTTGACTATTCCTTCATTGTTAAGTGTTATGATTACTGTTGTAAAAGACATGCAAGTGCATATTTCTTCCAGATATGAACAGTCCAGTGCCTTTTGATATATAACCAGGAGTGGGATTGTGTTAGCCAGGATTCTTTAGAGTAATAGGATTTACAGAATGAATCAATCTCTCCCTCCCTCCCTCCCTCCCTCCCTCCCTCCCTCCCTCCCTCCCTCTCTCTCTCTCTCTCTCTCTCTCTCTCTCTCTCTCTCTCTCTCTCATGACTTACAGGCTATGGCCTAACTAATCCAGCAATGTTTGGCTATGAATGGAAAAGTCCAAGAATGCAGTAGTTGCTCAGCCCACAAGGCTGGGTGTTTCAGCTCATCTTCAGTGCATGGTGAAATCCCAAAGAAATAGCTTCTACTTACCAGTGAAGAAAGACTTGCTAGCCAGCAGGGAAGGAGCAAACATTTCCTTCTCCCATGCCCTCATATAGGCTTCCAGCAGAAGGCATGGGCCAGGCCAGAGTCAGGTTTGCTAACTTAAAAGATCTGGATTAGAGGTGTGTCGTCCTATCTGAGATTTGGGTTTCAAGTTGGTCTTCCCACTTTAAAACTCCCTCACAGGCATGCTCTCCATATTGGGGGTTTTAGTTAATTCCAGATTGAGTCAAGCTGACAGCCAAAAAGAGCCTCATCTTAAAAAAAATTATAAGCATTACATTTTTTTATTTTTACTCTCTGATCACTGATGATAACATTTTTTCCCTCCATTTATCTGCTGTCCATGTGTCTTTTTTGGAAAAATGTCTATTAAAAACTTTTGCCTGTTTTTCAACCAGTGTTTAAGTGTTGTAGTTTAGCTATTGAGTTTCTTATGCCCTTTTTATATTGACATCTGTACATTTTCTCCTATTCCATAGGTTGTCCTACTTCTTTGTTATTTAATTTTGTTTTTCCATGTAAAACCATTTTAGTTTAATGTAATCCTATATGCTTAATTTTATTTTGATTGTTTTTGGGGCAAAATACAAAAATCATTGTCCAGATGATTATCAACAGGGTTTTGTAATTTTCTAGTAGCCTTAGATGTTACATTTAAGTCTTTAATCTACTCTGACTTGAATTTTTACATTATATAGTAGAATTATATGTAGATAATTTCTCCAAGATAATTTACTGAAGAATACTTTCAGCACTTTGTATTCCAGGAAACTGTTAATGACCACTTAACCCAAAAGGTGAGATGGCTCAGTGGGTAAAATACTTGTGTAATCCTGAAGACCAGAGTTTGGTGTCCAGAAGTTACAGAAATGTGGATGGACAGAAACAATTCCACAAAGTTATTCTCTGGCACACTCTCTCCCTCTCCCTCTCTTTCCACCCCAACTAAAGCGTAAACACAAAAATAAAACCCCAAAACTTAACCATCAATGCATAGATATTTATCTTAGGGTTTCTTTTACTCTGACAAAACTCTGACTATAAGCAATGTGGGGTTTGGCTTACCCTTGGCATAAATTCAAACAGGGCAGGAACCTAGAGGTGCGGGAGTCAGGGAGGAGTGTTGTTTCCGGGACTGCTTTCTTACAGCACCCAAGACCACTGGCCTGGGGTGGCACCGCTCACAGTGAGTTGTGTTCTGCCACATCAATCATCAATCAAGAAAACCCACTACATGTCTGGAAAAATACTGCTATAAGCTCTGCTGCTCCTGAGCTCTGGCACCCAGGGAGATTTTGGAGGCATTGCCCTACTCTTGGCCTGGACATTATGACTTAAGTCTCTTAATTGGCTTCAGCATGGTTGCTGGTAATCATCTGGAGTTGGTTGTTTCACTGTGAATTGAAACATTCCCACAAAGGAAAGAGCAGGAGGCTCAGGAGACTTGTGCGTTGAACTAACTATACGAGTGGAAAAGACGACACATACAGAATTGATGGGGACCCTCTCCCGAGGATTTAGAAGCAGTACACAATTACTGGGAGGGGAGGGTCATCTGCCTACTTACCAAGAGAGGATTCTCCCACCTGTCCAGCCGCCTGGAGGTCAGGCAGAGCTCTAGGGGTTTTGATTTTTATCACCTGTCTTTCATGCTGGGGTGGGCTTTGGTGACGCAGCTGCTTTGTGTCATCTGCTCCTGTAAGTAACTCCAATAAAAACTCATTGGCTCCCTGGGGAGGGAGGGAGGTGGGGGGGGGGGACTCACCACAGCCTTGCCCACAGGCCAGTCTTGCAGGAGCATTTCCTCAGTTGAGGTTTCCTCTTCTAAAATGTTTGTGACTTGTGTCAAGTTGATGAAACTAGCCAGCACAGTATGGCTGTTCTGTGCTGCTGTGTCATGGTCTGTCTGTCTGTCCCTTGTTCTAATAGTGCCAGGGTGTTTACCATAGCGAGGTAGTACACCTTGATAAGATGCTCGTCCCCTGCTGACATAAAAACTGTCTTTGGTTCCCGAGAACTTGATCGTGATAGGTAAAGGTATTTTTTACATTTAATATAAACACGGCTAATGAGTCTGGATATTGGTTTTCCACTCTGGATATACTAAGTTTCCAACATTATTTTTCTTTAAAAAAAAAATGTATTGGCTGCATGGATATCTACATGAGAGTGTCATATCTTGGAGTTACAGACAGTTGTGAGCTGTCATGTGGGTGCTTGGATTTAAACCCAGGTCCTCTGGAAGAAGTCAGTGCCTTTAACTGCTGAGCCATCTCTCCAACTCCTAACATTACTTTTCAAACACTTCCTCACCTTCCTGTGTTGCGAACTTCAATTAAATTCAACGTAACTCAAAATACCAACCAATATGATGACAAGAAATTATTGTAATCAAGCCACTACTGACTTAGGGCCACAGAACAGACTTCGGAGCTGAGCTGCGATGCTGAAGGGACATTTTATAGCATATTTAAAGGATAAAACCTAAAGGGACGGGGAGCTGGGAGGGCTGTAGCACTGTCCACTTATTTGGACATAAGGGGTTGAACAAGGGAGTTTCCATCAGTCAGGATAGGAGTAGGTTCCTGGGGCTGGAAATATGAACTTTGACACTGCCAGGAAGATGGAGAAATTGTCCTTGAAATGTCTGGATTCAGACAACTGTTTCCACACAACAGAAACTGTTCAGCTATTGGGAAGTCCCTAGCTTCCTTAGGGCCTCAGACCTTGAATTTAAGTTTCTCCCTATGATTAAATGGAGTCTATAAATGAAATGATAGTACTTAGAATAAGTATTTTTTTGCTTGTTCACAACATTTGGAGAGGAAAATCAATATCTAGATGCAAGTGCTCCAACTACATTAAGTATAAAGATCTTCAGAAAGGAGAGTGCAATAGTTACTCCATTGCTGTTGCTTCTTAGGAGCAGAAAATCCCTTGGGTCTTTTATTTTCACAAGTTGGAAGTTTAACCTAGGTGGTGTTTTGCACTTAGGGTACCCCTCCATTTATCCCAATGCAAATGACTCTTTAAAAAAATATTTATTATGTATATAGTGTTGCACTTGCATGTACACTTGCACACCAGAAGAGGGCACCAGATCTCATTACAGATGGTTGTGGGCCACCATGTGGTTGCTGAGAATTGAACTCAGGACCTTTGGAAGGGCAGCCAGTGCTCTTAACCTCTGAGCCATCTCACCAGCCTCCCTGTAGATCACTCTTAAAACAGATCATCCTTCCCCCACAACTCGGGGATAGTGCCACACAGTGAGTGGACATCCCCATCTCAAACAACACAGGCAAGACAATCATTCACAGACAAGTCTACATGCCAAGCTAATCTAGACAATCCTTCATTTAAATGATGTTCCCAGGTGATTCTAGACTGTGTCTGGAATGTAATTAACACTATCTATCACGGCTTCTTTTTGTTAAACTGTTCGTTCTTTTTTCCATCCATTGTTTCAATTTTTTTAAGTTGTCTATGTTCACCTGATGACTATTTGTACTTCTTTCAGACAATCATTTTAATTTTTTTCCAAGCACATTTTATATTTAAGCGTCTTCAGGGTCGGCTATTGGTGATTATTCAGAAACTTTGCTTGTATGTTTTTCTGATTATTCATGATTCTTGCATCGAATGTTGGTGTCTACACACCTGAAAAAGTAGCCACCTCTCCAGTCTCTATGGATTACTTCAGCAGGGAAAGCTCTTTACTATTCTAACCAAAGTCTTGTGGGTAGGTTATCTGGCAATAACCTTAGAAGGTTGTTCACAGGGGTCTGTTCCACAGGTTCATCCTGGTGCCATTATCTGTCACCTGGGGAAATATGAGCACTGGGTGAAGGCAGAAAGCAAACCTGAAACACTCTTGTAGATGGTAAAATTCAGTGGATTTTTATATGTTCACACAATAAAAATTATCACCATTAATTTTAAGACAAAATCAAAGTCTATACCCCCAAGTAGAATATGACACTGAACAACTGTACTGCTTTGCACAGTTCTACATGTCCCCCTCCCTTTACCACGATGAACAGTGTCATTTCAGGAACTAAGCTCCATCACGCGACATTTTGAGGATGAAACTACAATCAGTCATGGATGACCAAGAAGGACATGTGGGTTGCCAAGAAAAAAAGCTTTATTCTTTTAAGCCACTAAGATTTGGGGATACTTTGCAAAAAGAATAATGTAGCCTGATATGACTCATACACACATAACAACACTCTGATGAGAAATTACTGAGGAAAGAAAAACTATTTTTAGATGTTCAGAATCTGTGACTCAGAAGTGAGTCTGAAAGCTAACTGGCCTCCTTAAATAAAACAAGCAAAATAGGCCAATTTCAAGTCAGATGATTGCTAAAAGAAACTTAGAAGAAAGTGCCTTCATTGAGGTGATAAAGGACACGGCTGCCTTATCTACCACATAGGCACTGCAGCAGACTCCTTTCACAAACTGCTGCACTGAGGAGAGCAGGATAAGGCTTCTATAACCATTCTTTTTACAGTTTCTTTCTAGAATTCCATCTGCAATTTCTTTGGTTTGTAATATGATGTCAGAGACTGAACTGCTCCCCTGACAGACAGTCGCTTGTCTTTTAACTAGAATATATTCTGCTGGTGCAGTGGATCCAAGTTTGGTTCCCAGTACTCACACTGCCAAGGCTCACAACCATCTGTAAGTTCTGCTTCAGAGTATCCGACACCTTTATCTAACCTTTACGGGTACTGCACTCACATGCACAAAGCCACACTCAACTACAAAGACACACAGAGATACATACACACACACACACACACACGTGAATATATAAATATAAACTTTAAAAGTTCCAATTCCACAGAAAAAATAGTTTCATTTCATTCATGTTATTGTTCATTCAACATTTATTAACTGTAAGTGGTTTAAATTTTTTTCCAAAGGAGGACCTATTCCTTTAAAATATTAGAAAAGAAAATACAGTACCAACATTAGAAAAAGGGCTGAGACTTCTCTAATAGAATTTATTCCTAAGAAGCAAATGTATTTTGTCTGTACTCTGAGGAATTCCTAAATTCTATGCATTGTATACTTCTGTTACATATATTTGTTTGTATTTAAATGTGTCACAACTTTAGGCAGGTGTAAAATAAACCTTCAGAATTTAGATATTAATGTAGTACCGAGATACCTCTTCTATACAACCTATTTTAATAGAGAAAATACTTACAATCTAGGAATATATACATCCTATGCAAGCATTTAAGTTACTTTTGGTATTTGCTAACTTAAGTACTCAAGAACGTGATTTGAAGAATCCAGCAGGCTGAAAGTCTGTTTCTCAAGAGAATTGGGATCTTCCACCAACACAGAGATTTTGGAATTTCTATATTCTAAAAGTTCATGATCCTTGCTTGATGACAATAATTCACTGTCAGCTACCCCAATAGTTGCATCTTCTACCAGAATATTTGCCTGGTATGCCCCAACTGGGAGGTCAGGTAATCCAATGTAGTCGTGATCTGCTACTATCGAGCCTTGCAAGAGATAAAGACTATCTGAAATAGTGAGATCAATAAGCTCATGTTAGAGTTGAAGGTAAACATCTTTTTAAAGTTAAATATAAAAAGTAGTTATCAATATTAAAATCCAGAAAGCTCTCTTACCAAGCTGGGCATAGTAGCACACACCTTTAATCTCAGTACATGGGAGGCAGAGGCAGAGATCCAAGCCTCTGCACCCCCCCGGCCCACCCCCAGCAACCGGCTCATCCCAAAACCCAACGTCTTATTCATTAGACATAAACATATACAAAAGTCAGCACAGTTATGTCTATATACCCCCCACCCACCCACAAACAGTTCACATTTAAAGAATGTAGGAACATCAAAAATACTGAAATAAAGATTTCAATATCCTTGCCTGGGTTTTGGTGTACATTATACGTATGGGTCAAGGAGTAGGAGCGACATAGGTAAATTATAGAACTATAATATTGATACTGATGATATGCTTAAAATCTGTCTACAAAGGATCTCTACATGAATTAATAAGGCTCTTAGCCATCTGAACTGCTAAACTCTTATATTTCTAACTTCAGATGCCTTCCAATTTATACAGAATTCATAGTAGTACAATTACATCAATGAGTTATAATATAAAGCTATAAACTAGATGAAGAAAAAGTGGCCAAAATCTGACTCACATGACAGGAATGTCTAAGGAGGTAAGCTTCAGGGAGGCAGCTAAAGTTTTCTTTACGTTGTATCTGCTAGCAAAATACCTTAGGAATGTTCAGGGTCTACCTCGTCTGCACAACAGGGAAACTTTTCTTGTCCGTATTTTGTTATACTTTAGCAAATTATCATTAGCCCCCAGGAAAACAGGTTTCAAATAAGTTGCTAAACTAATAGTAAAGTAACACTCTCCTACAATGTATAGAATACAGTAGAAAAAGAAATCCTTTCAGGTGTGAGTCTCTAACTCGTAACAAAAAGGAACCGCATCCCTGCATTCTCATTCTGGATCTTCTACCGAACACAAACAGATTCTCTTGATGATTTGAATAGTTTACAGAACCTTCCAATCTAAGTTTAAGAAAAAAAGACTGATTACCCGTTTAGATCAGAGAATAGTGGGGATCACACCAAATTTGGTATGTTTGGGAAAATGCCCATTTTCTAGAAGTTCATACATTTAAAAACTAAAAATTTATAAGTTTTAGCTCTTAGAAATCCACACTATAGGAGCTGGAGAGATGGCTCAGTGGTTAAGAGCACTGTCTGCTCTTCCAGAAGTCCTGAGTTCAATTCCCAGCAACCACAACCATCTATGTGGCTTACAACCATCTATACTAGGATCTGATGCCCTCTTCTGGTATGTAGGTGTACATGAAGACAGAGTACTCATATGCATAAATCTTAAAAAATTTAAAAAAAAAAAAAAGAAGTCCACACTATAGTCAGGTGGCATGAGTGGGCTTGCTCGTGTTGAAGTCTCTGCAAACAATATGGCCAGCAGAGAAACGATCCACAAGTGGCAAGAAGGAAATCTGGTTCAGCACAGCTTAGCCGGAATAGTTCAAATAGCTAGAATCTGAGCCCAGGCAGTTTATTTTTAGCTATATTCAAGCACTGCACAATTTCAGAAAAAAAACTTTCTTACTGATAATTAACTCAATCCCATGTGTACAACAAAGCTTAAGATATGTTTACACTGAAACTTTTCACAAAGTACATATGGCCTCTTCCATAAAGATGGAACTGTTGGCTCAGAAACAACGCTCAAGGTAAATGTCTAGGGAAAGTTACTGAGGTAAGCACAACAGCCTGTGGGAGTCAGGATTGATTGGCCTAGCACTAAGAGAGCACAGAAGTTACCTAGACTGTTGTGAAGTAAGTGACATCCCTCATAAGGATGGCTTTTATTGGGTGAGAGGCAATGCTCAAGGTCTAGGAAGAAAAGTCTGGGATAAACAAACATAAGAGTCTGGGGGATTCAGGTGAGGCCTGGCTCTCTGTACAGCAAAGCATCATCAGGTTATGAACTACATCCATTCCCAGCATTCTGGGTAGAAAACAGGTTTTTGAGTAGGTGAGGCATCAAAAAGAACTCAATTGTCTGATTATTTGCAAACGTTGCTATGCTATTATTGTTTTACTATTACTAGTCACTATCAGTAGTGGATGGACTCTGCGTCTGGAGAGTATGGAGCTACAAGGACTAAGGGATAGTTTCTCCAAATAAGCTTTATTTCTAATAATGTGGACCCCATGAATTTACTGTCATAATGCTTGTTTTATTGATGAAAATATTAACTGTCACAGCCCAATAACGGTTTCCCAAAGTGTCCACCCATTAATCTCCCGAACCTGTGAATGTGTTGCTTTATATGGCAAAAAGGAATCTGGGTAGTCATGAAATTAAAGCTGCCAATGATCTGATCTTAAAATTAGTGAGATTATTTTTAAGTGTTTGGGTGGGCCCAAGGACAGAAGTCCTCAAACGCAGAAGAGGGAGATACTTGACACACTGCAGGCTTTGAGAAAAGGAATAAAGCAAGAAATAAAAGAAGCATCTAGAATCTAGAAAGGACAAGGAAATCCATTCTCTTCTCTTCTAGATGTTCTAGAAATATGACTCTGTCAATGCCTTAATTTTCGCCTGACAATACCAATGTAATAGTTCTGAAGTATCCAAGTTTATGACAATAAATGTGTGCTGCTTGAAGCACTAAATCTGTTGTAGACTGTTATGGCAGCAACATGAAACTAGCACAATAAAAATTATTTCATAAATGGGCTTTTAATCATGAAGGAAAGAATGAAACTAAAACTTCTGGGTGAGGCAGATCCAAATCTATCATTAACAAAACAAACAAAAGAAAAACCAGACTCTGTTGGATGGGACAGTGGCTCAACAATACAGCTATCCCTTTAAAAAAGATCATGACTACAAAGGGACACTAGTATATTTTTAAAAATTCTTATCAAACTAAGTAGCTTAAAGTGTTCAGCATCAAAGTAGACAACACAGCAAACAGGCCTGCTTAAAATAGCAATGACAAATACTGTTAACCTAGTACTGAATGAGTTAGCACAGTATTATGTTCCAGATACGGATGACAGGAACTTGGCAATATAAGTCCATCTCTTTTAGATTGTGACTCTAACACAGCCTAGAAATCAACAGTGGTAAAGAGCAATATGATTGATTGATATAAACAGACACTTAAACTCCTTTTGGATATTGGATGTTGAAGTTCATGACAAATAAAAAGGTTTGATGGTTAAAGATACTGTTTTCATTAAATTCCCTTTGTGGACTCTTCAAAGTCAGCTGCTGAGGTAAAAGATTTTTTTAGGAAAATTCATGATGCTGAGGAAAAAGATGGAATGAGCTACATTTACTCTTTATTTCTGCTGATGAAACACGAAAAAATTAAAAAAAATAAAAAGGATCAAATCTACCAAAGAACTAGTTTACAGCATGGTTCATAGGAAAATTAACCCACTTAACAATCTCAAATGCTTATGCTAATAGCAATAGTGACACTACCGTTTTCTTAGATTATTATAAGAAACATTTCCAGAAAATTTAAACATGAGCCAAGAAATATATTGCTTCTGTTTAGAAACTTGTGTTCTCAACTTGTTTCTGAATACTCAGAAGGAAAATAATTTGACTTCCTTTCTAAATGTCTTTGATAAGAGAAAATCTGAAGAATATTGAACAAGAACCTGGCACAGCAACATTCTACACGCAGATCTTGTATGAATTAAGGTTAACATGCTAGAAGGAAACATGTTCTGAAGGTGAAGGGCTGAACAGGAAATCTTGGTGACATTACAGAACTCATACAATCCCTTTTCTTCTTAGACGGTAGAAGGGAGTGTCTAAGACAGCTCTGAAGTGAGAAGTCACAGAAATCAATGTATGTCCTCTTACAAGAGGATGAAATTACCCACATGTCTGGAGTTGAAGATAAGTTTGTAGCTAGAGCAACTGGTTTCATCACAAGAAAGAAAAGCACTCACAGCTCTTACAGAAGAACTGGGGCTCAAAGCAGAAGTGGCTAAGAACTGCTATACTGAGGAGCCTCACAAGGGCTTCATATCTCAACAAAGGGCTAGGGAAGCACAGGTCATTGGCTTGTTTTCCTTATGAATTAAGTAACTTGTTTTAATATTAAAATATAGTGTATCACCATTAGATGTAATTTGCATTCAAATAATATTAATGCGTTATCTTTCTTTTGTCCTTAGATTACTATCTAACATATACTCATTGTACAGATTGAGCAAAGTTTATGACAGGCATGCATGAAAATGGTACAATGTATTATCTTCTTTACAGAAAAAGCATAATTATAAAATAGGTGCCAAATAACTTCCTTTCATTCACCTAATTCAGAGAAACTCTAGGGAATAAAAATACAGCAGGATAAAATAATCTTGCTGAAGGGGACTTAATATGAAAACCATAACAAAATGTCATGTAAGTCCTATAAGGGAGAAGACCAGAGATCAGGGTGCTCTTTGTCATAGTTAGGGGCATTATAAATTTAATGGAAATTTACTCGAGTAAACTCGAGTGCTCCCCATCCTCCACCCTTACCTATCGCAATCTATGACCTAATTATCAAGCCATATCCAAACATTTTCAAAGTTCTCTTATTTATCTCACAACTAGATTCTGGACAATATGTTTTCTTTGGCAATAATCATCTTAGCTGCTATTTTTCCACATAAAAATGATGTAGAAAGTGATAGGATATTATGCAAAACTGGAGATAGAATCTTCCTTTCTTGAAACAGGTTCAGCATTTTTCATAGCAATTATGAAAAGTATAATAGATGTCAAAACAAAAATTTTCATTTGTTTGCTTTTATATAACAATAATAATAATAATAATAATAATAATAATAATAATAATAATAATAATAATCCTACTTGTTTTCTAATGAGACGAAAGAAAAAAGTGGGTTTGGGAAGGTGGGGAGTTGGGGAGTCTCTGGGAGTTGTTAGAGAAGGGGAAAAGGTAATCAGAATATATTGTATGAAAAATCTATTTTCAACCAAAAAAAAAAAAAAAAGTAAATAAGTTTGTGAAAGTACATTCTAATCAAACAGACTGCTAGAGAGAACTAAAGCTCTGTAAGTTTTATGTTTCATCAAAGGAGGGAAGGACATTTGCTTGAAACTCTAACCTCTCTTCTCCAAGAAAAAGAAACCCAGGAGCAGTAGAGGCACTTACCCTGCTCGCTGGACTCTCTTACATAAGGCCGAAGGTGGGACATTTTGATAGGCCTTTTAAGTCTGGTGCCAGTGTTGTCTCTCAGGACAGCACACCCACTCTCTGTAATGTAGTCTATGACACAAGGACCGACCCATTCAGACTGGAAACGGCCATCCTTCCACCAGTTTTTCCTCTGTCTTAGGACTTCATGACCCACTTTTAAGTGAAATGGGTTTAACTGCTTTGGTTTCTTTTTAACAGTCTTGGTTTTATTTAGTTCCTCCGAATTACTGTTCTCCATCTGTAAATACATGACACAGTTATGCCATGGTTCGAGTTTGCATGCACACACTGGTTAGTATGACAACAGGTATTTACTGAGCTGCTACAGAAATAAAGGGTTGAGCACTAATGAGTTCTTTAAAGTCAGTATCAATACTTTCTCTTTACACAGAAGGCAAAATAAACCAGGCTGAGTGGTTCTAAGAACTTGGACTAGCACAAGTACTGAGTGCAGAGTTTTACACCTGCTAACAAGGATACAGGCTAGAAACCAGGTCTACTCAGTCTTCCCACACTTAGGGTTTCCTGTCATCTCTAAGAATTTCTTGGCTTTAAGCAGACTATTTAGGGTTTGGGGAACATGTTCAGTGGTAAGGTAAACATCTGACACACACTCACGAGGGCCTACGCTCAGATTCCCAGTACCCACTGGACCCAGCAGCACATGTCTGTAACCCCAGCGATTGTGGGAACATTGTGGAAAGGGGAGAGCCTGGTGCATCCAGGAGCTGCCTGGTCAGTCAGTTGGTATAACTGAGTTAGTGAGCTCCACTTTCAGTGAGAGATCTACGCTCAACAAATAAGGCAGACATTTGATGTCCATTCCTAGCCTCCACACCTATGCTCACACATGTGCACATGTACCCACACAAACATAGATACTCTACAAATGCACATACACACAAAAGTAATAAACAAGAATATTACTTAAGCAATTAGGCAGAACTTGGTAGATAACACCTTTCTTTTTGTTGTTGCTTAATGGTACATTATGTCCACATATGTGAGCATGCCCACATGCTAAGAATGTAAACGTAAGTCCTCCCTAATTCAGCTTCACAGAGGGAGTTTCTCTAGTAGACAGAATCACCTGGCTCGCTGACGGCGTCTTGTTCTCCACTACTGCATCAGCCTCTCTAACTGCAGCTAAGATTCTAGCAAACACACTTGTGTTTTCACCACCCACTTCATCAGGACACTCCAACACACAAGGATTCCGATTGAACATTTGGAAGTATGGTGTGTTTTTAGTAGGCTCCTATTTTTAAGAAAAACAGAAAACGTGTGAAAACAAAAACCCTTGTATCTCCCTGGAAATCAGAAGTAAGCAATTAATACTAAAAAGGAACATACCGAGTGAGTCACATTGAAAGCAAAGGAAAGAGCTGGCAAATGCTCATCCCAGTTGTTTGGGTGGTCGGCACAGTGTTTGGAGAGAAATGTTTTGATTGTGCTAGGTGTACTTTCAGATGGATTCACACTTCCAGAAGCATTTGAAATTACAATCTGTTTTGTACCAAATAATCTATACAGTTCTATATTGATCTGAAAAATATGAAAAACAATACTGTTTAAATTTTTTATTTTTACTCTGGCTTAAAAAAGGTTTCAAGAAATCAAAAGTCTTGTCTTTCACTGACCACAGACATTCAGATAAAACATATGTGCATTTTGGGTAAAATCTTACTGAGTGCTGAGCAACACATTAGATTCCTGGCATTTTTGTCATTACATGTCAGGATGATCTTATGATGTGTTACTAACTCCATTTTAGGGACACAAGCTGAAGCTTTGGGAGTCTAAGCATCTGACCCAGTGTATACACACAACAAGGGAATGGAGGAACAGAATTGAAAACTAACTTTGTGGTCAAGTAACTTTAAATTCAGTACACTGTTTTCAAGGGAGGTCACATGACACAACCACTGACACCTTTGCACTCAGTTTCCTTGTCTGTAAGTTGAGAAAACTCTCACATATAGCTGTCTAGGGGCATAGACAAAGGAATGCTTGTAAGAAACCACACACATCTTCACAAGGAACAAATACTTTATAGATTTTAACTGCAACTATCATTGCTGTTATAACAGTAATTTTTAAGTATAAGACTTCAAAGAAGTCAGAATGAGTTTAGGACACTCAAGTCTCTCAAATGCAAGGCAACTCTTTAATTGCCTCAATGCTTGCAAGTTGTTGTTGTTGTTATGTAGTTTAATTTAGTTAATCTTTGGCTGATAAGTCTCTCTTTGAAAAAAATAGTTTATACAAATAACTCAGAATTAGAAAGGTAAAGTTTATTAAAGAAAAGCTAATATTGTAAACAAATACACAAACACACATTTCCCAAGCTCCCCTGAAGGTAGACATGGTCATGTGAAAGCTACAGCAGAACAGATGCAAGTTAAAACTGCTGCACACACTCAGCTATCACTAGCTTTCTTTGCCCCCTGTCCTCCTTGTTAACTGCAATATAAATATTACGACATGGGTTCTGGCAGCCACAATATCAGCACAAGACTGACAGTTATACTCCAAATATGGGAGGAAAAAAGCTTGGAGCTTGGGTCCCCACTGATGCTCAGAGCTTTCATGCTAACCTCACACAGTGTACATTCCCTTTACCTGAGTACAAAATAAGCTTCTACTTCAACTTTGGTTTTAAGAACAGGACAGGAATTCTCTGTTGCTGCACCTGAGCAAGACTCCTCCCCTATTCTTATGCGGGAGACTGGAAGACACTTAGGTCCTGTGATCCTGTGACCACTCCATAATGAATAGGTTGGTGAAATTTAGATTTGATATCCATAAATTTAATTAACTGCTGAAATGAAAGCATGAATGAGGAATCTACTTGTACATGCTGTGTTTCCACTTTGCTCTTACCATGCTTCCCAGGCCATGGGTGACTACTGAATGGTTTAGTATGCTACTATTAATCTGCAGCATTAGAAAAGCCTTTTAGTTTGTATACCTATTATCACAGTTACCTATGTAAATATTTAATATGTACATATAAAAGTATTCTTTATATTTTAAACATGATATAAACATATTCAATTATTCCAGTCTTTTTAACATTATTTTATTATATTTTTATTTTGGTTATTCTTTTATTTTTAATTTTTTTAAATTTTTTTTATTTTTTGGTTTTTTGAGAGAGGGTCTCTCTGTGTAGCCTTGGCTGTCCTGGACTCACTTTGTAGACCAGGCTGGCCTCGAACTCACAGCGATCCGCCTGCCTCTGCCTCCCGAGTGCTGGGATTAGAGGCGTGCGTCACCACGCCCGGCTCTATTTTGGTTATTCTTAAGCTAGAAGTAAACAAATATTATTTGGTTCATCCATTTCATTTTAGCTTGAAGATACCAAAAGATAGGTTTACAAATTACTTAGTGGTAAAGTAATAATAAAAATTCTGTTTTCCTAATTTCTTTTCAACAAATCTAGTAGTACACATTATATTCCTCCATATTTACAGCAACTTATATGACTGTATTAAATACTCTATTATGCACAGAGCACTATGTGCCAGATACTGAAAGAGTGATACATGCTCCCAAATGTGAGCACTTTGTCTTACCTGTTCGATGAATTCATCTCTTTGGTCCATTATCATTTTCTGAGGCGGTCCGTATAAGAAAAATATATTGATAATAGCTTTAGAAATTTCTGATGCTGAAACATCACATAAAGGTAAAATCATAACCCATTTTGTGAACAAGTCTGTTATGATTATAGCATACACATGACTTCTGTTGCTTGTATGGAAAGGTCCCATCAGATCAACAGTAACTACACTCCACGGGCTTCCCACCACGGGAAGGTGCTGCTGAGCTGCTACGATAACTGTGTTTTTTGCTACTTGACAATGCTGACAAGCATATACCTACAGAGAGGCACACAATAAGGAAAATATACACACATGTTAAAATATTCACTATAATATGAATCAGTTTTATAGAGCAGAATCTGAAAATAGTCCACAGGTACTTTGAGACTTAAAGGGAGTTTACTGCCTGAGACTAGCCAGCATATGCATACTCTTCTACGTGGAACAGTAAGCAACTGTCAGTCACAATAACGTGTAGCCAATGAGTCCAAACAGCTGCACCACAGAACTCCTCACTGCTATTTGATTACATGGCAAACTCAATGAGGTCTTACTCAAATGCGAGGGAATTCTAGTTCACATCCAAATATATACGAAATCAACAGATCTTAAAGTACGCTTCCTATTATTTTATTTTTAGTTGACACAAAAAGTTTCTACAACTAGTTGTGGTGGTGCATTTATTCATGCAGCCCTTTGCCTTGGTGTGCTGAAGCTATAGAGGTACCATAGTGCTAGAATCTATGCAACATGGCAAATCAAATCTACTTGGGTTATGTAATAAGAACCCTTTCTCAGAAAAAACAAACAAACAAACAAAAATCAAGGAAGACCATAAAAAAGAAAAACTAATTTCCTAATTGACTACCATTGAATATGGAAATATTCCATTTTGTATAATTTTATAGAAATTATATTTTTCTATACAGCATGCAAATGATATTTATTCTTATAAATTTTAAAGTTCATTCATTCATCTATTTCACTACTATTTGCTGAACTGCAATTTTGACCAAACAATATCTAAAGATGCTAGGACCCTCTGTACAGGTATCAAAAAGCTTTTCTTTAAGTCGGTGGTTTTCAACCTGTGGGCTGAGATACTTTTGGGAGGTTACATATCACATATCTACATATCTAAGATTCATAACAGCAGAAAATTACAGTTAATAAATAGCAGCAAAATAATTTTACAGTCTGGGGTCAGCACAACATGAGAAACTGTATTAAAGGGTCTCAGCATTAGGAAGGTTGAGAACTTATTCCAGTAATAAGTGAAATAAGAAGAGATCAATTGATTAATTTATAGATGGTGATATTTTAAAACATTTCTAGAACTTCAGTTTGGAAAGTATTTAAAGTAAAACAACGACACAAACCTTCATCATTATGATCAAAGTAATTATATTTTAAAGGTAATATGAATGGAGATAGCGTATTAAGAAACAGAAGACATGGATGAGAAAGGGAGGGGCTGGTGGGCTGGGAAATGCCTCATCGTAATTATTCTTCATCATCATTCTCGTTTTCCAACTTAAATGCATTCACCAGCAACACACAGAATTACTTTATAAAATGGGATCTTTGCTCAAATTACAGCCACTCGGTGGCTGTTTCACTGACTGCTATAAGAGAATGCACAGAACACTTACAGTTTAGGTTTAGGCTCCTGCCACTTAGAGTTGACATGTTTCTTTCTTTAGACAGAAGAGGCACAAGAGCTGAGTCCACACTGGGACTGATTTATTGCAAACATACTTATTGTCACCATATCAAAAGTCATTCATGATGCCACTAAGGATATAATAGCAAACGAATTTCAACAGCAACTGAATTTTGCCTGTAAAACAGAGCTTGATGGTCTAATTCTCAATAATTTCCTGGCAAAATATTGTATTTTCTTAGTTTGATTTATGCTCTATTGATTTAAGATAATTATAAAGGGAAATACAGTTACCTGTAATTTAAATGTCTTCTTAGCTCAAGAATAATACATAAGGCATTTACCCCACAGGTGACATGTACAGTACATTTTAAGCATTGACCTCCTTATTCATTAGAAAGACAATAAAAATGCCTAAGCAGTCTTTAGAAGCCATACCCACTGTTTGACATCATTGGTCACAGAGGTCCAATAGTAACTGGACTCCACGAGAGTGAGAGTTCTGGATATGCCGTGGTGAACACCAGCGTCGTTTTCATGGCACTCTCTTAGGACTTTCTTTTTTTCCTCTTCTGAAACAACTACCAAACGATTTTGTTTTCTGTCTTTCCCAACATAAAACAGCTTTTTTTCTGAAATGAGTGATATAACAACAAAACAATAATTTTCAATGCTCTATAGTGTTAAGACAATTATAGCCTTAACTTAAAACCATGAAGATTTTTAATGTTAGTTTTACAAAATCTTTCCTTAACACAGAGTATTTGCTTTCAATGCTATTCCCACGCACTCTGAAAATCTAGAAGACCTGCTGCTGCTAAAGCCCTGAACTGGCCAACAGAAGTGGGGTAAGCTTGCTCTCCAAAGCATGGGGTTAACTATGAGAATATGAATTGGCCTTTCTATGGGAGCACTCAAAATAGGAAAATACTTGTGGATGCTAAAGCTATTAAAAAATGACCTAGGTTATAAAATAAGTTCTGTATAGAAAGAGTAGCTTCTTGGTACAAATTTTTCTGGAAAACTGGTTATAACTGGTCTTTTGTAAGCAACATCCTTTCCTTGTTCTGATTTGAGTGAAGGTGGAGATGGCATAGTGGGGAAGGCATTTCTCAGTTCTCCTTTCCCCTGCAGATACTCAAGGGACGGAGCACGCAGGGAACAGGGAGAACCATTATTTCTCCAGCTCATATGGGGTAGCTATGCCGACTTCAGACTACATCATTAAGATACTATAGTGATTTTAATCAGCACAGATCTTCAATTTGAATGCAGGTAACTAGAAAGCAGAAACCTTATCTTACTCAATATATCTCTAGGGCCTAGAATATAACCAGCACACCACAGAAACTGAATAAACTTTTGTTTTTAACATGGATAAATGAATGACTACACTTCTCTTTAATGTAAGAGGTCTGCCTATTGTTAGGAATAGGAGCTTTTGACAGCCATCTGTATAGGGACATCTGAATAGACATTTATTTATGACCTTAGAGTTTAAGACCTTATATTCCGACCTGATTTGGAGAAAGCCTAAGGCTTTATCTCTAGGCAGAGCTCCCACTAACAGCACTAATGTTCATTTAGTTATCTGTTTACTATGCCGTTTGCTTATCTCATGCTGTTTGCTTTCCCCATTGAAGGAGGAGAAAAGAAGGGAAAGCTCTCAAAGCTTCCATAATTGCTCTGTTGCTTCTCAACTATTCAATGGACAGATGGAGTATCGAGGCAAGAAAACCAGTGCAATCCTGAGGATGACGGTGCAGGGGGGGACAAGCAGGTGGATGGATCAGCTCAGCTATGGACACAGACTCCTACATCCTTTTATTTCAGTAAGCCCACTAATGAACTCAGTCAACACTTTCAAACTAAACATCAAGGAATTTTCTCATCACTATAGCATCAACACCTGAAGGCACATCATGTAAGAACGATTAGGTGAAGCAAGAGAAATTAATTTATGTAATTTTCATGGTTTTTTATTAATTAATTAATTTATATCCCAATCATAGCTGTCTCTCCTTCCTCTCACGGTTTCCTTTGATCTACAATTTAATAGGCCATTGTCTTTTATTTTTTAGATTTATTTTTTATTTGAAATTATGTGTATGTGTGTGTGACCATGTATGGATAAGTGCAGGTGAGTGCTATACACACTAAGGCTAGAGGCCCCGTTCCCCTTAGGGAGGTAGCTGTGAGCTGCTCAACATGGGCACTGGAAACACAACTTGATCAGTATATGCTTTTAGCTAGAGTCATTTCTCCAGCTCCTTAGTAAGTCTTTTTTTCATGCTCATCAGCCTTAGTTAGCTTTATTGTGATTTTCATGTTACTTTTGAGTATGATCTTCAATTCAACTGATAACTATTCAGCAGTAACCAAGTACTAAAGAATCCCAGGAATCTATAAACACATGTGGAGAAGAATCTATAACTTAAGATGTAGACATTAACTTCACCTTTGAAGACAAATTTCTTTGCTGCTCGTCTTATGCCACTTCTCTCACTCGACAGTGTAGTTGGATGATATTCCCCTGTTCGTTTGTAGTATGCAATCTGTTTAAGATGAAGGTCACCATTTTTCCCACTACGGACCATCGCGAACCTAGGTGAGATTATTTAAAGATGTTACTTAAATGACAAGCTAATTCTGTTGCTATTTCAGACCAGGCTTCTGTCACATTTCTGCTTATGCATGACATGAATTGAGCATTCCCAGAATATTATCTGTGAGGGAGATAATTGCAGTACAGAACAGGGTTAGATTGATGTCTACACACTAAAATATCTGAATGCTAATTTTGAGATCCATCAAGGCAAATTCTCTTGTCTCCTCCATTGCTGCCGTTTTCTCGCCTCCCTTAGGAGTCCAGGCCCATTATGCACCTGGCTGGACTGGAGTGACACTTGGCCCAGGAGAGGGGATGAGTGCAGGCAAAGAACACATGCTCACAAAGAACACACACCCATCAAGAGACTCAGGAAACTGGTTTGTTTACTGGGGGAGGTATTTATGCCCCTGTGGAGGTAGCCAGGGTCTCTGGGGCAAGGTTTGTGTGGTTCTGTACAACTAGCCAGGACAATGGTGCAGAAAGACACTTCATCGCATACTCAGGGGCTGGGGAATGTGTGTGTGCGTCGGGGGCACTTTATAAAGTCAAACAAGGAGTGAAACCTGGTAACTGTCGTCAAGGTAACACATTTCTACTAGGGTTGATGGTGGGGCAGCTGACTGTATGGTGTAAGGTTGGGAGTGGAGTGGGAGCCAGCTCCTGCTGTCCTCGTCTGAGATATCGGGGTTGAAGCTCTCCTTGACCCTTCCTCCTTAACCCTGGGCCACAACTTCATGGATAAAACAAATGCTTTTTTTTTTTTTTTTTTTTTTTGGTAATACTAGAAAAAAGAAGGAAATGAGTGAGTATACTTCAGAAGTTTGCTTGGAGTCTCTTGTTGCCATCAAAAGAAGTTATTCATAAAGGTTGATTTTTGTTATGGAGTATTTAAAGAGAGAAACATAAGCTTACAAAACTCTACTCAAATCACATGTCATGTTTTTTAAAAATAAATATTTAAATGATAAATAACAGTGGTGTAGCAGCCAGATTCCATATGCTCTGAGTAAAAGAAAACA
The DNA here is from genome assembly GCA_907169655.1 of Acomys percivali. NCBI lineage: Eukaryota > Metazoa > Chordata > Mammalia > Rodentia > Muridae > Acomys > Acomys percivali. The sequence goes on along the minus strand of OU015743.1, from coordinate 12,763,331 downwards.
CTTATTTTTCACATTTTCAGTAGCAAGACAGATACTACTGTAGTTATCCAGTTGGCTATCAACTTAATCATCGAGGTTAATTTTTGGTCCTTCTTTCCTGGCTGCCATGCTCTAGGAGACTGACCGTGGGAGGCTGCTCTTGTAGTTTTCTAATAGGAATTGTCCAACACAAGGCAATGACAAGGGGAATCAGAATACAGAACAGGTCAGGGAATTTTCCTCTGCGTTGCTAATCCTTGGAGAGCAATCCGCCCCCACTCCTCTCCACGCCTATGAAATCAGGAGCATCACTACAGTTCCTTCAAAATCCCAAGGATGTATTTTCTGCCTCCTGCTGGAACTCTGATACCAATTTCAAGATTCTAAAGACACTATGGCTGTTTACTGTTCATTAAAGTATCTAGGGATTGTGCTAACTAATCATGGTTGTCAGCTTGACACGCCAGGGAAGAGGGAGTCTCACTGAGAAACTGCCTTCATTAAACTGGAGGCCACTGTAACAGAAAGGCTCTGTGATGCTATCAGAACTTCCAAGCAGCTCAATATAGTTATAAGAAGGTATTATCATCAAACAGTAAGTTTTAATTCACCTTTTTTGGAGGCAGGGTCTTGAAGTTCAGGTTTGCCCTGAGGCTTATAGTCCTCTGCAGAGGAATTTTAATTTAGAACATGGCTGCTCTGGAAAGAGATCACATCCAAAACCCATCTAGGTCTGTGCGATGCTGCTGGAATACAGACACACCTTTAATCTCAGGGGAGAGAGGCACACCTAAAGGCCAGCCTGGAATAGAGCAAGTTTCTGGTAAAGAAAAGCTAGCTTAGTTAGGTCCAGGCCTGGTGGCACACACCTTTAATCCGGAACTTATGGAACAGAAGCATGCAGATCTCTAAGTTCTGTTCAGCCAGTATGGTTGAGTCAATGAATTGAGAGGCAGTTCAGTGAGCTGAGTTTGTGGCAGTTCAGTTTGTGGAATTCAGAGGCACTTTTTTCTAGGACTGTTTTATAGAGAGAGGTTGAGGTCAGAGCAGGTAAAGACAGAAGGAGCCAGAGAATGAGAAGGAGCCAGAAGATTAGAACATATTGCCAAAGTTAGTTTTAGGTCAAATAGAGCAATTCAGTCAGAAGCTGAGAGAAGCTAGTTTGAATCAGTCAGCTAGGAGAGGTGTTTAAGCCAGAACAACTGAGTTGAACCAACCAGCCAAAGTTCAGAAAGAACTAGAAAGGGTGAGCTTATTCAGCAGAAAGTCTCAGAGGCTGAAAACATTCTAGGCCTAGATTAGATTGTATGGGGACTAGAAGTTTCCAAGACTAGGCCTAGGTTAGCAATGGAGACAGTAAGCCTCTGAGACAAAAATTACATCAGAAGAGTAAAAGATACTTTCATAGTCTTCCTTCCTCAGCCCTGAGTCCTAGAAACAGAGGCATGCATTGCTGTACCTTGCCCGCTCACAACTAGAGCCATTAGTCATCGTATAATAGATGGCTGTACTTCAAACAAACTACAATGTAGCTATTATGGTTTCTAAAGCACCTCTAAAAGAAGGAAGCATGACAGGGCATGTACCTCTGCAGCACTATGCTTCACTAGGATGTATAAGGCCCTAGTTTTAAATCCCAACTGCACATGTACACAGTGTGCTTACAGACAGAAAGACAGTGACACACACAGACAGACATGCACATGCATGCTCCCCCCACCCCACCCCCCGCCATCACCATTATCTGGCACATGCCAGACACAAAATAGAAGACACAATAAAGACAACCAACAGATCTCATGAAGTTTACAATATCGTGGAGTTAGAGATTATTTTGAAAACTAAGCTCAAGCTGCATTATTCAAAATAGTTATAAAGAGTAAGGGACCCAAGTGCCCAATGACAAATAAATAAATAAAAAATATCACATATACATATAATGAAATATTATTCTGCCTTTAAAAAGAATTAATTCTAACACATGCAAGGACACGGATAAATCTTGAGGCCATTATGCTAAGTGAAAAAGAATTTTAATGCAAATACTGTCAAATTCATAGAAATAGAAGTTAAAATAGTGGTTCCCGGGAAGTAAGGCTTTGGGGGACAGACAGAGAAATTGTCATCTAGTACTATAGTTAAACATGCTTGGCAGAGCCCGTAAGAGCACGGGGCCAGTACAGCGGAGCTTTCCTCTGAAGCCTTCTCTAAACCTGGAATATGCTTGGGGCCAGGGCCTTGGGGGAGCTGTCTTTTCACCAAATGGAGCTTTGTTTAAGAGTGCTAAGACTGCTGTGTGCTCAGTGTGATGCTCTTGAGATACTTGGTGTTCCCTCTGCCCCACACTGCTTGGTCAGCTTCCTGCTGACTTTGTTTCATTGTGTAATAGCTTTCCACTGATGCTGTCCCATTTCTCCCCTAAAACCTTTTAAGATGCTGTACATTTTACTAAGCTTGCTCAGCATAAGGTATCAGCTTTAGTAAGATCCCAGATCAAGGCTTTCCTTTCCTTCTCATCCTCTGGTCGTCCCCCTTAAGGCCCTATCACTGAGGAACAACCTATTGGTCCACGTCAATCTGATATGTACTTTATTACATTCTAAAAACAACATTGTTATATTTTAAAGCCATTTACAAAGTGGTACTTTCTATAGGACTTTTCCACTGCACTTAGTTTCCGCTGGCCTACCTCTCGCCTACTCCTCCCCAGCCTCCCTGTTCTTCTTACATGTTTGCGCTTTTTGTGCCCTCTTTTCTACCTTCACATCACACCTGCTCAACTGGTCTCTCTGACCCACCTTTAATACCTCCTTCCCCTCCTCTCACGGACCCCTTTCTCCTCTCCAGGCCTTGACAGATACCGATTCCTAAATTAACACACTATGTCTTAAAATTAGAGCTAAGAAGAAAATGGCTGAACATGGGAGACCGTGATATTTGAGCTAACTTACTTAAGACAGTATTTCCCAGTTCCATTCCTTTTTGTTTTTGAAAATTTGGTAATTTCATTTCTCTTTATACTGAATAAAACCATGGTATGTATGTTCTACACTTTCAGTACCCACACATGCTACGATGGACATCCAAGTTCCTTGCTATTGTGAGCAGAACAGCACTAAGCAAAAATATGCAAATCTCTCTTTGAAAAGATACTGAGACTCTTGGTATACACCCAGAAAATGTAGAGTTGGACCATATGGGAAGCTTTATTTTTAGTTTTGTGAGAAGCATCCAAACTTACTTTCATGGTGCAGTACCAGTTTATACCCCTACCAGAACTGAGAAAGAGTGCCCTTTTCTCACATCTTCGGGCTGCTTTGGTTGTCATTTGACTTTTTAATGATGGTCATTCTTACTGGACTGAGATGGAATTTTAAATTTGCTTTAATTTGCATTTAGTTGGTGGATAAAGATGTCAAACATTTTGTTTGTTTAAGTTTTGGTTATTTGTATTTCTCTTTTGAGGAGTTTCTGCTCAGTCCTTTATCCATTTATAAAGCTGAACTCTTTAGTAATTTAGGTAGTGCTCCTCTACCAGATGTATACCTAGAAATGGTTTTTCCATGTTACGTAGGCTATCTTTTCACTCAGCTGCTTCCTTTGTTGTTCAGAAGCTTTTCAGTTTTGTGAGGTGCCTGTACTACTTTCTTTCTTACTGTTGCTGCAAGACACCCGGGGAGCCACCTACGGAAGTGCTGCCTTATTCTGGTTCACAGCTGGCAGGCACAGTGCACCATGACAGGCAGGCAGCCAGCAGAGGTGAGGCAGCTGGGCACACGGCATTCTCCTAAAAGCTGAGCACTACGAATGTTAAAATAGGTCTTCTCACCTCAATTACTTTTACCTAGTTAATCCCCCAAAGCATTCTGAGACGCCTGTCTTCAGGTAATTCTAGATCCTGTCAGGCTCACACCATTAATTGTTGCAGTGTTATTTCTGTTACTTCCCAAGTAGATCAAGTCCTATTCACAGACGGCCGTATCTTCATGTATTTTCCTACTTCTTCCTCTACTAGTTTCAGGTCTTATGTTAAAGTCTTTGAGACATTTGGAATTAATTTTATAAAAAAATGAGAGCTAAGATCTAGGTTTCATTTTTCTACAAGTACATTTCCAGTTTTCCAAGCCCCATTTGTGAAAGAGAATTTCTGGTATTTCTGTCAAAAATCATTTGACTATAGCTGCATGGGCTCAAACCTGAAGTGTTATTTTGTGGCAGTGCCATGCTGGTTGGGACTATGGATCTGTATGTAGCTAGAAATCAGATGCAGTGACACCTTATATCCTTCTTTACTTTTGCTCAGGGGGATTTGGCTACACTGAGGGCTTTTATGCGTGTTGTGGATAATGGTACTGAGGCTGCAGAGCCTTTGGCAAAACAGTCATTTCATAACGCTGAGTCTTGTAATCCAAGAGCGAGGCATAGGAGACTTCCTTCTCCAGGGTTGTCATTTTTGTCTGTTTGGTTTTTTGATTTTTAGAGACAGGGTTTCTCTATGTTATCTTGACTGTCCTGGACTCACTTTGTAGACCAGGCTGGCCTTGAACTCACAGTGATCTGCCTGCCTCTGCTTCCTAAATGCTGGGATTACAGGCATGCGCCACCACACCGGGCTTGTTTGTTTTTGAGGCAGAGTATCATTGTGTAATCCTGCCTGGTCTGGAACTCCCCGTGTAGACCAGGCTGGCCTTGAACTCACAGAGAGCTGCCTGCCTCTGCCTCTCAAGCTCTGGAACTAAAGGCACAAACACACCAGGCCTTACTTTCGGGTTTGTGTTACAGAACTCTTTCACCTTGTTTAGACGTTTACTTCAAGGTTGTGATTACACAACTGTGAGTGAGAACCTGGACTCACTCTCTTCCTCAGCGTGTTTGTTAATCATATATACAAAGGCCAGAGATTTTTGGATGTTAACTTTTCATCCTGTACTTGCTCTAAGTGTCTTAACCAATTCTAAGAGTTTTCTGATTTGCAAATAAGAACTCTTTGACCTCTTCCTTTCCTATTTATATCCTTTTTGTTTACTTTATGTGACAGGTCAAGAGAGCAAACAGAGACTTGGCTTCCATGAAGGGTATTATCCCAAAGGCTAGTTGTATCATCAGGGCTACTACAGGTCACTGGAAGGAGAGAAAAGAAAACCCACATGACTGGAGGCATGATGTGCTTTTGAAGGTACAGGCAACATTTAACATAAATAAAGAAGACAAGAGTGAAAACTAGGTAATTTCATTAACATTTTAATTCCCCTCAAACTGATGTTCAGATTCAATGCAATCCCAATTTGAAGAGAATTGGCAAGTTAATGCAATTATTTTGTTTCATTCTTTGTTAGGATGAGAATGACTTGCAGTTTTTTATATCTTAGAGACTTTACAGACATTCAGAAAGAAATAATTTCTACTTTTACCCTATCCTTTGTAGAAACTGCTAAGTTAGTTCTAAATTGATTTGTGAAATCAAGACTTAGAAGAATTAAGATGAGAATAAATAAGTAAATACATATATGTAAAAATATTCACATCAGATGATTTTACGTCTGTGGATTGGTAAGATAACAACTGTTGACCTATCAGCCAGAATAGTGGCTAGAAACAGTCACTCAGATATAGTAAAATGATTTTCAACAAGGACACCAATAGTTTTTAAGAAATGCTGAAACAATTGAACACCATATATAAAAAAGATGAACTTCAATTCATATCTCACAGTACATGTAAAAATTAGTTCACAATGGGCCACAGACGCACACTTAAGAGAAAAGATAAAATAAAATGGTTGTAGCTTAAGTTAGAGTAATGTGCAAAGGAAAAGGTGAAAAGTTTTTAAAAAGACACTGCTAAGAAAAATGCAGTTGAAATATTTATAGTACCTATCTAAGACAAAAAATTGATAAAGAACTCTCAAAGTCTAACCGCCCCCCCCCAAAAAAAATCAAACAACTTAACTTTAAACATGGGCAGGAGGTCTGAGCCAAGAATCTATGAAAGAGATATCATTAATAAGCACTTGAGAAACTTTCAACATCATTAGACAGTGGAAAAATGTCAAAAATAGCCATAAAAGGATATGAGTATACAAAGGCAGACAACAAAACCTAAGAAGACTAAGTGTCACCAAAGGTGACCACAGTGTTGCTGAGAATATAGAAAGACATAAGTATGGGATGTTTGGAAGGCATGGAACAGGAAGAATTTCAGCTGTGTGACCTTTACCTAGGTCTTAAAAACCAAGTTTGGAAAAAGGCCATAATAACTGTCCTCCCTTCCCAAAACCAAAAAGATAAAATAATGGATTTTTAAAAGTCTTTTACAAAGGTTAAAAGGCTATATAATCATTGTTTTATTTATACAGTTTCACTCAAGTTGTTTAAGTAGAACCTTATTTCTCAAAATCTATTGAAAGCTATTATAAAATATTTTATTAATCTTTTAGAACATTATGTTTTACTGCTAATAGTAAAATCCAGAAGACCTAGTGAGAGGCATTACAGATACCCTTTTAGAGTATCTGTAGCCAAGGCTGTCCTGGAACTAGATGGCTGGGCTGGCTTCACACTCATGGTGATCCTCCTGTCTCAGTCTCCCAGTTATACTTTATAATGACTTATATTTTAGGACTTTAAAAATGTTTTCAAAAATTTAGGAATTAGAAAGTGTATTAAAGATGGCTGATCACGACTTCTTTGCAACTTATAGTTTAGGAATTAGAAAAAGGTTAATTGGCTAAATTTTTTACACCCTGTTCCTTGTACAACGTCAAATAAAACATATTTTACCGATGCTTATTGCTTAACTTCTTCAATAATTTTATCTTGTGTACCCAATACAATTAAAGCGACTAAATATCTTTTAAATAAGGATTTTTATCTTGCCTACTAACCATGAAGTTACAAAAAGCCAAAGAAATGCCACAGTAAGTTTTTGTATTCCAACCTAAAAACATAAAATTTGTAATGTTTTAACAAACACTGTAATTTGGGACTAGAGTTCTGAGTTTTGAATTCTTCTACTTTAACCTCTGAAAACTGAACCCGTTCTTACATTTTAACTGGAAAAAGGCTAAGAGCAGACTGGGAGAGACAATACTCCAGACCATTACCTGCCCCACTTAAGCATATAAACTCGTTAAAAAAAGAAATGCCTCTACTTCCACACGCATCCAAAAAAAGCCTCACGGGAGAAATTCATGTCCAGTTTGAAAATTCTCTATCGAGGTTCGAACTGTCCACGAAGGGAGAATTCAGTGGGGTTTTAAAAGATGTATTTATCTTTAAAGCTCCGTGCTAGCGCCTCCTCCCTATCCCCCTTGAGCTCGTTTCTTTACTTTTGTGTTGGTTTTCACACTGAATGGTGATTAGGATCCAGAGTGAGCCTTCTCTGGCGTCGGCCAAGCGCCACGCTCGAGTTTTGAATGCAGTCTAGCAATCGCAGCCGCCAGCGAGGGAGCGCTCCTTAAGCATTTTGACAGCTTGTTAACTGACTCCTGAGGGCTGGGTCCAGCTAATCCTTGCATAAGCAAGAAAGTGACCGTTGACAACTCAATTACACGGAGTTGCCACCTCCCTGGAGGAGCCCAACAGCCCTCTCCTCTCTGCAGCCAGCTTCCGCGTGGCTGTAAAGCTCAAGGCCCTCCCGCCACAACGGCGCCTGCGCGAAACCTCCACCCGCGTTAAACCCTTTTTTTTTTTTAAAAGGGCAGTCGAAGGGGACCGTTTTAAAGTTACTGTAAGGTTAAGCTTCAGTTTAAAAAAAAAAATGTTTTAAAGATATGACAGAGCACACTAGAACGACCACTCACCGAAGTGGTCCTAAATGCAAACGGCAGGTTTTAACTCTCCTCTCGCGACTTATCTGGTGCTGCCGGAAGCGGAACTACGGGGGGGGCGGGGTCGGAGTTCTAGTGGGGGCTGTGGAACAGGAAAGCTCGGGCGGATCGTTGGTCCGGCGGAAACTGTTCCGGCCGGTGCACTTTGCGTGTGAGACCAGTGGAGGCAGGCGGGGAAGAGGCGTGGCGGAGCCTCTTGAGGTGTAGCTGTGCCAGCCGTTCGGCTGCTGCTGGAGTGGGAAGATTCAGGTCCACGCCTCCGTGAGCCGCCTCAGCACGAACACCTCACCCTTGCCCCCGCAATTAAAGGGGAGGAACCGAAACCTGCATGGGCTCATCCATCTCCCACAGATCGCGCGTGCCGACCGCAGCCGTGGCAGGTGAGGACCGGGAGATAGGTGGAGGATCGGAGCCAGACCCGATGGCCAGGGGCTCACTGCCGCCTCTAGGTGTTTGCTTTGTCTCTGCTCTACTCTGCGGACCCCAGACACGTGCTCTTGCAAGAGGCACGGACACTAGCGAAGGGCAACGTGGTGGTGGAGAAGTGACAGCCTGGGGCTCCTTTTCAGGCTTGCTTTCTCTTCCAGTTCCCGCGTCGCTTCCTCTTTGCATTTCCAGGCTTTGAAAAAGCCAGAAATTGCAGTTCAGCTAGAAGGGGGCTGCCTAACATACATTTGAATCTTCTTCCACAGAGGTGTGCAGCGTTGTTTGGGTTCTGCTGTGGGGAGGGGTACCTGCTTCAGTCCTTAGTCTTCATCACTCTCTGCCTGCCTGCCTTTGCTTTCCACACCCACTTTCAAAGAACAAAAGCACTGTGTGCTGCAGCTTTACACGGGGAGATACGAGGTTGCAGGTCAATGTCGCACCCGCACCCAATCGATTAGACAGCATTGCGTCCTCGCATGTAGGTAATGACCTTTGGATTTCATCCTCGGGGTTCTGGACAACTTCCTGAGAGTTAAGGTTCTTGGAGTTTTGTGGTGATGGTCGTCTTGTTTTCAGCGTTCTTGTAAGACTTAGCTGTAGAGAAGCATGGCTGACTTCAGCATTATCGTCCTAGCGTACACTGGGACAGGATTTTGTTTTGTTATTATGTTTTTTTCTTTTTTAACGGAAATATGTGGTTTTAGAGAGATAGCATAGCAAGAGCTGCTATTAATGGGTAACTGCCAAATGCTTTGCACATGTATTTTCATTCAGCCTTTGAAAAGTTCCAGAAAGATTATTATCTTTCTGGAGGCGTGTTAGATTATTATATTTTTAAACCGCAAAATGGAAAGTTAGTGAGGTCATGTAACTCACCCTGGTAACACTCTGCTATGGGTAAACCTTTCAAACTTTACTAGAAACTACATCTGCATCCAACATCTGCTTTTTATTTTCCTGACATTGTTCTTGTTGCTGAAGTTTCTTCACAACCATTTTCAGAGGTTAAAAGTATCTATCCATTTAGGAAAGCACATGATATGCTTTTTTGTGTGTCTTACAAATGACAGTCATGATCTCTGCAACTTCTGTGTGCGATGTAGAATTAATATTTCAGAGGCTCAAATATATTTTCTGCAGTATAGGCTTTTTTTTTTTAAAGCAAGTGATAAAACTGATGATTAGAAGGCTCCTAATTGGACAATCAAATCTTGTTATCTATGTTTTAAATCAGTGTGATTTGTAAAAAAAAAAAAAATTATAAAGGCATTAAATTGAACAATTGAGTGTTGAATCTGATAGTAAACACATGAGCGTGGCTCATTCATTCTTACTGAAAATTTGAAATGTATAATAATTAAAAACAAAACCCTGAGCTCTCATAGAAATATTTCATTGGGAAGAGGTCTTTATGGAGCACAAAGTCTAGGAAAGGGCTAAGATATGTGTTTGGAACTTGGAGGATTCATGACAGTAGTCTAGAAAACATTCTTTGATGTCTTCCAGTTGCTAATTTCAAGGAGAAGAGGAACTTCCTCCAAAATGGCAGAGAATTCCACACCACAGAGCTGACTCAGCAGAAAGATGCATACCTTTTGAAGCGGGAGGGCAATCAATCAATGCGAAAGTTGTATGGAACTTGGAACTGGCTTGGTTTTTGTAATCTAAAAACTAGTCTAGCTTGCCTTTCCTAACCTAAAGAAGCAAGTGCTTTAACACTTTTTAAGTAGCTTCTTCCCAGGGCCTTGGAATTTAGCTACTGTGTATAACAGTGTTCCCACTGGAAAGTACTTTGGGGATCTCAGGGAAACTGGTCGTGCATTTCTGTTCTGGTTGAACAGCAGTTATTAGTGCTTCAGTTTCCTTTGATTTCTTTCTTTTTCTTTATTATTATTTTTTTTTTTTGAGTGGAAATTTACTACTTCTGTGGGTGCTGGACTTCAGTGGAACCTATGGGAAGATTTTTGTAAGGGAACTGTAAGGACTGTGCAGGATTGATGGTTTATCCTTGGTGTTATTTTTAAGGAGGAGGCAGTTCTAGCCAGTATCAGCAGACGTATGAAAGAGAAGACTGTTTCTCCAGGGCAGTTAGGTAGTCTAGGCTGTAGGAGTCGAGGGCAGCTGGAACACTGGGACAAGGTCTCTACACACAGTGGCAGGAGAGGACCTGAGCTGCCTGCCTCTGCCAGAAGGAGCACGCTAAACTGAGTTGCTTATATTTCCTATTTATAACCATAGTTAGCCAGTTATAGAAACAGCTAGTGTCCCCTGAGCCCTTCCTCTACACTAGGTGTTGTGGTCACCTGCATTCTCATTTCCTCTTCAACACAATATGACTTATAACCCCATTTCATCTGGTGCCTAAAGCTGTTCAGTAGCATTAAGACAGCTGGGCAAGTTTGAGGGGAGTAGGGAGTGGGTGCTTAAAGTTAGTTTTGCTAGAGGGGAGCAATTATGTCAGCATCAGCTCGGAGGTTTAGAAGGCAGAATACTGGCCTTACCCATAGACTTTCCAGTTTAAGAGCTGGTACTGACAGATGTTCAGTTTCCTAGCTGCTGCTTGGCATGTGTGGAAACTAGTAAACCGGGATGCATTTCAAACTTCTGAAGCAGTGTCAAGCGTTTGTTAAAATATAGATTCTCTACTTAAGAACTCCTGCCCAAAACTTTTTGTGGTAGGCTAGTAATGCATTTATTGCTATCGAGTATCCAGTCTACCCTGTGAGAACCATGGCTACAAAAGGAACCTTAGAACCAAAGAGAATTTCGATTCTGATATTTGAATAATCCATAGATCTTTCAGACTAGACGTTAATATCACCTTGGAGCTCACGACTGAACATTGTCAAATTATTGAGTATTGTGTGACCATAGTCAGTGTGAGTTCAGGTGAAATAACCCCTGAGAATATCCTACATTTCCTCAAATCTCAAAACATTTCATTTTATGAGAGGCCGTAGACTACTTCAGAGGATGAAAAAACCCACTTACTCCATGTCTCCTGAGAATTTATTAAACATTTATAATAATGTGCTAAAGAACTATGAAGTTCTGGGGATTTGTGTTGTTTTTGGTTGTTTGGTTTTTTGGCTTGTATTTGTTTAATGAGACCATGGTTTAAGCAGACAGGTTTAAGAGTGCATGGAGGCAGGGAGGCAGAGCAGTGACTAATTGATAGTGTTTGGGGCGGGGGCGGTGTCAAGGTGACACACACTCCATTTCCCCCTATTACCCTAAGAAGATTTCTGCTTCCAATGTGGATTCATTGAAAACACTAGTAGGAAATACAAACCAGTGGGTTTTTTTGTTTGTTTGTTTTTTGCAATTTGCTATTGGTTGTATGATCACTGATTGATCTAAAAGTTGAAAGTATTCACTACTATTGAAATAATAGACACTTATCTGTGTATTTTACATATTTATAAATTGAACAAAACATACATTATCCAAAGATGATTGTGAGACCATTCACTCACAAAGTAGTAATTGCTTCCTAACTGTTTTTCATATTAAGACATACACCAAAAAATGGTAGTGTATTATAGGGAAAACTGAAGATAATGCTGCTCAAGTTAGCTAAGTAGGGCCTTAAAGCCATCTGAGTGGCTCAGCCAATTTTTTAACATGACTAATTATGTACTCACCATTCAGCAACATTTTAGGCAGCCCTGCATTAAAAATATAGGTCTTTAACATATAAAACCATTTAGTAACATTTCATTCCTTTGAAGGTTATTATTTTGCAGATTTATATGCTGCCTGGTTTGTTAAATATAAGACTGTAGATAACCAAGGTCAAAAGAATGGCAAAGGGAGGAAATCTTGGAAATTGGCAGATCTTTGTGGCGTATTTATGTTATTTGAGATAAGCCAAGCATTAAGAGGACAAAGATTCTACTTCATCAGTTTATGTCCTTTTCATTATAGGAGATAATCTTATTTCCTAGACTAACAGGCAGTGCACAGTCACTAAAATGGTGAACATGCATTTTGCTTCCTGTGGGCTTCTACTGGTTTTGCTCGTCATTTCTTTTCTTTCTTTCTTTCTTTCGTTCTTTCTTTCTTTTTTTTTCATGTAGAACATGAGTAAACTTGGCTGCTTGAGAAATGTTAAAATACCTGAGTCCTATTCAAACACTATAATTGATATGGAGTATGTCTAGAATTTGAAGTACATGTACTTTTAATGTGTAAATATATATTTAACCCTTATATGTGATATGACATTCACAATTTACATATAAAGAAATTGAGGGCCCAACAGTTCAAATACAATTTTAAAGGACAAGAATGCAACCTTGATATTTTGACTCCTAAGTTCATACTTCTAAGCATTGATTGATTCATCTTTATAATAATCTCTCATATGTTAAAATAGAAAAATAAATGAAAGCATCACCTAGCCTTGTAGTCTATTGAGGGCTAACTGTTCTGCTTACCATTGTAACATGATTTTTCACTGTCTAACCTGCCTCTTCTTCCTCGCCTGCTTTCTCGAGTGCAGTTCAGAAAATGTTACCCTTCAATCCTCTGAATGCAGCTTAGTTATGTCTCTAACATCATTTTCTCCATTTTTTTTTTTCTTTGTGTGTCTGTTCTGCTCCAACCCCCTTGACTAGTCTTTGAATACAGGAAAGACAGCAAGTATACTTCTGCTTCAGAATTTCATGTTTCTTGCTCAGAATGTTCTCAACATATCACCACCTGGCTTTGATCCAATGCTGGGTCTTTGATCCGAAGGCCCAGCTGAATTCCATAAGTGGTGTGTGTGCTGGGGGGTGGGGACAGAGCGGTTACTAATTCAGGTGTTTGGGGGTGCGGTCGGCGAATCAAGCCGACACACACCTCTTCTCCCCTATTATCCACAAGACGATTGCTGCTCCCAGTGTGGAATATGCATGGAAAACACTAGTAGGAAATGCTACTTTTTTTTTTTCTGTTTGTTTTTAAGATTTACTTATGCGCTTTATGTATGTTGGTGTTTTGTCTGCATTTGTGTCTGTACACTAGAAGAGGGCATCAGATCCTATGGGAATACAGTTCTGTTCTGCCATGTAGGTGCTGTTGTGATCTGCTATGTAGGTGCCGGGAATTAAACAGGGCTTCTGGAAGAATGCTCAGTGCTCTTAATACGAAGAACCCATCTCTCCTGCCCTGCAGACCCTAAACTTTATAACCAACAATAATAATCATATTTCTGCCACTGCTCATTGCATTCTTGACTGACATTTTAAAAATTTACATTTAACAGTTTATAGAGAAATATAGGTGTATCTGTGTAAAGCACTGTGCCACCCAGTCTTCACAGTTACAGGTGGTTGGTGTATTCTCTCTCACACACACACATACACACACACACACACAGACAGAGAGACAGAGAGACAGAGAGACAGAGAGAGATTGATTGATCGATTCAGAAATGCTAGCATAAGTTGTTAGTTATTTAGTAACAGATTGGTGTGGTTGACTCCAAGTACATACTAAAATATTCGGATATGGTTAAAGCAAAGTGTATAAGAAGCCACTTAGTAGCCACAAAGCAGAGCTGATCTGCTGTGAAGTTGTAGACGCTTGTCTTTCTTCCCTACTAGCAAACACGTTTTAGTATAAATAGTGCAGAGAGAATTAAAAAGCAGAAAGCATTTTAATGAGTAAATTAATTCTTTTATTAGTTTTTGTCCCAAATGATTTTAACTTTCATAACAATTTCCTAAGAGCCAGGCTTGGTGAGTGAAGTGATTGTAATATTTCATAGAAAGCCACCAGTTAAACTTAAGTCAGGCCTCTAGAAATAAGAATTTGGGGTTGTGCTTTGTCAACCTGCCTAGCATATTATTCAGTGCTTTTAAAAATGATTTGATCAAGCAATTTCTTTCTTTCTCTTATATCACCAGTCACCAACTGAAGTATTTGATACACAATTTCACCCTGGCCCATAGCTAATTTTAATATCACCAGTGTTCAAATGCATGTGAACAGCTTTGTAAGGGCTAGCTCGAGGTTATGTCATTAGCATACGGTGGTTACTTAGTGGATCTTCATGGCAGCTTTCTGTGTGGGAGTTTCTTGATAAGCACATTATATCAGGAGAAAGAGGCAACTGTTCTAGACTGCTAGGTAATTTCACACTCGCAGTTTGAGAGCTTCTGTTGAGTGAAGTCTTGCTTTTAGTCTAGTAATTAGTACAGAACAGTTACGTTCCCTAGAAGCCTGTTTTCAACTGAATTTTTACAGTTGATTTAATGCTTTCTCAGGTCGAGGCTCAATTTTCAGTTATTTTCAAACCTATAATACATTTCATCTCTCGATGTCTACTCCTTTCAGATACTTCTGGACTGAAGGTTTATATAATTTGCATAACTTTCTCATTTGTCAGGAACTTTTTGGGTTTAAATTGAGTGTACTCTTTTTTGTTATGTCCTGTCATCTACTTGCTCTGATGTATTTTTCTGGAATATGATCTTTATTACTTAGTTTAATGGAAGAAAACATATTTTCATTTTGGTGGCCTTTGTAAAGTTATTAGTTCTAACTTTATAGTTCCATTTAAAATTATTTTTATGTGAGTGTTTAACTTAATTGTTTGTGTTGTATTTTAGGTGAAAGGAGGATTGCTGTGTCAACTCCGGGAAGGAGTAGCCTCATTGTCCTTGTATTTTAAACTGCTGCAGCAGCTTGGAGTGCAACAATGAAGCAATGATATCAGAGAACAAAGGAGCGTTTGCCAACTAAATGTCAGCACATTTCATGTGATTGTGTAAAAACACTGCAGCAGACCTGTGTGTCAGCTAGCAGAGTGAGAATGTTTGCTTCTGACACTCTTCATTTGAAGCAGCTTTAATATAGATTATTTAAACTTTATATCGAATTAAATAAAAATGAGTGAAGCCCCCAGATTCTTTGTTGGCCCTGAAGATGCAGAAATCAACCCCGGAAATTATCGTCGCTTCTTCCACCATGCAGATGAAGAAGAGGAGGAGGAGGAAGAGTCCGTAAGTGGCTTCTTTCTTTGTGATAAACCAGTACACTGCAGAACTTCCACTAATTACCATTAATACAAATGAATCCTACCATCTTAAATAAGATTACTTTTTAATCTGCACATTTTTTAGACAGTTTTAAATTTTAAAAGTGTAAGTCATGTTGAGTAGACAGGCAATTAAAAAGTGGAATAAATGTAGCTAGAGAAACGCTCCTTGAGTAGTTCAATGACAGGATAGAGTTGTTGTAAGATACTAAGACATTGCTTGACTAAATTTATGGAGTTCAACCAAACTATCTCAAAGCTCTCCTGTGTGTGTGTGAGAGAGTAATGTGTTAAAATGTCTAGTCCACGTTGCTTCCTAGAAATGGAACACATCAGTTACTTTCATTTCCTTGTCTCTTGTGTTTCTTATTCATTGTTCTTGTTTACAGACAGATTATTTTATTTTGGAAGCCGATTTGAAATACAAACATAAAATATGTGTTGATTTTTCTTAAATTTCAAATTAAAAATAGAATCTTATTTTAAAACAAATACCTGTTATACTTGGTTAAAATGGTAATATCAGACTTCAATTGCAATTAGGTAGCTATTTAGGTCCTGTGCCAGGGGAGGAGTATTGATAGAGAAGTCACCAGGGTTGTGCCATTGAGGGCTAGGTAGGGTCACACTCTTATCTCCTTCTCCTCCCATCAGGAGAATTTTTTCCGTAGCAATAATATTCTGCCTAAGCAACTCTGGACTGAACCTTCAGAAACTAAATGAGCTAAATCTGTTTGATTTATATTCAAATCCAATACTCATTTGAACACCAATTTTCATGTTAGAAGAGGTGATGCAGAATTATTTTTCTAAATGTAAAAAGAAAAGGACAATTTAATCCCGAAATTTTTATAGCTACATTTAGGAGGAAGTTTAATACACCTCCTTTGGACTGCTTTATATAGTGTTATATGAAATACACAAAGTCATGAAAGAGAAAAGAACTAGATGCAGCTTTATAATGTTGGTAGAATTCCAAGCTCCTGAGTGCAAAGATAGAGATGAAGTGCAAGGAATCACGAATGAGTGTTAAGGAATTCTGTGTCATGTGAGGTCTTCAGTATGATACTGTGTATATGGTGTATTCAAGTTTCAATGTTGATTTGGTAAAAAGTACAAAAACTAACAAGACTGTGAAGTAGGTATGCCAAGTGTAAACATTGGAGGGAATGTCAGAAATCACTGGCATCTTCCCTTCCAGAAAGCTCTGTAGCCAGCTTTGTACCAGCTTAGCTTATAAGAAGACTTAATACTGTGTAGCTTTGTAGTTGGAAATGCATTTGATTTTAGACAACAGATTCTTTATCTGACTCTTACTGGACTTTATAGTTGGAGTAGATGGGTTTTTGCTCTCATCTTTTTTTTTTTTTTTTTTGCCTGAAGATAGTTAAATAAATGCTAGAAGCAGTTGAAGACTTTCTATTCATAATTTAAAATTGACTGAAAACAGTAGCAATGTGTCCAAAGTGTTTTTAAAGTTTTTGCAGATCTTTGCAAAAATTTATTTTCATTGTAAAGTATTAAGACTAGTAGAATTTTACTGACTTCAGTGATAAATATGTCACTTTTATTGATTCCCATGCTACCTCTGAGAGGAAATTAAGATAGTGATATTTTAGAAAGCTTATTAATTCATCCTGTCTTTTTGCTTTCTTTCTGTTTTAGCCACCAGAAAGGCAGATTGTGGTTGGAATATGTTCCATGGCAAAGAAATCTAAATCCAAGCCCATGAAGGAAATTCTGGAACGGATCTCCTTGTTTAAATACATCACAGTGGTAGTTTTTGAAGAGGAAGTTATTTTGAATGAACCGGTGGAAAATTGGCCTTTATGTGATTGTCTTATTTCTTTCCATTCTAAAGGTAATGGATGGTGGACAAGGGTGTTTGATCCTCTCTGAGTATGAAAATAATACATACTAATTGTAGTTGTAGAATATTGATAAAAGAGAAATGAAGCTAACCCACAGATAAGGGATGTTAACATGTTGATATATTTCTTTCTAATCTTTTTCTTCTCAATGTGTTTTTTAAAATAGTATCATTTATATGTAACTTTACATTTAGCTTTTCTTAGATTTTGTTAAATTTTCCCATGCCACATTTTTCATGGTGTGAACTATCTAAATGTATAACATGGTTAATTAACAACCAAACATCTGGCTAACTCCTAGTCTTCACTATCAAAATACAGTTGTGGTTTACTCTTAGTGTCTGCCTTTGTTTGCATATGTCTCTGGATAAGCTCTTGAATTATTGGATATTTTAGGCCCCACCACATAGAAAGTTTAGGCCCTACACATATAAAGGTGTTCTTTATATAACTGTGCATACTTTATTTGTTAAGAACTCTCAATTAAAGTTTTAGGTCTCCTTTACTATTTTTTAACTGAACGACAATATCAGTTAAGTTTAAGTATTGCATTATGGTAAAATCCAATAACCAAAATTATTGCTGCCTATCTCAAAATTGTTAAAATTTTGTGAATTACTTGATTTTCCCTTTAATGAGTTTGTAAGTTTTAGAATTTGTTCCTATATTAATCATTATCTGTTTATCCCCTCACCAAAATAGTTCGGAACTATGCTTTTTCTTTTGTATACTGTTAACAGAAATTATAATTGATAATTGATTTTCATTTTTCAGTAAGCCCGGCTCTGATCTTGGTTGGCTGAGGCTTTTTCTTTCAGAAAAGTTTAAATTTCCTGCCCCCAAAAATGTTCTTCTCTTAACATTACATAGTTCTTTCTGTGAGGTTGTTAGCTCCGAGAAGCTCCCTGTGTGTCTAAGGATATAGTCTATATGTTATCTATTGGTAAGAGAGATTTTTCTCTTTAACAAAAACCAAAGCAGGGAACCGATGACAGGCATTTCCCGTTTGCTTAGTTCTTATGGGAAGCTTGAAATCATGACATTGAGGCATTTACAAGTCAAAATTCTGATACTTTAGAGAACTGTTAAGACTTGTAATTTGAGTCCGGCTGCTGCTTAATGCATTATTTAAAAACTAAGGGTAATTCAGGAATAAGTTTGCCTTAACTAAATACAGTTTTTAAATTAGAATTTCAATACCTAACTTTTCTAAAATTTCTTTAAATGCTGCAAAAATGTAATGTCCTCATGAGCAGTTAACATTCACAGTTAAGTCACACACTGTACTGCTGACTGATTTTTATCTTCCACAGATAAGATAGATAGATATGAAACAATTGTCACTTAGGAACAATAAAAACTGGCCTTCTTGGCACATTATGCCTTCTAATTATCTTATGTACATTAAAAAGGTTGTAATTCCACATGAATCCTATTGGCTAGATGGGTGTCATGCTCATTACAGCTGGACTTGAGTTTAGAGAGAGATAAGTTTGCACAGCCTTATATAGCTAGACAGAGGCAGGATTTGGGCACTGATGTGTGCTCTTATGTGCTATGGAACATTGGAGAATTTTAGTGGTGATACAGAGAGTAAAATATAATCTCTGAAAATTGTAATATATTTTTCAAACCTATTGTAACCATGGCTGTACTTGACTCATTTTCATTGTTATTAATCATTTTACCAGTCTAGAAATTTTAAGGGATTCATTTCTGCATCCTAATGGTGATCCAGCAACCGCATGCTTCTATTCATATCTTTATCTTTTGCACATTTTATCGTGTATAAACCCACTTTGTGTTTGCTTCTATTTTTAAAGGTACTGTAAGCTAGTTCATATTTACAGACAAAATATCAAATAAAAGGAAATTATATAATGAGAATATTTTGAAAAATCAAGTAATGTGAAACATGTTATTTTTGTCATAGATTTCCCTTTATATATGAAGTAATCTTACCTTTCTATCAGGTGACTTTAAATAGTCAGATACAGGCTAACATGTCATAGCCAGTGACTTGGTGTGCCATATCAACGATAATCACTAAGAAAAAGTTATTTTAATAGTACAGCTGAATAAAAATATATGTACTTGTTATTTTATATCTTTTATAGAAGGAGGTTATGTACATGATGAAATTATTTTTTAGGGGAGGTGGCATAATTCAAGTTGATAAATTTATAGATGTCAGCTTATCTTGAGATTGTACAGAATATGATAATAATATGTGTTCTTAGGATTTCCACTGGACAAAGCAGTTGCCTATGCAAAACTCAGGAATCCATTTGTAATCAATGACTTGAATATGCAGTATCTCATACAAGATAGGTGAGTGGTGAAGTTGGCTGAATTAAGGGAAAAAAGTAATCAACACTACTTGGTAATTAGTGTATGCTGACAGAGCATCAGATGCTTTCACATGTGTTAGCTCACTGTATCCTTGAAATAATACACAGAAATAGATGTTTATTGGCAAACTTTACAGAGGAGGAACCTTGAGAACTGAGGAAATCATTCACTTTTCAAAGTCACAAGAAGTCTCCTAAGTGATTAATGGGACAAGGGATTGGACCATATTTGCTTGATTTCCAAAGCCTAGTGAATCCATGAAAATTGCTGTTTCCTGTCCTATGACTGATTACATAGAAGTCACTCATCATAACTGATGATTTTCATAGTGAAGTGTACCATTACAACAGTTTCGTATTCTGTATCTTAACGTTCATTGATCATAGACTCCTGGACAAAATGGTGAAAAGGTGTGTGTTTGTCTGCTTCATTTAATTGCTATTTTGTTTCTGTAGCTACATACAACTCTATTTTCCATGAGTGTTCTACTTTTGTGTTATAGCATGAGATTACTTATATTACTTACATGGAAATATATATATATATAACACACACACATATATATATATATATTATACTAATTTCATATGAGGGTGGAATCACCTTTCTCTTAGCATCCTGTGACTATTTCCCTATAGCATTAAATATTACTTTAAGATAAGGGATTAAGTAATTAGGCTATATTCTGTCTTTGTGATATATTAGCCTTACTTGACTGTTTTTCTTCATGAATGTACATTCTTGTTTTAAAGTGTAATCTTTTGATATGCTATAACAGCTACTTTATATAACTTTTTGGTGAAAATTTTGTTAAGAACACTTTGATATTTGACATGTTTAGAAAAACAAAAGGGTTGATATTTGTGCCCTTAGGGTAGTAAAGAGTGATAATTACTTGTGTGGGAATGTAATACATGGGGAAATAGAGAGCTGAACGCTAAGGATGTTTCTTTGTTCCTTTAGAAGAGACGTTTATAGCATTCTTCAAGCTGAAGGCATCCTACTTCCTCGGTATGCAATTCTGAACCGTGATCCAAATAACCCAAAAGGTCAGAGAACTCAGCAGGCTTCCTTTTTGAAGTACCTTCTGCCACTTTCCCTACAACAAGTAGAAAGAATTTAAGAATTCATAATAGTCTATTTAGTAGTTTTTCTTAATGAGTTAAACAAATGAACGCTGTGTTTGGTTACCACGCCACACTGTAGACCTGTCATTGTGGTACATGCCTCTAATACCAGGACTCAGAAGCTTGAGGCAGGTCAGTAGGAAACTCAGCATCAGAGTCAGTATGTATCCAGTGCTGGCCCAGGCTGGCCTTCACTCTGAGACCCTGTCTGTGAAGACAAAGCAAAACAGGACACTGTGAGCCAGTGGCTAACTAGAATAGAGCTATCTTCAAGCTTACTGCATGTCTGGTTGGATGCTTAGGATTTGAGGGCTGACCACCTGGTACCACTCATCCTTGCAGAGAGCTAGTTCGTGCTCTCTCAGCAGTGTATGCTTGGCTATAGTCCTTTGTCTCAGGGTAGGCTCTGTTTCCTGAGGGACTGAGGATTGAGCCCACAGCCTTGTGCACACTATTTAGGCTACTACTGTGTGCTGTGCTGCCTCCCCAGCTCCAGTTCATTTTGTCTACTAAGGCTGAGCATAGTTTCACAGGAAGCTTGAAAAAATCAATTTTATTTTTGCCCTCATGAAGATGTTATCTGCATATAACAGTGTGTGTGACTTGTCTCGCTTTCATGTCTTGAATGTAGAATGCAATCTGATTGAAGGAGAAGATCATGTAGAAGTAAATGGGGAAGTTTTCCAAAAGCCGTTCGTAGAAAAGCCAGTCAGTGCAGAAGACCACAATGTTTACATTTATTACCCAACATCTGCTGGAGGCGGAAGCCAGAGACTTTTCAGGAAGGTGAGTTTTGTCATCTTGTTGTGAGCAGTCTTCATTCGTCTAGGCCTTGAGGTAAAACTTGTTAGAAGTCGTGATGTGCTGAGTAAATGGAGGTGAGCTATTGAGATGTCACCCTCTAGAGGACACTCATGAACTGAGAGAACGCTGTTAGAACGTACTGTTCTGTTATTGGGTAAAATACCACAACAAAAGCAACTTCCGGGGGAAGCAAGAGTTTACTTGAACTTATGGTCCCAGAAGGATAAGCATCCATGTGGTGGGAGAGGCCTAGCAGCGAGCTATCAGCATATTTGTGATTGCAGGAACAAAGAACTGAGAGGAGACTCTAACGGCAAGTCTGAAGGAGACAGAGCTGACTAGAAAGGGCCCCAGAAGGCTTCATCCTCTCAAAGCCCTCCCCCAGCGAGGCACTTCCTCCCACCAGCCAGGCACACAGCAAACAGCAAACAGCAATACTAGTGGGCAGCAAGTGTTCAAACGTCTGTGGGGACATTTCCCGTCCCGACCACCACAGAAAGTGTAGTTACATAATGTTGTGAACAAAGTTCCTGCCTTCAGAATACAAAGAAAGTTGCCTTGATGTTTCTTCAGTCTCCTACTTATCTTTCTATCAGATTAAAAACTGAGTTAAAGTAAGCTCCTTTTGGGGGAAGTTATATGGAAAAACTGCCAGTTAATACAAAAAGTAATATTAGTAAGTTTTACACATGTAGGTATATGCTTAATTGTTCCCATAATGAAATAAATGCAAATCAGACCCAGAGTATAATGGTATCATGTCACTTTTTTTGGAATGGCAGGGATTTTCTTTTAAATTGGGTGGTTGGGAAAATAAACCTAATCTAAAATGTGTTAGCAGGAATGTAGTCCCTTAGCAATATAATTTAATAGTGTATCAGAATTAAAGATGCTTTCATTAATAGTCATGGATCTGTATGTTAAAGTTATAGCAAAGAGGTAGATAGCTGGCTCGGTAATTGAGAGCACTTGCTGCTCTTGCAGAGGACCCCGTTGGGTTCACAGAATTCATGTGGGTGGTCACAACCACCTGCTACTCCCGTCCAGAGTAGCTGATGCTCTCTTCTAGCTCCACAGGCATTGTACACATGTGGTAAACTTACATGCATGCATACAAATGCCAATACATATAAAATGAAAATAAATGTTTAACAGACTATAAGATGTCACCTAAATATCCACTATAGTGGCAAATAGTAAAGATTAAAAATACCAAATATAGGCAAGACTAGAAAAATTAGACCACTTAGTACTCTCTTACGTATTGTTTGTGAGACGCAGATAACATTGTTTTAAAAAGAGTTTTGGCAGTGTCTGTGTAAGAACAGATGTGAATAACCGTGAACCTCCAAGCAATTTTGAGAAATATAACTACATATGCGTCATGTATCCATCTTAGGAATATTTAAAGCTGTGGTCTTATATTATGCAAAAAGCTTGGCAAACAACCTAGACATATATGTTTAAAGTGAAATGTTGTTTATATAGTGGAAGCTTTGTAGCAAACATAGACAGACGTGTGTGTGTGTGTGTGTGTGTGTGTGTGTGTGTGTGTGTGACATCTATTTGAGGGAGGACAGAAGAGGGCATTAGATCCTCTGAAATTGGAGCTATAGGTGGTTGTTAGGTGCATGATGTGGCTGCTGGGAGCTTGGAGCCTCTAGAAGAACAGCCAGAGCTCCTAAGCACGGAGGCTTCTCTTCAGTCCTCTAGAAACATGATTTTTTATTATATTTTATGCTTGTTATGTTATGTTTAAGTAACAAATACAGCAGAGAATATATACTGCTAAATATAAGTATTGTTAAACCTTCATGAGTTAAAGTTTTTAAAATAATTTATACTATCTACAGTAGATAGTAAATGAAGCTTACCATTTAGAATATTGTAAAAACGAAGGCAGCACCTTGACTTTTATGTTGACACTCTGACTTTTATGTTGACACCTTGACTTTCATGTTGACGGACATTTTTTCTCTCTAGATTGGCAGCAGAAGTAGCGTATATTCCCCAGAAAGCAACGTGCGAAAAACAGGCTCGTATATATATGAAGAGTTTATGCCTACAGATGGTACGGATGTTAAGGTAGGGTATATTTAGGATGCGGCTGATCACGGCGTGATGGGTTAAAGTACAGATGCTCCTTACTAATACTGAGTCATGTCCTGATAGACTCTGTGTTAACTTCAAAACACTGTGTTAGCTGAGTATGGTAGTATATCCTACAAGCCCAGCACTTAGATGTGAGGCAGGAGGATCTTGAGTTTGAGGCAAGCCATTGCTACATATCCAGTTCGACGCCAGAGGACGTAGGAGTCAGAATACTTTCTCTAAATAAATAAAT
The DNA here is from genome assembly GCA_907169655.1 of Acomys percivali. NCBI lineage: Eukaryota > Metazoa > Chordata > Mammalia > Rodentia > Muridae > Acomys > Acomys percivali. The sequence goes on along the minus strand of OU015743.1, from coordinate 12,739,573 downwards.
AAATAAATAAATAAATAATCTAACCTCATGAACATCATAGCTTATTTGCATAGTACACTGCCTACAGAACATGATTATCTTGCTTGTAATTGCACGACTGGCAAAAAGCTACATCTAATTGCTGCTGTCCAGCACCATGAGAGAGTATGATACCATATTGTCATGGAACAAGAAAGAAATAAAAATTCAAAGAATAATTTCAAGTAGAAGCAAGTCACTGTTGCATCATCATCAAATTGAAAATTCACAAGTTGAAATCGTTTAACTATTAGAAGACCATATAAATCACATATAAATTTTAGTTAATGCTTTGAGCTTACCATTTATTTCAGAGAAAGGTAACTATTTAGCTTCCAGCTCTTCTTCTTACTTTTAGTGCCTCTGTTATTGGTACAAGGTATGGAACCTAGGCTCTTACGTGAGGTAGGCAAGCATTCTGATACAAAGCTCTCATTAGCTCAGACTTCCTGTGCCATTCTGTATGGTGGACACCATTGCCAATTGGAAGCCCAATAGCTGCTTTTAAACAATAGTGTTCTTAAAGGGTTAAAGTAAAATACACAATATTATAAGATGGATCTTAGTGAATATTATAAAAATGTTTCAGTAGAGTTTTAAATACATATGATTCTTTAAAGGTTAATGAGTAGTACAATATCAGATTGAGCATTCAAGTAGCTACCAGTTTCCAAACAGTGACTAACTTCAGTGGTATGTGGCCCCGTGATAACAGTAATGTGATATAAAAATGCCATTGCATTTGGTAGCCAATAAAGCTTGCCTTTTCCTAGCCAGCCTTTCTCTGACTAAGCTGTTCTCTCTAAACTTAAATCTGATCTTGACCCTGCCTTTTAGAATTTGTTGGTAGATTCTCATTGACCACGGGACAAAGTCTATGTTTATAAAGCTGCCTTACAAGCTATTTCCTAGCCTTTCTTCTGAAAGTGCCATTGCTTACAGCTCATACTACATCCTTTCCCTTCCCAGCATACCTGTGTTGCTTCATTCTTCTGATCTTCCTATTTATTACCTATGTATAAAATGCCTTTCCTTCTCCTTTATATTAATTCCTCTACCCTTTAAAAAAATTCTTAGTCATGTCTTTAAGAATTGTATCTTTCTGTTATTACACATAGACAGTTTTGGTGTGATAGTGCTCAGCTTAGTAGTTTTGAACAGATAATAAGCTCACATGCTGTGTAAGTAATTATGTATAACCTTTTCTAATACTGAAAATCCTGGTACATAAAGTTGAAAGATGTGTCTTTTAATGGCTTGCATCTGAACTATTTTAAGTAGATATTTTTCTTTGACTTTATTGTTTTCTGGTTATATATCAATCGGCATTTTGTACTATGTATATTTAAATTTTATAAAAGGTTTATACTGTGGGTCCAGACTATGCTCATGCTGAAGCTCGAAAATCTCCAGCTCTCGACGGCAAGGTGGAAAGAGACAGTGAAGGGAAAGAAGTCCGATACCCCGTCATCCTCAATGCCCGGGAGAAGCTGATTGCGTGGAAAGTCTGCCTTGCTTTTAAGGTAAGATGCTAGTCTAAATTTTCTTTTTGGATGCTAGAAATTACTGGACTTAAGTAGAGAAGTGAGCTGAAAAGGTAATTAGTATATGTGAGCTCATATATGTATGTGGGTGCTTCTGTGGGGCTGAAACTCATTTTCCTGTATAATTAATATAGTCTTCCTGTATTATACAAAGTAATAAGCCTTATTCAGTTATCTAAAAATTAAAGTTATGAAACACCACTACTACTACTTAGTGGTGCTGCCCAACATATTCTTTTTTCCAAATTGGAGAAAAGTACTTTTTACTTTCATAAAAAGATTGAAAATACTATTTGCATAAAATGATCTTCATTGTTTTTATCTTGGCTCTCAATCCTTTTGTCTAATACATAGTAAAACTTGTTTATGAGAACAACATAAACAACCTTTTTAAAGAGACCTCTTTGCTTCTGTGGTTGACTTTCTCCGCTTCTATGCTATTAATTTAGTATTCAAGTGAAAGTAGTACAACTTTCATTAATAAGTGATGGGTTTTATCTTTTCAAGGAAGGCCTATCCCAGATTCATAACATAAGCTAACTATATTACTGGTGATTATTAAAAGGAACTGCTCATATATAATCATTTTGTATGAAGATGTAAATAACTTGCAGTGCATTCTTATAAATTGTTTTATTGTACTCGGATTCCAAAGACTAATATTATTGTTCTGTCTCTTTATTATAAGGGAATAATCACATGGAATAAATAATGTATGTACAGAGTGCTCAAGGTTATGACTTCATAACTTTGATTTCTTTTTATGATACAGACTTTTATATAATAATGATTATTAGGTATTTTATAATAGATAATGTTCTTAAAAGATTAGGATACTAAATAATAATTGTTCCACTGGAACCTTAAAATTTCTTGTTGTAAATAGCAAACAGTTTGTGGCTTTGATTTGTTACGTGCCAATGGACAGTCCTATGTCTGCGATGTCAATGGCTTCAGTTTTGTGAAAAATTCCATGAAGTACTATGATGACTGTGCAAAAATTCTTGGGTAAGCACTCACTTACTTTTCTCCTGTGTACCTTTGTGTACTTGTAAAGCCATGGATGCTTCTTGATCACTCTAGAGTAATATTCAGACAAAAACCCAAAACTGTGCCTGAGTCTGAGTTAATTAACCTTTGGGTTATGAGGACAGCTTGATGAATTGTAAATTCCTAGCAATTTCACATCATGGATTTTGGAATAATATGGGCTTATTAGTACAACATTCCTCCATTTTTCCTATGTTATTATATTTGAAATGTTACATTAACCTATTTAATGTTATAAAAGAAATGTTCATGAAATTAGATACTTAAGTAATACAGGAAAAATAGAAATTTAGGATTCTTTTACATGACTTCTTTCTATATGTGTGTTACTTGCTCTCTTAATAAGACTATCACATAAGTGAAAAACAAAATATGACGTAAAGAAATACCGTTTTTATATATCAGTTATTCTGCTTTATATCTTGGTTCAGACTATTAAAACAAAAAGTACTTTAAGACTTTCTAAATGTATATGACAAAACCATGTAAGGTAATTAGAGTCAGCTTTTGTAGTGTGCTTTAAAGGTGAGTGCTTTTTAATAAAGAGAAATTTAAAGCAAGGGTGTCTTACCAAATTTTAGCATGAGTGTATGCTAAGATAGGAGAAAACAAATTATGTATGTATGAGAGAGTGAGGAGAGAGAGAAAAGAAAAAGAGAAGGAAGAGGAGAAATGGAAGGGAGGGAGTTTGTGTGCACTGTGCACATATGTGTATAACTGTGTATGGTGCTTGTTCACGTGTGTGCAGGAGCTTGTGGTTGAAGCAACCTGAGGTGTCATTCCCAGCTAGCATTCACTCTTGGAGCTAGGGTTTCTCAGTCTCCCTCTGGCCTGGAACTCTGTTAGTGGGCTAGCTTATCAGTCCCGGGAATCCATGTATCTCTTCCTTCCTAACACCGACATTGCAAAGTACACACTGCCATGCCCGGCTTTACTGTTTTTTAAGCTGAGCGTTGTGTGGTTCAAGCTCAGGTTCTTATATTCGTAGTGTAAGCACTTTACCAACTGAGAAAGCTCTCAGCCCCTCAAATCAACTATTTAGACATTTTTCGTCGCTCCTCCTATTAAGAAATTATAGTAATGGCTTATTAGAAATGATCATATTTAGAATAAGTTTGTCCAGAGATATAGGTCAGTGAAAAAATACTGTGTACACAGGAGTCTGGTTTCCATGCTCAGTACCTCTCACATACAAAGAAAAATAGCATAATAGATGTTTAACAGACAGTAAACCAATGATTAAAAAAAATATATTTAACTAGTACTGTAACTGAAGCAACTCATTTTATTTTCAAACTATGTGTGTTATGGGAAATGTGTGGCATTTTGTTAGTGCATTCAAATGATCATGGCTTGATGTAGGGAGTTTTATGGAACGTAACCATTACATAGTTTGATTTAAATTCTTGTGTCTCCCTATCATGGCATAATTAAATATTAAGCTCTATCTTTGAATCAACTCTTTTTTAATAATATTCTTTTGGTCTTAAAGCAATATTGTAATGCGGGAACTTGCGCCACAGTTTCATATCCCCTGGTCAATACCCTTAGAAGCTGAAGATATTCCAATCGTACCAACTACATCTGGAACTATGTAAGTTTCAATTATTCATATTTCACCTAGTAATGCCTTGGGTTTTCCACAGTAGTCTCTTTTATTACAGTAAAACATAAATTTCTGAATGGTTCTTAGCTTACTATATGTGTTTTCATATGACTCAGTTTGAATATGGAGGGATAGGTATGTTTCTACAAGAGTATACCAAACTAAAGCTCAGAATGCTACATTCAGATCCTGAAACTTGCTTGAGCAAGTATAGAACCACGTAACGAAACCTGTGACCATGGGTGGGTGCTGCGCAGCGCCTTCCTCAGGCTCACAGCAGCAAGCAGCTTTGTCTTTCTCTAGTTATATCATTAGGTAAATAAATCAGACTGATAGTGCCAAATTGTCTGATAGCCTTCTGCTAGGGAAATCACTCAGTTTAATGTCAGGTGATTTGACTGAATGTTTCATAGTCACAAGTTTATTAGAGACGTATTGGACTATTAATATCTTTCAGGGATATATTCAGTGATTTGCAGTTTGAAAATTGAAATCATAGCTTTTCAGTCTGGCATACTGCTAAACACCTTCCTAAGTTGAGTTTTAAATAATTTTCCATTAGATGACAAGATATACTACATATATAAATATGGCAGCCATCATATAACGGTTTTGCTTTGATTTAGTGGTGTCTCTGCTGCTAATACTACTACAGGGCAGATAGATGTCTGATGAAGCTCAGGTTAGAGCCCATGTGCTCTGTATCAGGTCACTGTCCTCACTTCTAAGAAAACAACTGGCTTCATCCTTGTAGGATTTGGTTTTCCAAAATGAAGTCAAAAGAAACCCTTGATGTTAGAGAATTGAGAACATGAGTATTTTTTGTCATTTTAGGATGGAACTTCGATGTGTCATAGCTGTCATACGACACGGGGATCGAACACCAAAACAAAAAATGAAAATGGAAGTGAGGCACCAAAAGTATGTCGTAAGAGAGACTTCACCAGTCATGTGTAACTTTAGATTTCTGTCAGCATTAGCTCCTTTGATTGTTGCATCAGACAATATTTTTACCTACTACTTTGATCATGAAAATATTTAACCCACCAAACGCATACAAATTCATTTAAAGGATTTTGTGTGTGTTAGCGCCTAAAGTTTATTATGGGTATACCCATAACTGTCGATCTACTATGCCCTTCATTTGTCACCATATAAATATATTTTACTTATTCTTACTTTATTATTTTCTTGCATTGTACTGTGAGAAACAACATTTCAGCATTCCAGCAGCAAATTGGTAGGAAGTTCCCATTATTTTTGTTGAGTGTTTGATTTGGACATGATAAAATATGGAAACCTGAGCCGTTAAATATGTATGGCACATGATGCATTGACCACAGAAAATGTTTTGTATTTAATGGTATGCTGTTCCATTGTGCACAGTTTTGAAAGTAATATAATGGGTATTAGTTCAGTGTGCATTAGGTATGTGCTGACTTCTGTTGGTAAAAGAGAAGCAGATGCTAAGTATAATGGGTACGTGAACTTGTGTTTCAGAGTTGGAGGCTGCAGAATCACTTGAGCCAAGGAGATAAGACACCAACAGGATAATACATAAGAAAATTCACACCTTTATTCCCAGCACTCAGGAGGCAGAAGCAGGCAGATCTCAGTGAGCTCAAGGCCAGCCTGATCTACAAAGCGAGACTAGGATAACTGAGGCTACACAGAAAAACTTTGTCTCAAAAAGACAACCAATCAATCAATCAATCAATCAATCAATAAGATTCTTTGGCCGGGAGAAAAGGTAGAAACCTAAGGTTGGGTGAAAGAAGAAGCACAGTACTAATATGCATAGGCGTTATTCCCACAGCTATTGTTTTATAATGTTGATTATGTGGTGAGGACGTTAGTTTGCTGTTTTGTTTTTTAATAGGGTCTTATTATGTTGCCCAGGCTGACCTTGAACTCATGATCCTCCTGGTTCAGCTTTCTGAATGCTGTGGTTATAGGTATGCATGACCGTGCCCAGCCTCACAGTAATAATACTAATTATTGCAAATGACTTACTGTCTTTTGTCCTTTTCTAAGGTTTTTTGATCTTTTTGAAAAGTGTGATGGATATAAATCAGGGAAGTTAAAACTCAAGAAGCCAAAACAATTACAGGCAAGTTTTTATTGTTGTTGTTTTTTTCTTCTTCTTTTTCTTTTATGTATGTTAAATTTAAATTTCTTTATGGTGAAATTACATAAAAATTCAAACTCCTTAATTTACTTAGGAAGTCCTGGATATTGCACGGCAACTTCTTATGGAGCTGGGGCAAAATAATGACTCTGAAATTGAAGAAAACAAGTCAAAACTTGAACAGCTTAAGACTGTGTTAGAGATGTGAGTAGCTCTTTGGCGGTGTTCCTTACAGTACAGTTCTCCTGTTTGGTTTATGTGACAACACATACTATTATATTGAATTATTGACTTAGCTTTACTCTTAATTTCAATGAGGAGCAAGCAAGCATTGTAACTGGGCCTTCTTGAATACGTAGAAAGAAGATCATGTAGCTAACTGGATCCGAGACTGAGCCCTATTTAGCTGAAGCGTGTTCAACTGCTCATTCAGACATTGATACCCATCACGGTTTCTGTTGTGAGCTTTACGGGTGACCACTTATGCTCTTATATCCGTAATGATGCTTAAACTGCACTTGATTTTAAAATAGTTTTCTCTTCATTTTTGAGAATTTCCAATGCTTAGACAATAAAATACTATCACAACTACTTTCCCCTCCATCAACCTCCATTCTCCACCAACACATCTTCCTCCTAATTTTGTGGTTTCACTAAATCCAGTTGGTGCTGACTGTGTATGTTTGTGGGTATGTGGCATCCACATGCCACAGCACCCCTTCCCATGCGCTGGCTCTTTTGCATATTTGTACATATCTGTATACTGTGCCTTTCCAGAATTGTCTAACTTTTATCAAAACATGTTTTAAAAAATTTTTAGTGGATTTAGATGATAGCTGATTGTGTAGATTTTTTTTGGGGGGGGACAGGACTTAAGGTATTTTTGAAGAATCTACCAAGGCAGTTGAAGAGAATTAGTTTTTAATCCATATATTTTAGTTTTTCTTTAGGAAGTAAATACTACATTAATGTTTTACAATCTAATTGGCATTTTATTTTTCAGGTATGGTCATTTTTCTGGAATAAATCGTAAGGTCCAATTGACCTATCTCCCTCATGGTTGTCCTAAAACATCCAGTGAGGAGGAAGGTATATAATTTTTAATCCCTATTGTAATTATGTGTGTGTAATAACTTGCTCTATATTGCTAACTTGGATCATTTTGTGCTCAATAACCTTAGGATTGGTATGCTGGAAAAAACAAAAAAACAAAAAAGTAAAATGAGTATTTTGTTAGCTATGCTTCTATCCTTTTAATAAAGATATATTTTGTTTTATTCTTGAGATATAATTTAGTTACAACATTTCTCCCCTTTCTTCCCTCCAGACCCTCCAAAATCCTCTCTCTCCTTCAAATTCATGGAATCTTTTTTTTTTTTTTCACTAAATATAAACTGTTCAGTCTGTATAATGTTACTTACCTGTATGATTTCAGGCCTCACCATTTGGCACTGGACAACCAATAGATGTGCTCTTCCCTGTGGAAGACCCATACTCTGCTCCCGCTCCACTCAGCTGTCTGTAGTTCCTTCTGTAGGGTTGAGGGTAGCTGCTGAAGTTACTAGGAGACATAGTCCATAATAAGCGCCCTGAGCTGCTGGCACTTCCAATCTTTTGACCTTCTCTTCTACAGTGTTCCCTAGGTGTGGGAGTGTTTTGTAGATGTACTTTTGGGGACTGGGCTCCACAACTCTGTTTTGACTGGTTGTAGTTTGCTGTAGTAATCTCAATCTCTTGCAAAGAAGAGTTTCCTTGATGGAGTGTGAGGACCACACTAACCTGTGGGTCTCAGGAGGGATGTTTATAGATTGCTGGTAGGGATTATGCTGGTTAGTAAGTTAGTGGCTATAGATTCTCCAATAACCATGGCTTCACTAGTGCTGACTAGTTAACTCTATTTTCAGTACTGAGCATGGTGTCCTTGTTGAGCAGGTCTTGAGTACAGTTAGAAAGCTGTTGGTTACCCCAAGGTGTGCATAGGGTTATTGTGGTATTACTGATGTGGTTCATAGGTGTCTTAGCTGAGTTGGACTGTTGGTTCCTCACTCCTTTGGAAGCTCACATGGCCTTCTTGTACCATGAAAGGTAGTTCTGAAGGAAGGGTCTTTCAGGGCAGTTCCAGCCCAGGAGTCTCTAGGCCCTGCATCTTCAGCAATAAGGATTTACCATCCACTTCTAGGGGGTGACCAAAGGCAACAGCAATAGGCTATCTGTTTTTGGGAGGAGTCTGTTGGAAGGCCTTGGCCAACAGATCAGCCGAGGGCTTCTGATATCTGATGCTGAGGCTTCTGTTAGGTGGTCTTTGGCTCTTGGAAGGAGCACCATCACCCCAGATGAGAAGAGTTCAGTAAGGTTTTATATATTTATGTATTCATGGAATTACATGTATTAAAGGTTTTTGTTTTGTTTTGTTTATTGAGGTGGGGTAAATAGTTAATAGTATTATTGTTGTTTTTTCAGAAATCTTTTTGTTGTTTTGCCCACCCTCCTCCTCCCTCATTAAGAAGCCCCTCCTTTCCCATCAGGCCACTTGTACCCTGCTGCTCCCTTTACCCTCCTCACCTTCCCTAAGAAGCTCCTCCTTTTCCCATTTCCCCTACAAGTAATCTGATAAAAGTAGGTTTTATTTTTTCAGTTTTAAATAAGAAATGTTATTTTTGGAAACTCCTCAGGACTACTTTTTTCTCTGAGTTAGTTCAGATGAGCCTTCTACTTATAAGTAAGTGTTTTTTTGGTAGATCCTGTTCATTCTGTTGTTGGTAGGAGATGACAGTATACAGAAAGAAAAAAAAAAAAACCTCAAAATATATGAAAAAAATTGAAAGTACTTATAACCAATGTGTTTCTAGAGTAACTTGATATTTTGTTCTAAATTTTAAACTTAATTCCACTATGCACCTAGATAAAGTTGGTCTCCTAAGAGCATAAAATCCAGAAAGAAAAATGGGCAGGATTGGAACAACTATTCCGTGCATATTAATAATACAGGCTGAGTGTCCTTATCCATAAATTCTAGAGCCTGTTTGTAAAACTTTACATTTTTAGTGTAGAGCATCTGCGTCTGTCTGTGTGTGTGTGTGTGTATGTGTGTGTGTGTGTGTGAGTCAGAAGTAAGACCTATATGTTTTATGTGTGCCTTACATGTGTCCTGAAGATAACTATACCTTGTTTGTTTGTTTGTTTGTTTTGGTTTTTTGAGACAGAGTTTCACTGTGTAGCCTTGGCTGTCCTAGACTCGCTTTGTTGACCAGGCTGGCCTCGAACTCACAATGACCTACCTGCCTCTGCCTCCCCAGTGCTGGGATTAAAAGTGTGCGCCACCATGCCCGGCTACTGTACCTTATTTTAAATGACTTTGTACATATGGAAAGTTTCCTTGTGCGGAATTCTAACTTGTTACATCTTGTTAGTTATTCAAAAGTGCTAGAGCCGTATGCATGTCAGATGTTTGGATTAGGTTGTTCTACACCCAGTACTTATTCTTGCCGGTCATGCTTTCTTCCAAGTTTTTTTTTTTTTAAACTGGTAATCAAGAGTAGTATACAGTGCCAGCATATCAGTCTGCAGGAAGACACACCTTTAAAAGGAATTCAGCAATGCATATTAAAAACGTCAGCACTTGTTTTGTGCTCTGACCTTAATTTTAATTGCAAGAGCCTTTCTTTCCCCAGGAGTTAAGCAGGTGATTAGAACAGGACGGAGCTATTGAGCTACTTTATGACGTTTTGATTATCTTAAGTATAAATACAGGTTTGAATATGTTTAGCTTTATGTGTTTTACCATTTGCACTCATGACGCTTTGTGATCAAGAACACTATGGCTTTATTTCCTATATTGGGATTTAGGTCAAAAGTGTTCTGGGAGAGAGAGATACAATAAAACCATCTGTGAAATCTTCTTCAGTACATTATCATCAGCCTACATAGTAAAGCACACACAGGGCTGCTAACTCACCTCAGCGGAAAGGTGCTTTTCTGTTATAATGAGTCATTAATCATTCCTTTCATGCTTATAATACTTTGAATGGGGGCAGGTGTTGGTTTGCTTGTTTGAACAGGGTCTCTGGCTACTCTGCCTGTCCTGGCACTGCCATGTAGATCAGGATGGCCTTGAAGCTGTAGTAATCCTTCTGCCTCCACATTCCATGTGCTCGGATTACAGGCATGTAGCACTGACACCAGCAATACTTGTGTTTAAATGACCCTTTCCCCTAGCACCCCATATGCACACCTTCAAGCTATGATGAAGGACAGGTCAAAATCAAATATAGAAACTCACTTATAGTGCCTTCTTATATCTAAGCAAAGACGTTGAAGTAGAATTTTCAGAGCCTGTTTTTCCCAACTGAAACAGCTGGTCTTGCCTAGGTTTTACTAAAATTTATTAGTTCTCATAAAATTTAGTATTTGCCTAAGAATCACCCAGATTACTGATTTCCAAATAGAATGAGGTATGTATCTTCTTCCCTTAGGCTGTGCACTTCATGCTATATGGTGGCACATTGGAAGGCACTTGGCATTTTGAGGCCTGAGCCCTGGCACCTAGGAACTCAGGGTGTGACTAACAATTGTAGCGCTAATGCATTAAATGTGCTGTAAAAACTGCTAGCAGGGCAAGGAAGGAAGAGAGGCTAGTTCTCTGGAAAACATGGAGATCCTGCTTCCTAAATTGAAGATTTTAGGATTCCAGTCAGATCTTTACAGTGGAGCAAAGGGTGCTCCTGATGGGAGCAATAGACCACAAGGCGCGTTTAGAGAACTTGTATATGGGTCAAATTCCACTGAAAGAGAGCCTCGAATAAAGGTTAATACTGAGACCTGTTTAAACAGTTGTTTATCACTCTCCCCTGTCATAGATAACCGAAGAGAGGAGCCGTCCTTACTTCTGGTTCTAAAATGGGGAGGGGAACTAACCCCTGCTGGTCGGGTTCAGGCTGAAGAGCTGGGAAGAGCTTTTAGGTGTATGTACCCTGGAGGTCAAGGTAAGTGCTGTAATTTGATTAAATCTGCACACCTTTACCCTATGGTATTATTAAGCATTTGTAGAGGTACCACAAAACAGAAGCATAGCTTAAGTGATGTGAGGACTTATTTTCAGGAGATTATGCAGGTTTTCCTGGCTGTGGCTTACTCCGACTGCATAGCACCTACCGACATGACCTCAAGATCTACGCTTCGGATGAAGGGCGGGTCCAGATGACTGCAGCTGCTTTTGCAAAGGTATAAGCAGCCTTATAACGACTATAAATTCCAATGAAAGCCATTACTGACAAAGATGAAGTATAAGAATGGTAAAGTTGACCTTGGGATGAGTAGCTTATGCATGATAACAGTAGCATCTCATACAGTTACTGTGATGGCCTGTGACTGCACACATGTGTAAACTCCTGACTCTATTTCATACTTAGGGTCTGTTGGCTCTAGAGGGAGAGCTTACCCCCATTCTTGTTCAGATGGTGAAAAGTGCAAATATGAATGGCCTTTTGGACAGTGACAGTGACTCTTTGAGTAATTGTCAGCAGCGTGTGAAAGCAAGGCTTCATGAAATACTTCAGAAAGACAGAGATTTTACAGCTGAAGACTATGAAAAGGTAGGTCTCAGCAGGTCTTTCCTCAGCTTGTGTTTTCAGCTTCACCTGTGCTGTTGGTATTTCCATTTTTACATAGGTCATTAATAATCTCTATGTATTAGCCTATTTGAGGGGACTAGTATACTTCCTGTTTAAAAAAATCAGATACTAAATATTCTATGTTTTGTGAGCCTGTTGAGGTTGCTGTGATAAAATATCCCAACAAAACTAACTTAAATAAGAAAGGGTTATATTTGATGCACAGTTCAAAGTTACAGCCCATCATGGCAGAGACGACACAGCAGCAGGAACTTGAGGCAGCTGGGCACATTGCATTCACAGCCTTGAAGCATACGTTGAATGTTTATCCTCAGCTCTTTTCCCTTTTGTATATAGCCCAGGAACAAACCAAGCCTAGGGAATGGTGACGCCCACTTCTACAGTGGGTCTTCTTACCTCAGTGAACTTAGCTAAGATAATTGCCTACAGACATGATCAGAGACCCATTGCCTGGGTGATTATTAGGTCTCATCAAGTTGACAATTTATATTAAGTATCATAATGCCAGCTGTTTGTTCTCTCTCTTGCTCTCTCTCTCCCTTCCTCTCTCTCCCTCTCCCGCTTTCCTTCTCTGTCTCTCTCTCTTTCTCTGTCTCTGTCTCTCTGTATGTGTGTGTGTGTTTGGTTTGTTTGCTATCTTTAAAATGTTAAAAGCCTCATAAGGTTACATCACTGACCGACTGACCGTACTTGGTCTGCAGAACTTATTTTGCTGTCTCATATTTTATTTTATCAACATTCTGTAGTTTATGATGGTTTCAGCTGATTGTGTTAAAGAGCTGTTATGATTAATGCTGCTGTGAACATTTTTGCAGTCTCTTAGGAGACTCTGTTTCTCTTAGATGAATTCTATGAATGACGATTCAAATCAAGGTATGCTCATACTCAGTATTACTGGAATTCAGACTAAGTTGATTATGTGTATCTTTGAGAATAATGTGTCAAAATCTATTTTTCTCCTTAATTATATGCACATTTAGTATGACCTGATGAGGCTTCTCTTCCTACTTACTGGAACACTGTGTATCAGCTGTAGCTGCTGCTTCTTCTGCCTTGTTTGTTAGTCATCGTATAGTAACAGTGAATAAAATATTATGCCTTCAGCACAGGCTCCTCTTTAATTGTTTTTTGGCATGTCTCAAATTTTCACATAAGCTTTAAAATAGACTTATTAAAAATAGTATTGCGATTTTTATTTAGCTTGCATGAAATCCATATTTCTATGGCTGATCATCCACCTAAGCAGACATTCCAGAAGGAAAAACAAAAAACAAAAAACAAAAAAATCTTCCCGCCTTACTCTCTCGAAGAACTGTGGAACTAAATGCCCCTCCCTTTTACTTTCTGCGCATCTCTATTCCTTCTCCTGACTTCCTCTAACTCTCGATGGTTTTTTTCCTATGTTTACTCTTTGTCAACTGGTTACTTGCTCCGCCTCTTGACCTAGGGCTAACTTTATTTAATCTTGTTTACAATACTCAAGCAGAAAGCACTTGGATTAGAAGGTGTGTGCTAGGAGTGATCATACCACAACTAGAAACAGGTTTTCCAGTAAACAACACAATCTTGGGATTCACAGTGTGATCAAATATCCTATAACACAGCCCTTTCGCTGTGTGATGGTGCTACTCATAGTTTTTCTGTTTGGGTTTTTATTTACTTCTAAATCATCCTGGTATTGTGTTAGATTAGTTTCACAAACATGTTTCTTGGCCAACCAGTTGATTAACTGTTGTTTGGCATGGGTTACTTCTGATGCACCCTTTCTTTTTTGAATCCGACATGTAAGCTATTTACCATTTTTTTTACCTTTGTGAAACTTAGACTTCAATTTGAATCTGGTGTTCTTAATTCAACAATATTATTTCTTCTTGGCATCTCTTTAGACTCAACAAACATTTCCAATGCAGGTGAAACCTCTTTCTAACATCAAGCTGTGTTCTTGATCACTGGCCATTTTATAATTCTTTATGATTGACCTTGGTCTCTCTTGGATGCTTTAAAGAATAAAAGTAACTTTTCTCTGTGGAGTGTCACTTACCTCCTGCAGTTACATTGGACCAAAGTACCTAGTTCACGATAACTACAAGTGCAATTTCTCTTTACATTTTGTTGTATTTGTAGAAGCCTAGATGATATAAATGTTAAAAGTTGTATTTATAATCAGTACCATTAATTGCTTGTTTTGAATTGGAAAAATCCTTATTAACAAAGTCTAATAGCATAATGGTTAGCAGTATGAGCGCTGCAGCCAGCCTTCCTGTGATAGAATCCTTGTCTAGTTACTGAACCTCAGGTGAGTAACTCTCCAGAGAAAACATGGTGATGATTGTATGTGCCCAGGACAATAGCAAGTGGGAATATGTCAAGTGGTTAGAACCATATTTGCACGTAATGTGCAAATCTCCAAATTCTCATCACATCTCATCCTTTAATGTAGATTTGTTAAGTAATCTAATTATAGTTAAAGCTTAATATTGTTGTGACATAAATTTCTGAGTCTTTCATATCCCTGTTGATGCTACTACTGTTTGTTAAATATCTTAATGGATAGAATGTAATTATTTTCCCAGCTGTGGAAAATTTTGTATTTGGTCTCTTGGATAAAACACTTATCTTATTCATTTGTAGCTTACTCCATCTGGAAGCATTTCTGTTATCAAATCAATGCATTTAATTAAAAATCCAGTGAAAACCTGTGACAAAGTATATTCCTTGATTCAAAGTTTGACTTCCCAAATCAGACATCGGATGGAAGATCCCAAATCTTCTGGTAAGTTTTTTTTGTTGTTGTTTTGTTTTGTTTGTTTGTTTTAAGAATATAGAACAGAAGCTACTGTCATTGTTTTGGTAATAAGCATTAAAATGAGGTGTGTGACGCTTAGGGTATGAAGCCTCTCTCTTGGGCTGTGGGTGTAGATAGTATGGTTTAGTGTATAGCCAGCAAGAACTAATAGCTAGTTTACGGCCATTTTGTCCATGATAATAAGAACAAGAGTGTGCAGTATTCTGACTTTGTTAACACATTGTTTACCATCCCCAGATAGTTAAGCAGAGAACTCTTGTTCCAAGGCTACTTTGAAGTCCTTGATACCTTAG
>OU015743.1:12693118-12724488 GCA_907169655.1 Acomys percivali | reverse complement strand
CAGAGAACTCTTGTTCCAAGGCTACTTTGAAGTCCTTGATACCTTAGATTTCTTGGCGATAAAAATGAGTACTTTGAACTCTTCTTAATATCTAAGAGGTATTTTTTTGTGAAATGATAGTATGCTTATTCTATGTAGTCATAGCAATTTAAGGAAGTAAAGTATTTAAATTTTAGAATAGTAAGCATATTAATTCAAAGAATTTTGCTATACTTCTTGGTGTTTTCCTTTGCAGTATTATCAAAATCTATAATATATGGACATGGTCTCATAAATAAATCAGGCTCCTCATCCATGTACTTGTGTGAGGTGCTTATCCAAGCCTGAAACTATGCTCTTGCTAATGGTCTATGTGGACCGTAGTACTTTCTAGCTTCTTAGAGTGTTCCCTTCTTCTTTTTAAAATCTCCTTACAGGGAGCCAGTCTTGGAGGCACAGTCTGGTAACTACAGCCCCAGAAAAGCTGAGCCAGAAAAACAGGGAGGTCCAGGCCAGGAGAGCCACATAGAGTAAAAGTAAATACTAAGGCGTATTCCTAATCTGATTGTTAAGATGGATATACTAAAACTTGTGTGTTCTTTTAGATATTCAGCTTTATCATAGTGAGACACTGGAGCTTATGCTGCGTAGATGGTCCAAGTTGGAGAAAGACTTTAAAACAAAGAATGGAAGATATGATATTAGTAAGATTCCTGACATATATGACTGCATCAAATATGATGTTCAGCATAATGGTTCCTTGAAGTTAGAAAATACAATGGAACTATACAGACTCTCGAAGGCATTAGCAGACATTGTTATCCCTCAGGTACGTTACTCTTCGGAGTTAGTTTCTTTATACTTTATGTAAAAAGCACTTTACTGCTCACTGCTGGATAAAGATAGATGGCATGATCCTAAATAACCGTTAACTTTTATATTAGGTAATTTTGAGTTATAAGCATTTTATTGTACTAGTAATCTCATTGTCTGATTGTCTAGCCATTTGATGATACTGACTTTTTAAAGATAGGCTTTATTTATTATAGCAAAATTAAGTAGAAAATACAGAGTTCCCATATGACTTCTGCCACTATACAAGCGGAGCCTGCTTTCTCCTTTCCCCACACAGTTACCGCACTGGAGTAGCATCATGGTCACAGTCACACTAACATATCATGGTGACCCAGAGCTCATAGTTTATGTTAGGATTTACACTTGGTTATGCATATCCTGTGATTATTAGCCCAGCTTATTGTAATATGTATAATACAGACTAGTTTTGCTGAATTAAGGTTGTGGTGATTGATCTTTTTAATTGAATAATAATTTGCCAACAGAACTGGAAGCAGTATGGAATAAATGAATTAGCAAATTTTTATTGCACACAACTTTGTACCTACGAGCACCATGCTAGGGAAGTGTGTGGGAAGTGAGTGAAAATGTTAATTGTGGTCCCATGTAAGTATTTTCACAGCCTGGGCATATAGTCAGTTCAGCAACAGTGTACTTGCCTACACTGCACAGGCTTTGGGATACTTTCATGTCAGCAAAGAGTTATTTTAGCTAATTTCAACAGTGTGAACAAAAATTTTACTGTCTTGAAGAGAAAAACTAATACTAACTAGCACACACACAGAGGCAGACACCTTTGGCATTGTTGTAAATCTAGAAAATATAATGACAAAATAGTTGCTTTAAGTTTGCAACTAAGAGAAAAGTATGTTAGTGTTCAGAATTTTCGGTTTTTCCTTGATTAGTTGATCGGTATGAACAGAACCTAACTTACCAGGCTTTTTATTTGGAAAACTAGATTCTTTCCATTTCTTTCACTCTCTTTTTATGTATTTAACACACCTGGAACTCCGGGGCTCCAACTATTTTTTACCAAGGTTAGCAGTGTACAAAAGTTTCCAATTACTTACAACTTGCTAAATCAAATTTCAAAACCAATTTTCCCTTATTTTTAATTTTTTCACATCTTTGATTACAACTAATTAAAAAAAACTTTAAGAATAATATTCGACAAAGGCTTTTCTTCTTGAGACTGGGCCTCACTATATTGTGGTCTGAGCTGCTCTGGAATGCTATGTTGATCATGCTGGCCTAGAACTCACAGAGACCCACCACTGCCTCTGCCTCCCAACTGTTGGTATTAAAGACACACACTACCACTACTAGCTTTTTTGAAAAATTTGTTATGCATTTTGAATTAATGGTAATTACCTGTATGTTTAGTTTAAAAATCTCTGACCTCAAATTTTTGTCTTAAATTTTTTTTCATGTTTTAAACCTTCTTATGAACTGGAAGATTAGTCATAAAGTTTCTGTTCATCCACCCCCCTCCCTTTTCAGTACTCAGCTGCACTTTCAATTCCTCCAGAACATTCTTCTAATTACACATACTAGCTTGAAAAGAATATATTTGTAGTTGCAAAATATATAAACCAAGAGTTGTCTATTTTTGAAAGCTTTATTAAAACATTTGCACCTTATGATAGTTCTTTACTTCAGGAGTAGAATTGCTTGTTACAGCTTTTCTAATTTAACAATATTTCTAACTCTCCTCAGGAATATGGTATAACTAAAGCTGAAAAACTGGAGATTGCCAAAGGCTACTGCACTCCGCTAGTTAGAAAAATTCGATCTGATCTTCAGAGGACACAAGATGATGACACTGTCAATAAACTCCATCCTGTGTAAGAGTGTAGCAGCTGTTCACATTTATAGGCATCTATTTGTGTGTATTTCACATCCAAAGTACTTGTTGGTTTATGCAGAAATCAAGAGTGTCTCACTTTATATTATAGGCATAGGATTACATAGGCATTCCTGGTAATTACTTTTCCCCTAGTACTCTTTTGGGGCTGTGGCCGGGGAAAGTTGAGGCTTTAGACATGCCATAGGCACTAGCTCTCTCACTGACCAGCGTCCCTGAGATAGTGTGTCTCTGTTATGCTAGCTGACATCAGTATTATCATCAAGCCTTTACCCATGTTCTGGTTTTATAGTCACGTACCCGAGGCTCAACCAAGGCTTTGTTTAGGCCAGTATGAGGAAAACCCAGGGACAGGGGATAGGAAGATATTTTTCATTAATTAACTATTCTGATTAGTGTGAGCCACATTGGGCAGCATTATACTCTTTGAGTACCTCTGCTTTGCTACTAGAGCTAAATTGATCTGTTTCCAGTGCACTTAAATAATGCTGTTTTTTGGTTTTGTTTTGTCTGTGCGTGCGTGCGTGCGTGTGCGCATTTTGTTTGATTGTTTGTTTGGTAGGTTTTGTTTTTAACTATTCTCAGACGGTCTAGTTTGTTCTAATTAAAGGAATATCTATGTGATTTCCAGTTGTAGTTTGAAGAATGAGAGACTTTCTTATTATGGGGCCTTGCTTCTAGTAAGATTAAATTCCATTTATAAAATTGTTTGTTTGTATGTGTGGTATGCTTTTGATTATGTGGTTATATTTTCATACTGTCTGCTTCTTAACTCTAGGTATTCTAGAGGTGTTCTGTCTCCTGAACGCCATGTTCGTACCAGATTATATTTTACCAGTGAAAGTCATGTGCATTCCTTACTGTCCATTCTTCGCTATGGTGCCTTATGCGATGTGAGTACAGGCTGTTCCAGTCTAACTGACAAATACTTCGCTTCAGAGTTTGTACTCAAATCACTGATTGTTTTGTTTTTTACTATTAATTGTGGTAATTTGCTATTTTTCATGAGCGTATACTAGCCTGTAGTAAGCATTTTGGTAGGTTTGGGGAATAGAGACATGTTTACCTTCTTTCAGAGATGAACTGACAAGATCACTGACATCTGTGATCCCAGCCAAAGCCTCAAGTTTAATGCCAGCCTGTGCCGTGCAGTTGTTCCAACAGAGCCCCTGACTAACTTAAGAAAGGAGAGGTTTATTTTGACTTACGTCTTGAAAGGGTATAGTCCACCATGGTAAGGAAGCCTGTGCTAGCAGAAGAGGCTTATGGCTGGATACAGGCCGTATGAAACAGTTGCCTTTGAGTCAGTGGACTGTCCATCTCTACTACTGTGAAGAAGCAGAGGCACTGGCCTCACATGACCTGGCTAGAAACCTCTAGCCTCTGTACACGGAGGGCTTGGGCTGTCGGTCAGTTGTGCATTGTTTGTCTAGCATGTGAGAGACTTGGGTTCAGCCAATCACTACCTCCAGAAAGAAGACAACAAATAGTTAAAGTGACATCTTTGTGTACGTATGTGGAGGAGGACACTGTAGTGAAACTGGAGCTTGCTGGATAATTCATTATCCAAAACCTTACTATGATTGTAAGGATTTATAAGTCATATACCAAGATCTTCACCAGTCTCTTCTCAGTTGAAATTTTGGATTACTCAGAATGAACTATGTAAAAATGAATGGTTTTGAAGGTTTGTTATGCAAATAAAATTATTAAAATGATCTGGAGGCCTTAATAACAGTATACTATGTGGCCTCTTCCATCTTATTTATATTTTAAGACGATATACTAAATATTATTTAATTTTCTTTGTTTAATTAAAGCTCATCATTTCTATTGATTGACACTTAGTCACCTAAAAAGCAATTCTAGTTGTTGGTTTTCCTTCATCAGTTTTGAAAAGAAATATCTTTGCAAATCTTTCCTCCTCAACGTTGCACACATTGAGATGTGATTTTTCATTCTACAGCATTGCCATAATTTTGAGATCTGTCTTATCTGAAATAAAAAGGAAGTGTATACTGAAGCAGAAAAGAGATGAGTCAGTGTGGTATTTCATAATGCTATTCTTTTAGAATAGGGGGCAGTCTGTGCTAATGGTCACACTATTATAAACTAGAAAACTAGTATACACCCTGATTACATACTAGAAAACTGCTGAGTGTCTACATATTTGTAATGTTTGCTATATATGGACAATGAAGAAAGCTTTCCTGTGATATTCAGAAGGTTTATGTAGACCTTGCTGATGTCACACAGACCCTGTGCTTTGAGTAGTCTCCTCTTTTCAGGCACAGCTTTCTGTCTTAGGGGCTCTCATTTTCTTATGATTCCGTTCAACTCTGGTGCCCTGATTACATGTGTGAAGATCATTGGTTCTCTAAAGTAAGATGGAGAAATGATGAAAGAGGTGATAAGATCAGTTGAGTTTATTTATCTCCTCATGCAATTTGACAGTCACTGCAGTGTAGAAGGGGCTATTTTTTAAAATAACATTTTATGTACTTGGACTACAGCATTTTGGAAGAGAAGCAGTAGTCTTTGAAGATAATATTCTGTGTTATGAGGCATAACACTCTGCTAGGCATGTTCAGACTTACATTAAAAAGCTGTCTTATACATGGCAATAGCACATGTTATCTTAAAGAGATTTTTTTTCCTACCTTTTGAAAATTGTCTTGAAAAAATTACTCTTAGAGTTTAAAATATCACACATACGTGGTAAAATAGCTTTTCTATTTACCTAATATATATATTATGTCACTCAATATTAAATAAGCTATATAACAATATATATTATATATTACATAACTATATATAATATATATGAATTATGTATGAATAATATATTATACTATGTTATATATGAATATATATGAAATATACTATATGAATAATATATATGATACGATATATATTATAAATAAGCTATATAATAAGTAAGCTATGAAAGTGACTTTTATATGAAAAGGTATGAAAACTCCTTACCATCGACCCTTTTCAGGATTCAAAGGATGAGCAGTGGAAACGAGCTATGGATTATTTAAACGTTGTTAATGAACTCAACTACATGACTCAGATTGTTATCATGCTGTATGAGGACCCTAACAAGGTAAGAGCTCTTGGCCTGTATGTGTGACCAGAGGGAAGCAGACACCTGAAGTTCCTCACCATGAAGTGTTCTTTCCTTTGTTTCAGGATCTCACCTCAGAAGAGCGATTTCATGTTGAGTTACACTTTAGTCCTGGAGCAAAAGGCTGTGAAGAGGATAAGAACTTGCCCTCCGGCTATGGGTACAGGCCAGCTTCCCGGGAGGTAATGAACTTGGGGCTTTCAGCGCAGAGCTACTCAGCCTCTGATGTTCATGGTCTTCTGCAAGATTTTCCTTCACTCTATAAGTCATTTTCATATCAACCAGTAGGAAAAAGGTTCCAGCTTTAAAAATATAATCTGAAGGCCCTGGGAGGTGGCTCAACAGTCAAGAGCACTGACTGTTCTTCCCTAGAATTCAGGGACAATCCAAGCACCCATGTGGCTCACAAGTCTGTAACTACAGCTCCAGGCTCGCTTTCTGGCCTCTGTGAACACCAGGCACATAGCATGGCACACAGACATGCATGTAAGCAGAAAGGTATAAAAAAATACACATAAAATAAAAATAAATAAATCCTTAACAATTTAAATATGTGTGTAATCTGAGTAAATAAAATGTTCATGTCTATTAGAAAATTTCAGATTTTTATCTTACTTAGATTGTTTGGATTTTAGCTGTGTTTGGAATGGGTAAGTGTAATTGTAGCTTTCTCCTTTTTTTGTTTGAAAACTGCTTAATTTCATACTGAACACTGTGCCAGTCACTTAGCATGAGTTCTTTATTTTCATCTGTACTGTATTTAAGACTAAGTGCTTTCTGGAATATGTTTTAGAAAGCTAACATTATTATTATTTTCTAATTTTTTTATTACTAAATTTTGTTGATCGAATTCTAATTAGGAGAAAGTACACTGGGCTTTTCCTAGTAGCCACTGGCTTAATGGCAACTTGTCAGAGAATGCCTTTAATGTGTTTTTGTCTTTAATGTATTAGGACTCACGTCATTGTCCTGGGCATGATTGTTGTTTGTCCACTGCCTATGTGTATTTGAATGTGTATTCTCATGCTTTGTTTAGTACCACTGTTAGATATCAGTCAGGCAGAAGTTAATAGCAGTGTAGCTTACATTGTTATAGCCCTCAAAGAAACTTTTTAGTCTAATTGTTCTTCTAGCTATTTACTGTACAAAAATATCTTTACAAGATTTTGGGTTGTCCTGACAGTTTTGAGCATTTTTTGTCATACTTGTAAGCAGCAAGAATTTTTTTTTAATCTATATATTTTCTAAACTCTTTGAGATAGACCCTTCATTATGCTGTCCTACCTAGCTTAGAACTCCCTATGTAGATCAGACTAGCCTGAACCTCATAGATCTGCCTGCCTCTGCTTTTGCTTCCTGAGTGCTAGGATTAAAAATTTGTGCCACTGCATCTGCTTATTGTTATTATTATTATTGTTGTTGTTATTGTTATTGAAATATTGTTGCATCATTTTCTCCTCCCTTTCTTCCCTTCATCTCTTCCCACATCCCCTCCCTCCATTGCATCCCATGTCCCCCACCTCCTTTCAAATTCATGGCTGCTTTTTCTATTAGTGTTACATACATATATATGAACATATAAATATGTAAATATAACTTGCTGAGTCTCTTTAGTGGTATGTGTGTATCTTATTCTTTGATTTGTCATCAACAGTCATTTACTGTGATTATTGACTTATTTAGGATAAATATATTTAAATGGCTATTTGTAGTCTTTCATATCTTTCCTGTTTCTCTTCCTGTCTTTGAATTCTTTCATCCTGTTGACCAGGATTCTTACTTTATCTGATTGTCTTTCATTTTAAGTAGTTAGTTGGTTTTTATGTGTTGTTTGTTAAGTAATGCTTTTTGTACCTGAGACTGACACTGTCAGGCTTGTTTGTTTGCTTGTTTTGGAACACTTGCCTAGACCTTGTCTCTTTAAATAATTACCATGTACCACTCTCTACTGTACTTCTGAAGCCTAGCTTACGAGGACATTAGGCTTACCTTGCATCCTAAACTATTGGCCAAGCGTTTCTTACACGTTTCTCTATATTTTAAGTATTTTTCTCCCTTGAGGTAAGATACAATATTCCTCTGCACTTCTCTTCTAGTACACTAATTCTATCAGTAGTTATTTCTCAATTTGCTATTGATCTCCACTTACTTTGTTATAGTATTACAAATTGGCATTAGGCTCTAGTTATGCCCACCATTTCCCTTTGTTTCTCTTTATAAGTTCTAGTTTTCAACTGAGACTCAGTTTTGCTTTTAATAATGTGACAGTAACAACGTTTATTATAGTTCGTAACTAATAACATTATCATCTACATCAACAATGGTTCATTTGGGTTTAGCTTGTTTAATAATTTTTGTGGCTTTTTTTTTCCTATATTCTAATACATAATGATGTAATAAGGGACACTGATGTGGAAATCACTGGGAAGTGGTGTATGCCTTTAATCCACGGTCTATGATGTGGAAATCACTGGGAAGTGGTATATGCCTTTAATCCATGGTCTAGAGGCTAAGGCCTGGTGGTCGTGTGTCAGGGCTATCCTGGGCTATCCTGGGCTATCCTGGGCTACATAGCAAGAAGTAGTATCAAACAAACAATTACATGGAAAGGCTTTACTTGCTGCTATAGTCACCTGACAGGATACCCTTTTACTTCTTCGTGTTGTAGAAACTGGCTGAGTAACTACTGAATAACTCTCTACTCAAATGGTTGTATTGAATAAAAATAGGGGCTTAGTCCTCGGCAAAGCTGATAGATTCGTAATTTACCCTCTTTAGCCTCATCAGTGTATTTTGGTAGGTTAATTTTTGAACTCTTATTTGCTATTATTCCTTTGACCTTTTTGTCTCTATCAGCATCACAGTCTTAATTATTGCAACTTAATGATAAATTCCAGTGAAATCCTCTGGCTTTTTTGTTCTTCACGATTACCTTAAACACTTAAAGGTTCTTAAATATTTCATACAAATTTTACAATCATCTTCTAATCTTCCAAAAAGAACATGTTAGGATTTTGATTAAACGTGGGCATTGTATCTTTCAGCTCAAGGACTCGGTATGTTATTATGTATTCTAATAATTTAGCCATTTGAGTCATTTGGATTTTCTTTTTTTTTAAAAATTCTTTTTTAGGTTGTTTGTTGGTATTGGGAACATGCATGCACACACATACAGTGCATGTGTGGAGGTCAGAGACATGGTTGTCATTCCCCTCTGGATTCAGGGATCAAACTCAATGTCTCAGGCTTGATGACAGGTGCTCTACATGCTGAGCCATTGTGAAGGCCATCATTTGAGTTTCTGTCTGTGGTCATGGCATCTTTGAATGGCATTGAAAATCAATAGATTTGATAATGGTGAAGACTGTCTTTCAATGTTTCATTACTAACTGACATTTTCAAATTTTCTTATATTCTGTATAGCCCTTGGGTTGATAAAGTTTGTTTCCTAATTTAATTTTTTGTTTTTATGTGCACGAATGTTTTGTCTGCGTGAGTTTCTGTGCCCTATGTTTGTGCTGGTGCTCCACAAAGATGGAAGAATGCATCCAATCCCCTAGGACTGGAGACCCAGGTGGTTGTGAGCCACTGTGGGTGCTGGGGACCAAACCAGCCTCCGGAAGAGCAGCCAGTGCTCTTAACTGCTGAGCCATTTCTCCAGTGCTAGTTTGGTGCAGGTTTTAGGTACTCTGTTTGGTTTATCTAGGGCACACGTATATTTCTAAGGTTGATAATGTAAGGGGTTATATTTATTTTTAGTTTATTCATCTTGTGCTTTAAAATCCTATATTTTACTGAAAAACTGTTACCTAGTTTCCCCTTTCTGTTTTAGGTAGATATTGGTATAAAGTTTTGTTTTTGTTTTTGATTTGAGACAGGGTTTTTCTGTATAGCCTTGCTTGTCCTGGACTCAATTTGTAGACCAGGCTGGCTGGCTTCCAACTCTCAGAGATCTGCCTGCCTCTGCCTCCTTAAGTGCTGGAATTAAAGGCATGTGCCACTATGCACAGCCAGTATAGAAGTTCTTAACTTGTCTATCTTCTGTGCTATAAGAATCTTACAACCTGGGACTATATTCTATTTATGTAAGGTTGTTAGCACCTTTTACACACTCAGTAAAATGCTAAACAGATCACAGAGTGATTGTTTTTCATACATTCTCACATTTATTAGAAATATTTACTGTAGAAGTCAATGTTTTTGGGGGGTGGGGGTTGTTTGTTTCTTTGAGACAGGGTTTCTCTGTGTAGCTTGGTTGCCCTAGACATGTTTTGTAGAGCCAGACTGGCTTCCAGCTCACAGAGATCTGCCTTCCTCTGGCTCCTGAGTGCTAGGATTAAAGGTATGTGCCACTATGCCTGGCCAATTCTAAAATATTTAAATTCAAAAGCTATTTTAGTTCATGTGCATTTTGATAACATTCCTATATGACAAAACTCATCAGTTTCTTGTTGCTAATAGAGTTGTTTATCTGTTTCCATGTTTGGCAAAAGACTTTGCTTTATATGGTTATAATTGCCATTTTGACTTAACTTTTCCACATAGTATATATATTTCTTGAAGCAATTTGTCTGTGTCGCAGTACCTCCTATATAAGATGATATAAGAATTAAATGAGTATTAATTCACTTGAGGAAAAACTTACATAATAACTATATCAGCTGTCAGATTTATCAGAAACTTTTTATTGGTGTTTAGAGTTTGTTTGTTTGTTTGTTTGTTTGTGAGAGTTGACAAGGTCTTAGCTCTGCAGCCTCAAATTCTTGTTTGCAGAGCACTGGAATTATTGGCATGTCCCATCCCGCCGAGCTCAGGAGAGGCATTTTATTCTGACCTGTAAGTGCTTTATATTCTTTCCTTACAGAATGAAGGCAAAAGGTCTCTTAAAACTGATGATGATGAACCTCATACTTCTAAGAGAGATGAAGTCGATCGAGCTGTAATACTCTTTAAACCAATGGTATCAGAGCCAATCCATATACACAGGAAATCACCTCTTCCAAGGTCCAGGAAGGTGACTACAAGTGAAGTGAGTGCCCATGTGGATGTGTCTCTTATAGAGCAAGCTAACTCTGCGTTGGTTAAAACTGAAAAGAAAATACAGCTTTAATTGTACAGGGAGGAATTCTAATAGATTCTTATTTATCAACATTTTCTACTTTTCAAACAAATATTAATAAAAAAAAATAGATGCTGTTAAAAATATACCAAGTACACCAGGCCTGGTATCATCTACCTATGAACCTAGCACTCTGCAAGTAAAGACAGGAAGGTCAGGGACTCACAGCCCCCCTTGTCTACACAGGGACTATAAGGGCAGTCTGGATTATGTGAGAGTCTGCAAAGCAAATGACCAAAGGCCTCAGAGATAAGTGTTGAGGTTAGGGCTCCATGTGCCGCTCTCACAATGCCGTTGAAACGCAAGCTTGTCTGAGACCTTGCTGAACTCCCTTTTGTCCTGTCGCTTTAGCTGCTCTTCAGTAAGTAACTCGATTAAAAGCCTAATGTATCAGCATTTTAATATAAAAGTAGATAAAAATTGCCTAAGATGGTTAAATGATGCCTAATATTGTAGCACTGTAGGTTTAGTAGCCTGACTGCAGAAATCTACTCAGGAATTTGAAAACTTGATGATATTACATTTTTTAATGGTATATTAAGATCTATTATTAAGTTAAATCAATTATGCTCAGTTATGGAATAAGATTTTAAAAACATAAAAGTAAAGTTTCGTGGTTAAAATAAAGCTTAGATTAATTTTTAGTGTCTATAAGTATTTCATACTTTAAACTTGGAGTTACCTATTTTCTGTTGGTGATTTTCTTAGTATTGCTTGGGGCCAGGGCTTATATTGAAAAAAAAATATCTTCATATGAAGTCAGAAGTTAAGCTCCCAAGAGAAAACTCAGCAATTCTTAAGTCAGCTATTTTCTGTTGATGTTTAAATGTAGGGAGTATATATAATTAGGTTTAACATTCTCAAGCATTTCATAATAATTTGGAATTTTCATTTCTCCCACCTATGACAATAATTCAAATGCCTAGAATTTTTAAATAATTGACAGTTGAATGATTGGGAGAAAATTATTCATAAAAATATCGTAACTTTATAAAAGAAATTATATGTTAGTGTTGCTTTAATATGGTATTTCAACTTAATTATAGAAGGTTAATTTAATAAGAAGAGGAAAGCCAACTGGTTGTGATCATGTGTCCTATTAAAACTTAATAAAAAATTTAGATAGAGATCATTAACTTTAGAAAAAGACAAACCTATCAGAAGTTCCTTGTAGTTATGTCACCTGATCCACCGTTTGTGTGAAGGCAGTTGCTTCTGATGTACTGGTGAATAAGCAATTTTTAGTCAATCAAAAATATTGGAATTTCACAGTTACACACTTTCCTCTGCCCTCTACAAGATCTGTATATTACTAGCATGGCAAATAGAATTGTTGACATGGTTAACTCTTAAAACACAGTACATGTTTTCAAGCCTTTTTCTCCTGAATTTTTAAATAATTGCTTTCAAGAGATTATTTCTATGCCTCATAAGGTATGTTATTTAAGTAAAAATTTGATTTTTCCAGCATCCTTCAATTCCATGGATGTCAGAAGTTTATTTTTCCAAAAGCCAAGACACACACAAAAAAGGGCTGTTCTCTTCATTTTCTGAAAGTAGATTTTACTTTGTCCTCACTGTCTGAACCTAGACTGTGCAAAGTGAGAGTATTTGCTGCAGGCTTTGCCTGCTGCACCTTCCCGGCTCTCCTGGTGATGGTGAGCGCAGATCCTTAGGGATAGTCTGTCCATATGATCACGTCTGAATATTACAACTGTGGCCGACTCATTTTCTTTTCTTGGTTATACATTGCATTCATTTTACCCCCTTGTGCTCTAGGCTGAAAAAAATCCAACCAAAAATAACATAAAATCTTTTTAGTATCTCATATAAAATAAGCCAAAATGTCTTTTATATTTAAATATTTTCATATAAAGAAATACTATACTTTTTCCAATTTTAAGGAAGACAACTAGTAGGTAATAAGATCTATGATTGTTGATGCCATATGCCAATTCTATAATTTTTGAGGGTTTTAAATATTTGGTTTACAAGTGAGTATTTAATAATTTGCCTTTGAGGGAAAAATGATAAGCAAATGCAAATAAACTGTATTTTTTTTCTTCCTGATCATTTGGCTCTAATGAATCTAACTTTGCATGCTCTGCTTTTTTTTTTTTTTTTTTTTTTTTTTTTTGCCTTTTTTCTTACTTCCAGGAAGAGAGCCCCCTGAGTGTGTCTAGCCCAGAGGGCACTGGCACCTGGCTGCATTATACCAGTGGTGTGGGTACTGGGCGTCGAAGACGCAGATCAGGGGAACAAATCACCTCTTCCCCTGTCTCCCCCAAATCATTGGCTTTCACATCCAGTATTTTTGGCTCATGGCAACAGGTTTTTAAACTTTACTTCATTAAACATTTTTCATTCCTGCATTCAGAGCAACAAACAGCTGTTTTTGAGGACATCTAATCCCTTGTCGTCTACATCAGAGGAAATCCTTCTGCTTAAATTTGAGTGTACCTCAGGGCACCTCCGATGCTGGTCAATATTCCATGGAAAGGAACCACCTACTTTCCATGCATTTGGTGCTTTTACTGGGAAGGTCTAGATATACAGGAGATGTTTTGAAAATCCTAATTCTCCTGGATTTTACCCTTGCTAATAAAAATAAATTAGAAAAGAAAGAAATCTTAGTTGTCCTATAAACTTCAAAAAACATAATCAATACACTTTGATGATAGGAATATTTGATACCCCTCATTATCTGAGAAGCTTCATTCCATTTGGAATTTGCTGGGAATGAGACATTTTTGAAAAATTTCAAAATTATGTTAATTAGCAACAAATATCTAAAATTGATTGCTCTTTCTACGATTCCTTTACCTGGATGTGTGCAATATGTTTTGCAAACACAACAGCACACACATATTAATTTGTAAAAATGGTTTTCACTAAAGTAACTTCAGAAGGACTTTCTTTGATGACATTTAAAACTAAAACACTCTGGTTTTATAATGGAAGGTCTGCCATCCTGTGATTTTTTTTTTTCTAATAATTTCAGCTACTTCCTCTGAAATTTAATTCATTTGATTATAGGAAAAGGGATTATGGTATCCATTAAGGCTGAATATTTAAAGGTTACTCTGATAATGCCCATGCATGGATCAAAAATTGTATGGTGACTTCAACAGTGTCTGTCTGTCACTTCTTTCGTTTGTGGTTATTTTTCCTATAAATACAGGAGCTGTTTAAAAGTGGGCAGTGGGCTTCCTTTGAGGGAGAGTGAGTTCACATCAATCTGTAAATTGTTTCCCTTCATCTGTTGTGTTTCATTATGAATGCCTGCTTCGCACCACTTCATTGCAAGGACCTCATGAAAGGGACTCCCCTTCTGTAGGGGATCTTGCATGATCTTTCGTGTTTTAAGTATTTCTACTAATATTTATCATACGGCTTATTAACCTTTGTCTGTCTGAAACAGGCTGCATATGAAATATGGATTTCAAAATTAATTTTACTGGTACGTTTCATTCTTTGTTTTCTCTGTGCAGGTTGTGTCTGAAAATGCCAACTATCTTAGAACACCAAGAACTCTGGTGGAACAGAAGCAGAACCCTACTGTAGGTATGTGGTATAAAGGGAATCATATTTTATACCTTCTTGAAGCTCACTGAGAGGCACACATATAAAATTTCAGTGGCAAAATCATGACCAAATGCTATGCTTTAGTTTATATTTAGTGTGTACTTGTTCAAATTGTAGGATTATAAGTCTCAAAATGTAAGATACGGTTTTCATACTACAGGAAGTAGTATTTAGTTTTGTTGTTTGACCCTTTGAATGACTACTCTATGGTGACCAATTGCCAGTGTTGGCTTTTTGTCTGTTTTTTTTTTTTCCTCCTCCCCTCCATTCTTTTGAGGGAGGGATGCTGTTTTGTAATAAGGTGTCTACAGTCTCTCTTGTCCTTGAACTCATGTGAACTCTCCACTTTTAGCCTTCCTAGTGTTGGGATTATGGCCATGAGACTTCAATGCTAGTTAAATTTCTTAAGAACACTTTACTTCCAAGATTCATAGTCATAAGAGGGCGAGGCTGAGAGTCAGTGGCAGAGCACTTGTCTAGCACGTGTGTGGTTCTTTGTTCCATACTCACTACTGTAAAACAAATCTGTTAGCCAATAAGGATAAAAAGATGTTATTGTGTGAAAAACAAAATTTTAATCCTTTTTTAATCGAGACCAGATCTCTTTATGTATTCCTGGCTGTACTGGAACTTGCCATTTAGATCAGGCCTTGCTGCAAATATAGAGAAATCTACCTGCCTCCATAGCTGGCATTAAAGACACACCACCATGCTCAGCTAGAAATGTCAAAGCTAACTCCATAATATAGCAGGTTAAAAAAAAATGAATATGGAGAGATTCATTGTAGCAATGTGGGAGATAAGGAAATGGGGGAGTGAGAGGTACCCCAGGAGAACAAAGACAGAATGATGGGTGGGGATGGGGTGCGGTGGGGGAGAGCGAGCGAGAGAGCATAATATAACAGCTTTAAATAGGCCCAAAAGAAACACTGGGGGAACGGCACTTCTTGGTAGTCTGACTTTCATGTGAGGATTTACCCAGAGAATTGTCACTGGATCCAGTTCTGACATTAAACTTCTTACTTTGTAAAAATAATATTCATTTAAAATGAACTAATCATACATTCCAAAGAAAAGTACAAAAATATCAGCTGATGATTACCAATGACTAAAGCAAGGGGTGATGGCTGCAAGTGAAAAAGAAAATAAAAAGACAGATGAGCAAATAAAGCAAAAAGATTTTCAGTACCCGCTCTGGGTGAGGTAGATTTCCTAAGGATAAATTCTTGGGGAACTCAGTGCAGTGCTGCTCTTGGTTGGACTGCAAACGGCTGCTTCTTCAGGAAGATTCAGACAGCATTATCGAGTACTCATCTCAACCCACTGGCCTTATGCTCGTTGACGATGAGCTGGGACACAATGGCATATCGTTCTCTGTAAATGGTTAACTAAATAGGCTTGACACAAAGTGTAATTACATGTGCTGTAGTCTGCGGTGCCTGAACTGTGCTGGTACCTATGTACGTGAGGCTCTTTCTTTTGTTGATTACCTCCAGCTTGTTCTTGAGAGCTCTTGATCTTCCTATGGTGTCTTTCTTTATATGACCATACGTGACCCTCTTTCACTGAATGATAATGTTATGTATTTGACAGTAATTATTTATATTCTTCTCAGTAGTGAACATTTTTAAGTGTGAAGACTTTTGCTACAGATAAAACCTTCATATATACTGACTGTGTTTTTATCAATGATGTATTTCCTTGGGGGCCTTCATTAAAAGTTTCCTTTGTTAAGTTCCTTGTTATATGACTGAAAAGGGATGATTTTTGTCTATTTCAATAACAAGTTTTTTTCATAAAGTATGATAAGATAATTCTTAATTTAGTGGCATCAGGAAAGATTATTCATTCTCAGGTGTATAATAAAAATATTTAATATGTCTTAATTTTTGCTAAATGGCATTTATATATATCATATATATATCATACATATATCATATGATGCATATAAACTCTTACAGGTTTTCTGTAAGAGTTTATTCTGTTCCCATATTAATTTTTATGGTGGTATTTTTAGTACTTTAAGCATGTTCATGTTTGATTATTATATTGGCATATTATTTTTCAAAGAAGACATTTTATCCAGCACTAAATTATTCCATTTGTGTTTGTGATGAAGAGTGGTGGCTAGTAGAAGCACTGAATTCAAATAGGTATCACTAGAATGTTACAAGCATATTGTGAATCTGTTCAAGGCACTGCCAAAGGCTGCCTGTGCATTGGTAAGAGCCATGTTGATTGCATGCTGCATGAATTCCCAATGTGAATGGAAGAACACCCGTTGCTGTATGTGTCTTCTCTAACTCCCATCAGGGTCTCACTGTGCGGGCCTGTTTAGCACCTCAGTGCTCGGGGGTTCTTCAAGTGCACCTAACCTACAGGATTATGCTCGTACTCATCGTAAAAAGCTGACCTCTTCTGGCTGCATAGATGGTATGTGCACACACGCACACACAGATTCATACCTACACCCATGCATACACTCATGAGCAGGGTTGCTCAAAAGCAAATCTGAGACCACAGACTGCAGTGGAGCTCCAACATGCTCCTAAATAACAGGCAGGGCTCTCTGGGATCCACATCCGAGGTCCAGGTTTTTCACCCAACAGCAGTTAGATGTAGAGTACATGTACACTGAATGGTTTGTTAAAACAGATTATTTAAAACCTCATCATGATTTTAATTGAATGAAAGTATAGATTATGAAGAATAAATTTCTCAGTATTTAAACTTTTGTCCACTGTTAACACTCATCTTGTTTATTAATATCAACAAACTAGCATAGAAGTGAATGGAATGTTTTTTAGTAAGAGAAAATATATTGATAGTCATTTTATAAAAATAAAGTAGCATGTGAACATTTTAGGATTTCTGATAATATGACTTCAGTATTCATGTTTTGATGTTCAGAATGTCTTCCAGACTCCTAAAAAATGTCCCTCTTTATAGGAGGGGTGTTTTTAGCTCTTTCTAGATCATCGTTGTTTAAAACATGTGCTCTTATCTGTACAAATTTACTTTAATCAGCAAAACATAGACTTACTGGAATTGCCAGGTCATCTTGCTTTTCTTTCTTTTGTATATTTCATTAAACATTTTGCCTGTACCATCAAGCCAGTATACTGCTTTTTAACCGGTCTTTGGCTTTCTCTCATTGTCCCCTCTGCATGTCACCTTATTCTGACTTCTTCACATGTTTGTTTTCCCCTCTGTTGTAAGTGTTCTTTTGGCAGCTGTGAACTTGAGGTACCTGTTTTTCTCTTTCTCAGACGCCACACGCGGTTCTGCTGTTAAAAGGTTTTCTATCTCATTTGCTCGACACCCAACCAATGGTACGTTTGCTTTTTATTTTAAAAGATACTCCCTGCTTCATCCCTTTTTAATTTTTCTTTTATTTCAAAATGTGGGATTCACAGTATCATTTATTTATCAATCTTTAATTTTAGTTGGCATACAATTCCAACTTATTTACCAAAGTACTGATACTGTCTTGCTCCCTTTCCTGCTGTAATTTCCACAATAATTGAACATTACTTGTCAAATTATCTAATGACCACAGTAATGATGAGTTTCAATCCCAAATTAACACCTGAAAATTCTAATTTCTTACGTGATCAGTTTATACGATTTTTTAAAAATACAATTACTCTTTCTTAATTCTTAATACTTAAATTTTTTCTAATTCTTTTTCTGATCACATTGTTTTATTGAGATATTCAACAAAAATACAAAGCAACCCACATCAAAGAATCCAGTGAGACGTGTCTCTGAAAGGTCTTGGGAGCCAGCCGTTGAGAGGGTCGCTGTACAGCAGACATCCGGTTGGCTGGCTGAGACAGTACTGGGTGTAGTATGGGCTGCTTCAGAGGCTTTCCAGGATCAGCTTGTCCTTGGGGCTAGATGCTTTACTGTTTCCCAGCAGTCATTTCTTTCTTCTGCCTTTGCTTTTTCTTAAAATTTGGAAAATTCCTGGTAGAAAGAAAACTGAAGTTAAAATCCAGAAACTCAATCAGTTATACTCAGGTTCAGTTAGGCTAGGGCTGGATAAGAGCGTGTCTGTGACTGTTAGAAACTTAGTTCTTGTGGTGTGACAGCCAGAGGCACAGAGGATCGACTGATGTTTTGTGTTTGGGAGGCGTTTTGCTTTGCTTGAGACAGGCTCTGATATTGTAGTCAGGCTAGCCTAGAATTTGCCATGTGAACCAGATTGGCTTCAGGCTTGCACAATCCTGCTTTTGCCTTCCCATTGCTTAGATTAGATATAAGCCACCATGCCTGGCTTACTGATGGTTTTCAAATCCCACATAGGCTTTTGCTTTCACTTGTAATGAAGATACTTTTAATCTTGGAATTTTTAAAAATTTAACAGCAAATAAGTCTTTCAAAAACTTATTTTTATAAAGTTTAAGAATTCAACTCATTCCAATTTGATTCAGCTATGACTTCTAAAGATAACATATACTTAGTAACCTTCCAGAAGAAAAGGAGAAGTCCTTAGGAAATCCCTGCAGGAGGAGGTATCAGCTTGTAAGATGCTTCACAAAAGCACTGAGGATTTTCTGGGAAAGTTCTGTTTAACTAAGTTAAAAGTAGTAGTAGTAGTAGTGGCGGTGGTGGTAACTACGCTAAAAATAGTAGGAGTGCTGGTGGTGGTGGTGGTGGTGGTAGTAGTAATAGTAATTCAATTTAATAGAAAATAAGAGTAATTTTATATTCCTTTGGTTTAGACTTTTTCTCTTAAATGCGTTTTTTTTTTTTTTTTTGCACATTACACAGCTTGGTGCATAGAAATATATTCCTTTCAATTCTAGAAATATGCTTTCTGGATTTTTCGATACTTCCTTTTCTTTACTGCTCTCCTGTCTTATCTGTTCGGTGAATTGTCATTGACCCTTTTTTTTTTTTTTTTTAAATTCTTCATGGCTTTCGTGCTATTTCCGTCTTAAACTCACACCCTGGACTTGTGTCCCACAGTCTGTAGTTAAGGGATGTGGTGAAACAAGTTTCTTCTGGCCCTGCTTTACCTTATTTTCTGGGCCTCTGTGCAGAATACCTATACCTCTCTAGGTGCTGCTCCGCTTCCTCTGTGGAATTTCTAGGCTCCAGTGGTATGTTTCCATAGCTTCCAAACATGTCAGCAGGGTGGCTTCTGAATGCTGCACTAACCCTTTCGTTGTACATTAAGAGTTGACTTAAGACAAATGACAAGAGTGTATAGTCCAGAGCAATTTGATCAGGCCTCCTTTGCTGTTTTGAAATTCAGCAAGCAAATGAAAGGAGCTATCACAAAAGACCCTGGGCACCCTGAGAAAGGAGGAAGGCGTATTGTTTAGAGCACTGCAAAGAAAGGATTTGTGCTTATTTGCATGAACCATTTGTGTTTAAGAAGAAAAGAAGAAGTAGAGCTTCATTCCTAGTGCTGAGTGAGCTGCTCCATGCTCTAGCTGCTGCAGGGGATGAGGGAGACATTTCAGCGCTGCTTCTGTTTCCTTTTGTTTAACATTACATGAAATGGTCTGACATGCTTCGTTTTGCACCTGTAAATCAAACATTAATTTTATTAATCCTTTGGTTATTTTCATAACAACATTCAATTCCATTTTTTAAAGTTCCCTTGTTCCAACTGAGAATTCCAGCAATTCTTGAGTTCCTCCCAAATTTTAAATATATCCGATAAGCATACAATCTCATAATGTTGAAACGAATCTATTTTGCAGTCTGAATTTAGAAGATTTTTATTTTTTAACTAATAATACTCTGTTTTATGTATTTTGAGTATTGGAGGTATTTCTTCAGGGAAGACTTAGTTTGAATTTTGGGAAATACTTGTTATTTTAAAAGTATATGAATTTTTAAAGCCATTCAGGTAAATAAAGTTTAAATGGGTAATTTTATTCTTAAAAATGAAGAGCTAATATTTTTATTTTAGAAAAATAATTTGTATGCATATATGCTTTTGAGTCGCTGATTATATTAACACATCGCTGCATGCCTCATCATGAAATGTGTATGCCTGTGCAATTGTTAAACATGGATATATTTGCACTTTGTATTGCTTTTTACTTGGTGTTCCGTAAAGGTGTATTTCAGAATATTCAGTCCAGTCTGATTGAGGAAGGGTTGCTCACAGACATATGAGAGTATTATTGGCCTTAGGAAAAAAATTATAATCTGTGCTCCACATCAGCTACACAATTAACTCCTGAAATTTGTGTCAGAATTTACCTTCATTACTACTTAGTTGTTCAAGTAGGTATTACCAAGATGCTGTCAGATCCTGGTATCAGAGAAATATGGCATCAGCATGTTCTGTTAAGTAGATCTAACATGAAATGGAATCTTCCTCTACCCCAGGTTGTCTGCTTTGTTACTCTCAGGTCTTACCACCATTGAAGGACTGTGTGCATGCTTTACTGTCTGACTACATTTAAAGTGACCGTGCTCATATCTTGTTTTGGTTCCATGTTGCATAGCATATAATGTCATGACTTGAAGGAGTTTGTGTGTTTGCATGTACAAACCTGAACTTTCCAGTCCTAAGTAAGTTGCCTTCCTTTGTAATGATTGAGTTTTTAAGTAGCCAGTCTTAACTCTTGCATTCTTTGTTTCTTCTCTCGTAGGCTTTGAGCTGTATTCCATGGTCCCATCCATCTGTCCTCTGGAAACGCTTCACAATGCCCTGTTTCTAAAGCAAGTGGATGACTTCCTTGCTTCCATTGCCTCTCCATCAACTGAAGTTCTGCGCAAGGTCCCTGACATGTGTACGGAATTTACCTTCATTATTATTTAATTATTGGACAGTAGATATCTGAATGTAGCCCAAATTTCAAACATGCAAACTCAATGTAATTGAGAATAGAATTTTAAGGGTGACAGAAGTAAGGGAGTAATATTGGTAAGTCCTTCATGTGATGTGTGATATACCGTTTTTCTTGATTCTAGCCCCAAATCTTTTTCCTAACAGTAAAAGTAAACAGTAATATGTAGTGTTAGATTCCTTGTCTTTAAAAGCTGTACTTGCTGGAGTGCTCAGATTGGTGTTTTATAGCTTAGAGAACGGTTCATATGAACTTGCACATGTCCACCCCTCACCAGCGACACGCGCCTGTTCCTGTGTTCTCCTTCAGTTTTTGAGACAGGGCTTCTCTGTGTGACCCCGGTTCTCACACTCACAGTAGTCCTTCCTCACCTTCCCAAGAGCTGAGATTACAAGAGTGTGCCACTACATCCAGCTTTACAATGATCTTTTCTAAAAGATACCAAACTAGGACAACAGGCTATCAATTTTTTTCCTAAAACAAAATATTCTGAAGAAAGTATCCATGTGCATTAAGAGAGACTTCACAGCTAAGTAAGCTCTGGAATTGGCTGTGTCCTCAGACCTAGAGTTACGATGGTGTGTAAAAGGTTACAGTTCTACAAAGATCCCAGATTTCCTGCAGTAGTTTTTGTTGTTAGGAAAAACGTAAAAGCCCACCTTTTTCTATACTACATTAAACTTTAGATGGCACTTGTCCTTTTTATCTCCGTAGCATCCCTCAGCATGTTGGAATTCCCAGGTTGGAAGCATTAGTTTGCGAAGAGAGCTATTTGAGTTACGTCTTAGAAAACCACAAACTTTCTCTGCATATTATTTTCTTCTCTTCGGTGCTAAAGATACAGTTTGCCTGAGCCTAAAATGATATATATTGAAGTTCTTAGAGTTAATTAATGCCACATTCCTATTTTGATGTTTCTTCCCTTCCCTGGGTCATTACAAATTATAACTGAGGAATACTGGTCACAGTTTAATCTGCCCCAGTGATGTTCCGCCATTTCTTCAAGGCAATGAAACCCTTTGCTGTTTCTTCTGCTTCTGGTAGCAGAGGCCAACTGTCAATCAACAGTGTTTTGTTTTTTTTTAATAGTTAATGAGTCCAGTTCATTAGAGTATATTATTATGACACTGAGGTGATTTTAGATTCCTGTCCTGCGCTCTCTCTCTCCCTCTCTTTTGTTTTATTTTTTTTTTTGTTTGTTTGTTTGTTTTTTGAGATGGAGTTTCTCTGTATAGCCCTGGCTATCCTGGACTCACTTTGTAGACAAGGCTGGCCTCGAACTCAGAGTGATCCGCCTGCATATGCACCCCGAGAGCTGCACCCGGCCGACTCTTGATTCTCTTAAAACTTCATGTTAATAGCTATTAAGAGAACTAGATGAAAAAGTATATTACATAGTGTAATCCACAGGATTGCATAGACATTTGAGACAGTCTAGATCATTGGGCCTTAACATAGATTCCCAAGGACCATTGGAAATCCATGAGCAAGAGGGAAGCTGGATGCTTAGAGCGTTTTATAGTCTGTGACTTCTTCATCCAGTGGATCTTCTTTGATACATTTTATAATTAGCATGGTATTTTAGGAAAGTTTCCTATTAAAGAAAAACCCTAGTTGACATTGATAATCAGCTAGCTAAGAGTACTAAAACCCAGCTCTGCTGAAGTCTTTGCTATCTCCACCACCAGTTCTCTTAGACTACTAAACAAAATGTGGGGCCAGTTATGAAGTATTTGAATCTTATATCTTATAGATCAGTTGCGGAATTTATACGTAGTATGAATACTATGAATTCACATGATGTATATTTAATTCCCATTAAGCACAGAACTGTATTGATTCTGTGGTGTTTAGCAAGGGTACAGACATTGCTAATCTGGTAGTGTTAGAAGGCTTTTCTTCATCAAGGACAAACTTCAAAAGTTGTAGCTAAAGATGGCTAACAGCAGTATGTAACAGTGAGCTCACCCATACAGTCGGCTCCATTTACTCCCTGCGTATTGGCCCATCCCTCCCCACAGAATTTTATAGTCAATAAGTAATTCTTTACTTGCTCTTTCTGCACCATTCATTGTCTCCATATTGAGTAGAAAGCTGGGCTGTGGAAAAGGAGAACAACTATTAATTCCTCTCTCTCTTTCATGAAGAGAACTCTAGCTGCTTGTGATATGGTTAGTTTTTCTTTCCTTGTTTCCCCCTTTGGTTTTGTTTGTTTATTTTATTTATTTATTTATTTTTCCAAGACAGGATTTTTCTGTGTAACTTTGGCTGTCCTGTACTCAGCTTTGTAGACCAGGCTGGCCTCAAACTCACAGTCATCTGCCTGCCTCTGCCTCCCAAGTGCTGGCATTAAAGGTGTGCACCACCACACCCACCTAGCTACTTTTTTTCTTAACTATGATATGTCAGTGGATAAAAGTCTACACTTGTTAATTAGGTTTTTTTCTCTTTAAAATTACTGTTTGTTGTAGGCAATAAAACTATGTCATGGCTCCATTCTGTTAAGTGCGTCTTAGAGCAGGATATAAGTAACATGTTTCTCAGTGGGTTTTAGGGGTGAGCTTTCTCAATGCGTTTTAGGGGTGAGCTTTCTCAATGTGTTTTAGGGGTAAGCTTTCTCAATGTGTTTTAGGGGTGAGCTTTCTCTCAATGGGTTTTAGGGGTGAGTTTTCTTTGCTATTTACTGTTGAAATAATATAGTTGCCGTATAAACATTTATTTGAGTAAGACTGTAAGAGATCTGTCTTTCTATTAGAAAGATGACTTGGCTGGATTTACTCTGTGAACCTTGTCTTTTCTATGATATACATCTGTACTAATTATTGGGCATATTTTTAGTTACTAAATTATATCATTTGAATTTTTATACTTAGGCCTTGTGGCACAGGCCTGTAGTCTCATCCTCTCAGATGACTAAAGTAAGAAGATTACAAGTTCGAGACTAGCCTGGGCAGCAGAGTGAGTGTAGGGCCAGCCTAAGGCTCTTAGGCTGTCTCAGAATAAAAAGTAGAAAGAAGGCTTAGTATAATAGGACATCCCTAGCATGCATGAAGTTCCCTGGAAAAGAGGTTTTGTAGTGCTAAGGTACACTTTGTAGGAAATTACTAAATTTTGCTTATTTCTTTTCAGCCTCTATGGCCTCACGTTCCAGCCCAGGAATGAGAAGAAAAGTTTCCTTAAATACGTATACACCTGCAAAGATTCTCCCAACACCACCAGCTACCTTAAAGACCACCAAAGCAAGCAGCAAAGCAGGTTAGAGTTGTATCTGAGTTTGTGGATGCCGAATATACAGCAGGGGCAGCAGGGGCAGCTGCTTGTTCACTGATGTAAAGTCATCACTACTGCATTCCCATAGTAATGCTGAACTCAGCATCTATTGTCATGGCTCAATTATACCCATCTTAATCTATATAGTCTCTTTCTTCTCTTGCCTTCATGGTTTTCCCTATATCTGTTAATAGTATATATTTCATATTCTTTAGGGCTTAAGACATCATTTTATGTTTTAAAAAAAAAATCTGTGTCCCAGAGATTTTTATCTTTATTTGTAGTATACTGATGTGACTCCCAAACTCAGTTCTCTGTCAGCATTTTTGTTTTTCACTTGTTGCCAACGTGATTGTGTATGGATCCTTCTCCCGTGGCTGTCAAAGAGTTACTCCATCTTCGTATTTCCTGTTCTGTAACTATGCTTTGCTGGTCTGCTATTTCTCCCTCTGCGCTGTCCCAGACAGGGACTCCAACCATGTCGATTTGTTCTCGCTCTTTATCCTGTTTACCTAAGAGATTAACCTCATGGCTCTTTGCTTTCACTGTAAGAACTCACAGCAAGTTGTTAATGTCTTCAGATATTCCTTTTATTATGAGTTTATGGTTTGGCTTCAGAAAGACATAGATATTAAGATCTCATCTCTGCTACTGTTAGTTACGTGGCCCACCTGACACTAATGCTCAGTCTCCGGTAAGAAAATCTGGGCAGTGAGTCTCTATAGACTTGTCAGAGGTAAATATGCATGTAAGGTGCATGGCTGCAATGTAGGCCTCCTCTGAATGGTGTTTTCACTTACTGCTGTTGTGCTGTAGCTAACCTCTATCCCTGCCAGATGAACCCCATGGCATTCTTGCCTTATGAATCAGTCAGTATTTTAAGTAAATTTGAGCCATGCTCAGTGAGGGTATAAAGCTGCCCAGTTGTCTTAAATATAATTTAGATGCATTTCACATACAATACAAAACTAGCCTTTGTACAGTTCCTTTTGCTGAGAAATTAATACTGGTTTTTATGTCCATGGCAATGAGGAACACAGCAGAAGGGGTGTGACTGCGTCAGTTAGCATAGGCAGTATTCAGGGGACCGAAGGTCCCAATGCTCTTGGGAGTGCTGGACATATTGCTACTCTTTACATATTAATCACTCTGTAATTGCATGGCAGCCACAGAAACAAAGTGGACTCCACTGACATGCATGAATTTCCATGTCACTTAGGAGAAGTTGTTGGTCTGTAGTTTTGGATTCAGATGTCCTTTTCAGGATTAGTGTCAGAGTGGTGGTATTTTCATGAAGGATCTGAAAAGTATTTCTTCTTTCATGTTTTCTGAATGTTTTATAAAATTTTAGTTTCCACCTTAAGTCCTTGGTAAAATTAATTTTATGTTTCATTTTACGTCAGATATGACAACTCACA
This sequence comes from Acomys percivali, assembly GCA_907169655.1. Lineage (NCBI taxonomy): Eukaryota > Metazoa > Chordata > Mammalia > Rodentia > Muridae > Acomys > Acomys percivali. The sequence continues at coordinate 12,698,450 of OU015743.1, read as the reverse complement.
TTTGTCAGGGAATTTATTCATTTTGTCTTAAGATGTCAAGTTCTTTTTCTTCATAACTGTCTTAATGTGTGAGATACTAGTAGTTGTGCTCTGCTTCTTCTGTTTTCACTTAAAAAAGATTTATCCATTTTTTTGGCCCAAAAGACTGTCATCCATTTGTTACTCTGCTTGCTCTATTCTGGAATAATTTCTCTCTTGCTTTCCATTGGTCCTCAGTGTAGTTATCGACAGGCCTTCTTTATTTGTTTTTCTTATGCCTCTATTTTAATCTGCTTTATTTTGAATTGATTGAATAATCTGTAGAATTTCACTTAAATATGTGTGCTGCCTTTTTGTTGTAGTTTTTGTAGTATTCTTTTATTGATTGCTCTAAATACAGGTTCGTAGCATCTCATGGTCTGCTTGCGAATCATCCAAAAGAATACATAGGAAGCTTATAGCCTCCTTTACCTTTTCTTTACTCGTAGCTACCCATGTCTGTATGTTAACCCCACGCGCACTATAAACAATAGAATACAATGCTTTGATAGTTCCCTTAAATAATTATGTTTATCTTAAAGAAATGAAGTGAGAAGTGGGGGTAAGGGCCTATACTTAACCACATTTGTTATTATCTGCTGTTTGTCATTTCTTCATTTAAATCCTTATATTTGTCTGGCTCCCATTTGCCTTAAGCCTAAAATGTTTTACTGTTTCTTATATTATGGGTGTGTGGACAACATAGTCATTTTACCACAACAACAAAAATGTCTTTGTCCATTCTTTCAAGGTAATTTTGCTATCAAATTCTGGATAGAAAGGATTCTTTCCTTGGCATCCAACTAATGTTTCTCTCTCTTCTAGTTGCCACTGTTTGTATAAGTTGTAGCTGATTTGAAATGGCCTGTGCATACAGTAGCTGTGCATACAGTAGCTTTCGTTTCCTGCCTGTGCCAGTGTTTTGTGCGTGCCTGTTTGGTTCTTGCTGCCCTGATTTTTGTCTTCCCTCTGCCTTTTTCCTTTGAGTTCGTGTGGTAATCCTCGCTGCTGTTTACTTTTCTGTTTGCTTCAGTTGGCTGTTAAATCCAAAAAATGTTTATTCCTGTTATTTTATTTTCTTTAATTTGAAGCATCCTGTTTGATTCTTAGTTTTTATTTTGATGCTTACAAGATTTTATTCATTATGAACATAATGTTATATTTCACCACAGAGCTTGAAGTTGCTGCTTTAAATTTTTTTTAAATTATTCATTACTGGATTAGTCTGTGTCACTTTTCTCCTTTATAAGAAAGATGCTTTTTTCTGTTTTCTACTATATTAAATATTTACAATACCATATATTAATCTTAGTCCTTAAATTATATCCTAGACATTCTAAAGAACATGTAATAGGAGCTTTGGATTCTGATATTTCAGTTATATTTCTCCAAAGAATAGTGTTTTATTTTTAAAGTAAAGAGTTAAGTTTGTTGACCTCAGAGTGTAAAATTATGTCCCTTGAAGTGGCTGACAGCTCACAAATTCCGTTGTGTCCTCGTAGCCTGTGCTACCTGAGGCTTTCTGTGCATGCAATAGAGTAATCGCCGTTCATGTGAGAATTACAGCCCTGCCCTCTCCTGTCAGCTGTAGTTGTCCCAATACTTGCCGTCTACTTCTTCATAGTAGGAAGACCATTTTATGTTGCAGAGTTGGCCGTGCTCTGTGATGGACATTGAGAGCAGGTCTCAGACTAAAAGCTATGAGATAGGCGTGATGGAGGCTCACCCTGTGCTGCTCGCCTCTTACACATGTTGATTAGCCTCTAGTAACTGTCTAATTCTGCCGCATCCCGCTGTCTTTACACACCATGGTTAAGGTTGACCTTCCTGTCTAACTGCGTGCATGCAGCTCATAGGAAGATGTGTGAGCCTGACCAGCATGCACCTGTAGAAATAGAAGCGGCACAGCACTTAGAGTAGCTCTTTGACTAGGCCTGGCTTTGATGTTGGTGGAGACACAGAGAGTCTGTTAAGAGTTAAGAAAGAGTACTTATGGCCTTTCAACCTTCCCACTTTGCATAGTAATAACATGGAAGACATAAGAGGATATGGTAATGATGGAGGAAATGACATTCAGGTTTAAACATGTTTAGTTTCTATTTCTTGTCAGATATGAGTAGAGACAGTTCTAATGGGAAGTTGGGTTTCTATATCTCAAGCTAAGGAGAAGGGCCTGCATGGATCATATTTATAATAATGGAATTGATTGTTTGCTGTTGAAAAATATAGAGTGAACAAAAAAGTTACTTTTGTGAACACAATCTATTATCATTACTTTTCTATATTTGTGTTGACCTCTTAAAAAGTTACAATGTCATATTGAAAGCTTATAAAGTTTTATTATAATTATAACAAAAACAGCCCCATCACCTACCAGCATTCTTTTAAACTTGATACCTTGTGTAAATCCTGACGAGACTGTTGTCTCTTCCGCTTGTGTAGCAGTCAGCACACCCTCTCCAGCTGTGGCTCCTCATACCTCAGCCCGGAAAAAGAGCTTAAGTGGCAAAACTGAGGGGCACGAATACAAGAAAGGCACTGGGAAGAAAAGGTGAGCTCAACCAGCACTGCAAGTTCCCGTACTTAGAAAAGGACCCGTCGCTTAGCTAAGGATGTATAAGAAACCTTGACTGAAGCTGGTGAGAGCCAGCGACCCTTGTATTACCATGCTTTACTTTATACGTCTGAGTATTTCTTTAAACACCTCAGAAGCTAGAGCACCCTCTGTTTTTATTCAGACAAGGCGCCTTGGCAGGATCTAGAAATGTTCAAAATAATGTCTGTTCTCTTTATGTGTGTAACAAAATTCATGACAACTGCCGTCACTGTCACTGTGATGAGTACCATGTGCCTGTGGCAAAGACAAAGGACAGAGATCCGGCTGACTGTACCAAAGTGGACTCTCGTCCGGTTCCTCTGTACACACTTGCATCTCTACGAGGCTGCACTCTGTAAGACTGAGCAGGCAAGATCACATGTGGATGACTTTTGAAAAGTACATTTCCAAAGAGATCTCATTGACCATTTACATTAGAAAAATTTCGTTATTTGTTACAGTATCATATGCTGCAATATTTATTAACTGGATTATATAGTACATGAATTATTTTTTCAATTTGTGCTTTGACTTTTTTATTGTGAATTATTTAAAATATTACAAATACTGGTGGGAGAACTATACCTTTATACATATAAATTTACAAATTATTTTGCAGAAAATATTTTCTTTATACTTTTCTTTACCATAAAAAGGTACTTGGTTTATCAAGAAAAAAAATTTGTTTTCTGTAGTAGCAAGAAAGGTATTTTTAGAATTTGTTTTTATGAACTGTAACTGATAAAACTGTAAATCTTACACTTGATTTTCAGAGTTTTTATTGAGACTTATGGACTCAGATCTAAAATGGGAATTGTCACTGTTAAACTAATAAGTGTCATCTATGTGTGTTTCTTGTGTTTTCATTCTTATGTCCAGTGTGTTTGTTGATTTCACCAAGAAAACTCAAAAGACTGAACATTGTAGTAAGTAAATGCTGTTTACAAATGATGGGATTTGTAAGAAAGATTGAGATGACTGTGGTAGTGTCATCTAATATTTAAGGAGGAGCAAAGAAATTATTATCCTTGGTGCTTTTTCCCCTTGATGCACAGTTGAGTGAGACATTTGAAATTACTTACAAACTAAGCAGTGCCGCCTGCTAAATAAAAATCCCAAGCATCGGTGTGTGGCATGACTTAAAATAGTAAGCTGTACCATCAAGCTTATGTTTAGAAAAACTACTGGACCCTTATTGTACAAGTACAGATATTATAATTCTTCAAAAGAGACTTCTAACCTTAAATCATCTAGTATGAATTGACTTTTAGAGAATAGGCATATTATATTATCTTGGTTGTTTAAAAAGGGATGAAATCCAAAATTTACAAATATATATAATTAAATAAGTTCATATACTTCACTTGAATGTAAATGGATTATACGGTGATATATCTTGTAAACAATTGAATGTAAATTTTCTATATGTGAATGTGTAGTTAATGTGCTCATTATGAGGGGTGAGGGTACCACTTGTATTTTTTAAGTGGAATGAATAAAATTCGTTCAAGGATAAGAGTGATTTGAATGTGTAATGTGCTTTATTTGAGTTCTTTGCTTTTATGTTTCAAGATAGAAAGTCCCCAGTAATATTTTATATTAAATAATATTTAATAAAGCTTACTAATGACCATATGCATAGCAGTTTATGGTCTTCCACCTTAGAAAGTATGTTAACACTCATTTTTCCAAGTATTATTCGGTAACTGTGGCTTCATCTTATTCTTCTAAATTAATAATATTTCTTTTAGGCCCATCTCTTTGCAAGAATCTTAGAATTGTTTCTCAGAGCACACTATCGGAGAGTCTATGTTGTAACAGCAAAATAAATAGTCACCACTACTTATGGAAGTTTGTCTGAAATATCTGTTTTGTTAGGACTCAGGGGATATGGGGTTTGGGAGTTTTTAAATGCTAAAACATGTTGTTTGTTTGCGTGGTTGGGTTTATTTTGGTTTGGTTTTTTTTTGTTGGCTGGTTGATTTTTCGAGACAGAGTTTCTCTGTTTTAGCCCTGACTGTTCTGGACTTGCTTTGAAGACCAGGCTGGCCTCGAACTCACAGTGGATCTTTTTGCCTCTGCCTCCTGAGTACTGTGATTAAAGGCATATGCCACCACTGCCTGGGCTTTGTGTGTAAATGTTTCTGCTCAATTTTCCAGCGAGCAGAGAGATGAGGAAGCTGAGCTTGAGGAATTGTCAAGTCACCCCTGAGATGGTAGTCTTCATAATTTATCATTCATTCCTTCACCGTTAAGAACCCTATATCTCAAACCTAATAGCCCTTAAAGTCTCCTGTTGGCACACCCTGCTGGCTTGCTTTTAATAAAGTACATAGTCCAATCTGAACTGCTAACCAATGTGAGGGCTTCCCAGCATGTGCTGAACATTTTAAGTCATGAACAGGAAATAGAGGCAGAAGGGAAATGGTAACGTGACAGAAGCATATGGCATTGTGCTCAGTGTTTATACAGAGCAAAAATACAGTAGGAGACAGCTATTTTATAAAGTTAACGTTCTTTAAGGAATCTAATTTAAAACTCATCAGCTGTTGTGAGACATTAACTGGGGGTGGGGCTTATAAGGAGAGAGGAGGCAAGGCATATACAGAAGGCGGAGGTGGGGCTTATACAAAGGGAGGAGGTGGGGCTTATACAGAAGGAGGAGGTGGGCTTTACACAGAGGGAGGAGGTGGGGCTTATACAGAGGGAGGAGGTGGG
>OU015743.1:12601192-12651234 GCA_907169655.1 Acomys percivali | reverse complement strand
TCTCTCTCTCTCTCTCTCTCTCTCTCTCTCTCTCTCTCTCTCTCTCGTGCTTGTACGTGTGTGCACACATGCACATATGCACACATGTAAATAAACAATCTTATATTTGTAAATGTAGGGAACATTGAAATGGTAGGAAGTGAATAGAGATTTTGCCTTTAACAGAATGTCAATATGAATTATTTGAATTGAATGCCTCTCATTCTGCGTGGGTTATTTTTGAAATAATCTAAGATTATTTAAAAAGTTCAAATAATAATTGAGTTAGGCTGGTGAGGAATGGAAATGGGTAGAAACTGTCTGGTTGGGAAAGTGGTTAGGAAAATATCTGTGGACTAAGGCTGTTGGAAGATCTCTGCAGCTGCTCAAGGTAATAAGAAGGATGGTGCTCCAGACCCGTAGCATGGATAGCGAGTCTGTGTCTTCAGTGTACCTGTAATGAGGATTAGCTGTGTCCATACCCAGGTCTTGTGGCACATCCGTTTGGAAATACTGTTCTTTTCCTCCATGAGTATTATGCTACACGCAAACTCCACAAGATTCTTTGTATCTTGAAACTATTTCTGGTCACCCTACCACTAGGGTTTATGACAGGGATGAGAAAGTTGTGCTAGGAGAGGACAGTGAAACAAATCAATGTCACAAATGTTCGAAAGAGTCCAGCCATGGAATTCCATGTCTTGTGGCATCTCACCTAAAGCTTTAGGAAACTTAAAAATTTCAAGGGTGTAGCATGCTAATGATACATGAATGTACATAATAGGAAGGTAACGAACCAGTGAATTCTTTATAAGGAATAGAGTCGCTAGGATGCAGTGTTTCTCAAAAAGAATTCTTTGTATGGCAGTTACAAAGTCCCACAGTTCTTTGCAGAACTGATCCTGGGAGCTGTGACACTTAGGCTACTTCCAAACTGTTAATTTGTGCCCAAAGTTTAGAAGGCTCCTCTTCTTGGAGAATATAAAGGAGCTGGGAGATATTTTCAGTGTTATGCTTTTTGAATCTTGTATATGTCATTGTTTGGGCCTCTTGCTTTTAGTACCAGACAAAATTCATAACTTCACACTAATCAATAGTGAAAATGTGTGATTTATGTTAGCTAATATAGGATCATCTAGTTGAATGAGTAATCATTTATGTCAAGGATACATAGTCACACCTGCAAATATTATCAGCTCTGTGCTGTTTTATTTGTTTGAGAATATCTTTACTTGTCACTGGAAATTTTGCATTTACTTGTTTAAAAAGTTTTGGAAGCATTGTGTTCACTTTTCTAGTTGTATCAGTTTTTGTGCGTTTGTGTGTGTGTGTGTGTGTGTGTGCATGTTTATGTATGTGTAGGCACAGAACCTCTGTGCGTGTGTGTGTGTGTGTGTGTGTGTGTGTGTGTGTGTGTGTGTGACAACAATAACTTGAGGTATTGTTCCTCAGGCGCTGTCTTTCCACCATCCTCCTTTGGAACAGAGTCTCTCATTGACAAGAAACTCACCAAGTAGGTGAGGCTGGGTGCCCAGTGAGCCCTAGGGATCTGTCTGCCTCTGGATTACAAGCCGTTGTCCTGTGTGTTTGTGTTTAGTGTGGATTCTAGGGATTCAACTCATGTCTTCATGGTTGTTTGCTGTCCTAGCTATCTCCCCAGGACGATAATTTTGTTTTCTAGTCTAGACTTTTTTTTCATAGAAATTTTAGTGCATCTGTTAGTTAACCTTCTTTCCTTCAAATTTTTGTTTCTAGTTTTCTGCCCTTAATTATGTGTAAAGGACATTTGTGAAAACAAGAAGGGTATTTTTAATGATGTTGAACAAAGAAGCATTGGATTGGATTCCTTACGTTTGTGTGTGTGTGTGTGTGTGCTTGTGTGGTATGTGCATGTATGTGTGTGTTTGTCTTCACCCATTATGCACTTGTAGAGGCCAGAGGTCAACATTGAGTGTCTTCTTTTTATCATTTTCCACCTTATTTTGGAGACATGGTCTCTCCCTGGACTGGACGTTGCCTTTTTTGTTAGACTAGCTAGCCAGTTGGACCCAGGGATTCTCTTGTCTTCCTTATTCCCCATTTTAGGATTATAAATGCTACAGTACCTAATTTTAATAGGTGCTGGGGATCCAAACTCAGGTCTTGATTCTTGTACAACAAACACTTCACCTGTTGTGCCATCCCCTACCCTTGCAGTTGATTTCTGAATTCAGTGTTTATTATGTCTGCAGAAGTGATGTTCTTTTCATATATGTGCCATGATGCTCATGAGAATATTTATGATCCTATCTCAAATCTAAAAGGTTTGAAAATGAGGTAATTTTAGAATCTGAAACAAAGTGCTGAGTCATGAATAGGCTTGCTGAAAGTAGGAAGCCCATAGCAATGTTTTTATGGAAAAGCTTGAAGAATATGCTGTGGTCCACTAGCCATCTACAGTTATAGTCACTGTGCTGAATTTTCTGTTAAATGTTCCCTGCCCCTTCCCTGAGACAGAGGTTCTCTGTGTAGCTCTGACTGTCCTGGAATTTGTTCTGTAGACCAGGCTGGCCTCGAACTCAACAGAGATCCACCTGCCTCTGCCTTCCAAGTGCTGGGATTAAAGGCATGTGCCAACCACAGGTCAGTGGAAAAGCATGTCTCTAGTATTCACAAGGCCCTGGGATCAATCATATGAAAAATACTTCCTATGGAAAAGTTCATGTCTCAAGATGAGCCTCCAGGTGTGCTGGTATGCACCTGTAGTCCTTAGCTTACACTGTGTGTGTGTGTGTGTGTGTGTGTGTGTGTGTGTGTGTGAGAGAGAGAGAGAGAGAGAGACAGACAGACAGACAGACAGACAGACAGACATTTGGAGACTGGTCATTCTTTGGTGTCAGTTTTTTAAAAGTAGAAATCTGGAGTTAGAAAAGCACCTAGGCCTTTTCTTCAGCTGGAACAAATTATTTAACAAATGAGGCGAGAAAATTGATTCCATTATTTTCTCAGAGTTTTCTTCAGTGTTTAAATTCATTCAAGAGTTTCCGAGGAATTCAGCAACACAGAATGTTTTCCTTTAGGTCACATTGCAAAGTGGGAGCTGCAAGGGCCACTTGGTTTGGCCTTGTCCCAATGACAGGAAATGCTTACCCATAGGCGTGCTCTTTCTGAATCCTGGCTCCACGCTGCTTTTGTACAGCCGCGCCGTAGGCATTCTTTAGAAGAGCTACATGTAAGTAAAAAAAAAAAAAAAAAAAAAAAGTCTAGAGATTGCCATTTTGGGGAACACAGGTTCCTAAACTGTCACCTTTGTTCTCTTACTTGTGGAGGGCTGTAGAAGAAGAAAGGGACTGTTAAGGAGGCAGAGGAGACCAGAGAGAAGTAGAGGGAGGTAAGTGCGGACAATCAGGTAGGGCATAGAATAAAGCACCATATATACATGTGTGAAAGTGTGGGTAAAACCACTCTTAATACACTTAGTAGTAATAAGAATTGTTAGCAGTCTGTGAGCTCCTGGTTCTTTTTGAGTATTTAAGCGTGAAGATGTTCTTTTTTAAATGTCAAGTCAGTACAGAGATGAAGGAAGCCACCCAAAGGGCTGTTTTGATAGTGCACTCACTCTTTATTGCTCGGTATAAAAGTACTGATGTGTGAGAGCTAAAGAGCACAAATGTGTTCCAGCTCTCAGAACAACGTCTCAGGAGAAGTTCTTCAGGTAGCTGCTACATGTATGCATCATCTGGAGATTCATTCAGAAATTTTACATGGGAACTAAGCTGTTTTGCATTGGCTTTAGTTGCTGCCTTAGATATTTATGCTACAGGGTATTAGTATTAGTTACATTACTAGCGATTAAAGAAAAAAATATTTCAGAAGCATTTACCGTAGTGTGTTGTGTGCCCACAAAGAATGTGGTGTGTTTCTCATACCAGACACCTCTGTTTCTTCTGAGCAGCAACCTAAGCTAAGTCATTGTTTTCAGGTAGACGTGTGAAGATGTGTTTTCACAGTTTTGTCCAGGATGGGTGATATTTCTTTTTGGCTTCTGAAAACATAAGTAGTGATAAGTTTTCATCTAATAGTAATGGGTATTTCATGACTTGTCAAAGTTTGGCCTTTATATATCTCTCCGCCTACTTTCTACAGTTTTCTAAAATGATGTACCATTTCTTCCTGTTCCTAGAAATCATTATTTCCTGCTATCTTTATCTTCCATCTCACAGATACATTCTAAAAATTCCGAGTTTGCTTTGGGAAAGCAGAGTTGGTACAGAGTTGGAGCAAGCGTTTGTCACTGAGATTGCGGTCAGAAGCCCCATCTTTGCACCCTATACCTGCAACGTCATACTTTTTTAACCTGCTTAGCAGTTTTTTCCCATTCTGGGCAAAGTAGATGAATTTCAGCACTGTGTGTGTGTGTGTGTGTGTGTGTGTGTGTGTGTGTGTGTGTATTTTGTCACCCAGTTCAGAATAGATAAGATCTGAACTGTGGACTTTAAGAAGCTTATATAACAAGTGAAAACAATGAGGTTGGTGGAAAACTATGGGTTGTCATGGAGGGCCAGACTGGAAAAAAATGTAAGCCAGAACTCAGTGAGGACCTGTGGCTACACTGTTACTGTCTTGGTGGCTTTTCTAGGCCGTGTGTGTGTGTGTGTGTGTGTGTGTGTGTGTGTGTGTGTGTGTGTGTGTGCGCGTGCGTGCGTGCGTGCGTACCTCACTATGCCTCTGTTCCTTACCTTTCAAGGTGACATGCCAGATTGAATTGCTGCTTATAGGCACTTGTCGGGTTGTGCAGATTGACCTTAGATTTGTCCTCTTGTCGTCTTCAGTGTTAGTGATCAAGAAAAATTACTCCGTCATTGGCTTAGGCCCAAAGTTTGTTTAGCGTAAAGATTGGGCGCAGCTTGGTATAGTTCTGTGGGGTTCATCAGCTGAGATGTCAAGCAGGTGTAGGGTATACTGGCAGTTAGGGTTCAGATCTGGCAGTAGAGAAACCTCTTCATCCCAGATTAGTAACAAAATAGAACAAAACCACTTGCTTTACCTCCAGAAGGCCAGGAGTCCACAGTTAACTGGGAGCCTTGTGTGGCTCCTGCTGATGGCTACTCTGTTGCAGCTTCTTTAGAGACGTTAGTTTCCAGCTGTGCTGTAGCTGGGGGCCTGTCCTTAAGGACAGGTGGCCTCGGGCCTCCTCAGTCTCCTAATGAAGGAAAGTAGTAATCAGCTTCACAGACGTTCTGTTTCGCTTTTCTAAATGTCTAAAATTCAAATTCATACTGAAACCTTAGGGAACAGTTTCTTGGTTTATAAAAGCTCTCTTGAGAATTATGTGATAAATAGCCCCTTTCAATAAATTTTTCATATTAGACTCAGTTACCTGACATTTTGATTATTATTCTGAGGTACTTCCTTAAAACCAATAGAAATTCAACTAAAATTAAACTTTCTCAGAACACATTATCTCTGTTTTCTCTATTATTTTGTTTCCCAAAATTTGTATTATCTGCTATTTTCTAGGAACCTAGCCATTATTCATGACAGTGTGTGTCATTAGGTTTTCAAAACTACATAAAGTGATAATTGCAATGAACAATTCTATTATTCATTGTGAATCATCTTTTATTAAGCTATTGGAGATAGTGTCTTAGGCATTGTAAAATAAAATAACTGTGTGCTTATGATATGTTTTATGGTTAAATAGTAATATAAAATGACATTTGGTTTTTTTTTTTTTTTTTTAAAGAAAACTGATCTATGTTCATTTTCTGCCTATGAATGTTTTACCTGCATGGGTGCCTGTGCCCCAGGTGTGAGCAGTGCCTTCGCAGGCCAGAAGAGGGCAGTGGGTCATCTGGAGGAGTTGCAGATGGTTGTCAGCTAGCCTCTGTGGGGATGCTGGGAACCAAACAGGGTCTGCCACAAAAGCAAAAAGTGCCTTTAACACTGGAGCCGTTTCTCCAGATTTATTTATTTTCCACACGTTTAGCATTAAAACTGACGTATTGTGTTAGGTTTAGGGTTAACTTTTAAACTACAGAATGATTTTCTTTAATTCACTGGAGATCGCAAAGGAAGAAATCTTACAAGGTTTCCATCCATCCTCTAAATGCTCTGCCATAGTGTCAGAACAGTTATCAGGTACATCACTCTGTTGGTAAATTCTATTGCATTCTTCTTAAGTGCGGTTGCAGAGAACCACAGATGTAAAGAGTAGAGCACTTATAGATTTAAGTTAAATGAGAGAAAATTTAATTTTCAAGTCAAAGTTTTTTGAAACCTTTGGCGAAAACTTGTGCACTTACTCGTCTTTGGGTACTGTTGCAATAGGTACTGAATTTGGAAGCGTTATTAAGAAGTAAACTGTTTGGGCTTGAACTGAGTACTGATTTGGACAAGTACCCATTCTCGTTTCTTCTTGGTTCGAACATTTATTTCCACGAGGCTTCAGAGTCCCACTGACCTGCCCATGCATTCTTGAATACCGTACGGCAGTGGCCATTTCTTGCCAGCGCTGATATGTCTAATAGGCCAAGCCAGGAGTGAGTCTGTTGTACGTCACTCACGCGCTATGCATTCTAACAGGATCCAGCTCAGTCCAGAGCTGTGTGCTACCCTTTTCTAATCCGAGTCTGTTTACTTTTAGGGGTGTGCAGCCTGGTGCCTAAGATGGAAGTAGATATAAACGGGGAGTCCAGAAGTACCCTGACCACCCTACCCTTACCTGTGGCTGAGGGGAGCTCGCCAGGAAAAGCCGAGGCCGAGAAACCCCGCTGCTCTAGCACGCCATGCTCCCCCATGCGTCGGACTGTGTCTGGTTATCAGATCCTCCACATGGACTCTAACTATTTGGTTGGCTTCACAACCGGCGAGGAACTCCTGAAGCTAGCCCAGAAGTGCACGGGAGGGGAAGAGAGCAAGGGAGAAGCCGTGCCTCCCCTGCGCTCTAAACAGCTGGATTCGGGACTTGCGCGCTCCTCACGTCTATATAAAGCAAGAAGTAGATTCTATCAGCCATATGAGATTCCAGCGGTTAATGGCAGGCGACGGAGGCGGATGCCCAGCTCAGGAGACAAGTGCACCAAATCCTTACCTTATGAACCTTATAAGGCCCTCCATGGGCCCTTGCCTCTCTGTCTTCTTAAAGGTAAGAGGGCTCACTCCAAATCCCTGGACTACCTCAATCTAGATAAAATGAGCATCAAGGAGCCAGCTGACACAGAAGTGCTGCAGTACCAGCTTCAACACCTGACCCTCCGAGGGGACCGAGTGTTTGCTAGGAACAACACATGAAAGGCTCGCTCAGAGTTTAAACCACTTTAGGTTAGCCTGTACTCGGCTAGAGAAAAATCTACTGTCGTACTCTGTACATGACCCTTCACGTTAGAGATGGTTATATCAGCTAAGTGTTCCTGGAACATTAAAAAAAAAAATTGTTTGGATCAAGTTTTGGATACAGGAATGAAATCACAGGTACTTGGGGTGGGGTGGGTGGGATATCGTTTAGAGCACGCAACTGCAAGGAAATCAGAATGTTGACCGTTAGTTTGCATAGCTTTTTAGCTAGGGAAAGGCTTTGGTGCAGTAATTTCACCTTTACGATTCTGACACTCAAATTGGGAATGTCACCTGCTTGGTTGTTGCTAACTTGGTATGATTCATTAGAAATTAATATCGAAGTACTCAGTGCTTCTTGGATCTCTGTATTTTACTATAAAATGTATGTAATGATTTGTCTTATGAAATTTAGAGCTTGAACACTGCTGAGTTGGACCACTTTTTATTTTTAAATATTGAGTTTAAATATTTTATAACTGGTTTTGCACTGAAAACAATTAACATTTCAGATTAAGAGTAATCTTTCTTTACTTGCCTCAATAATAATATTGAGCAATGGATTTTTTATTTCCGCATGGAAAGTTACTGATCTCTATGGCTGTAAAATATTCCTTTATAGCATTATTAAAGTGTGTCTTAATAAAATTAAATTTGGGATACAAAGTATTTATTTTACAATGGGTAGTGGGTGGGGCGCTTCTCCAGAATGTTTCCAACGTGAAGGTTCCATCAGTTGGAAGCCTTTCCTTAGTGCTTATTTTCTCTTTTAAATTCCACATGGAACTTGAAAATGGAAAGGATTCTCCACACTGGGTTGTCTGCATAGCACTGCTTGCACCTCACCTTCCTGTGAGTGAATAGAGCGCTAGCAGAGGCTCTCGTGGCTTTGACTATCAAATGCTTGAACTAAGTATAAAGTGATACCGCTTAGCAAAGGGTTGGGTCTTCCCAGGACCAGTTCTCTGCAGTGAGGCACTCATCAAAATTCCAGTTTTGGGATTAGTGTAGGAGCCTAACGTGCTGACCGTTTTAATGGGCTAATCCCGGATTACCTAACAGTTCATGTCTATCACACTGGTTTAATTTGTTGCTAAAGAAATAATTCCTTGCCTTTAGTAACAGAAGTAGCTCAACTATTCTTGACTACAAATGTATGTAACCTGCCTTCTGTAAACATTTCTATCTCTTTCATTCAGTCTTAAAGGTGCAATTTATTACCAATTTGGCATTTCTGGCTACACAGAACTACATATTTTATGTTTTCTTTTGAGCACTGTGAGTTTCTTAGGGGTTAGCAATGTTGCTTACAAAGTAAGAACACTTTTTAATTGGCGGATGGGCCATTCCTGGAACAATTGTGATTTTCCTCCATCCAGAATGAATGGCAAGCTTTATTTAGAGCAGAATAAGTGTTAGGAACCCCAGAAAAGTCCTAATCAATACTTATTATACATCCACAGGGGCAGGCGTGTGACAACCTGTGTGAGAGAGCTATGGAGAGGTTGCCGCATGTCCTACTGAATTGATCAGAGGTTTTGGTGGCTGGAAAGTTTCTGCTGTTGTCTATTTTAAAGTAAACTGCACCTTTGTAACATATTGTATTGATGAGTGATCACTAAGATTAACTATATCTATACAGTCATTAGTTTGACGAGTACTAGAATCCTGTCAGATGCCAAAGAATTGGGATTTTTACATTTAATGATTAAACACCGTTATTTATTGATGATCTACCCTCTGGAACTGTATTATTTCTAACTATGAAATAAAAGGGTGACGTAAACATCCATTGTTTTGTGGTACTTTAAATCAAGTAGACCATCGCTAGGCTAGCTACGGATTCCACCTAGCAGGCTGCTGGGATGGCTCGGCTGGTGGATGCACTTGTCCTCAGTGCCTCAGTTTGACTCCCAGGTAAATGAAGGGAACCAACTGCCAAGTCCTCCAAGTCCACACTTGTGCCAGGGCACATGTGTCTATATGCATGCGTGTGAATAGGTACGGGTATACAAGAGTTCCACACAAGCACTTAGTTTAATTTAAGATCCTAGATTTATGAGACAGAAACACATGTTCTTGACGCTCACTGTCACGTCGTGGTGACATACCCCTCGGTGGTATGGATCCAGCCTCCTCACTGATAAAGCGTGTGCCTGAGAGACTGTCCTGGGTGCCTACATTTCTTGAGCCAAAATATATCACTTTTTAGTCTTTCATTTTTTTTTTTTTTTGGCAAAAACGATTGCGTACAAAGTTTGGTCTCACACAGTTCGCTATGGTTTGTTACGTAGCTGTAGATAACTTAAAAACTGACTTCCTGGATACAAACCATGGGAGTTCCAGGCCGGCCATTTTCAAAGAATTGTATTCCTGTGGGAGGTAGTATTTTGTCAGAGGAGAGGAGGGAATCAGATCAAGAACATGGGAGGGAGAGGGAGAAAGATTCCATTAAAGGGACAAGACGGGGGGCGGGGGGGGGGGGGGCGGCAGCGCAGGGAAACAGGAGTGTCTCCTGGCTTCTGTCCAGGCCAGCTTGCATCTGTGGTAGCTCCAGGGCTGCCTTTCTCAGTAGCCAGGGAGGTGAGGAAACCCCGTAGTCTGAGAGCCCTAGATCCTTTGAACTGCTGTGTAGTTGGGCTCTTCTGTCCCTTTCTCCTCAAGCTTGTGTGTGAGCTGCAGTGTGGTTTTCTTACCTTAGGTTTTCTTAACGGACTCTGTATTTTTACTTTTGGAGACTTTAGAAGCATCCGAGTTAACTTTTAAAGGCAGATTGAGCTTTCACTAAGAAAGGAGCATGCCTTCAATTCTGAGAAAAGCAACCTTGGTTTACTGAAAAAATTTTAAATGATTTTCTTTTCTCTTTCTTTCTTTCTTTCTTTCTTTCTTTCTTTCTTTCTTTCTTTCTTTCTTTCTTTCTTTCTTCCTGGTTTTTCAAGACAGGTTCCCTCTGTGTATCCTTGACTATCCTGGACTCACTTTGTAGACCAGGCTGACCTCGAACTCACAGCAATCCAACTGCCTCTGCCTCCCAAGTGCTGGGATTAAAGGCGTGCACCCCCACCGCCTGGCTGGTTTACTGATTTTTTTTTCTAGCCTAATATACTTTTGTCTTGAAAAGGCTTTTATTCCATTATAGCGGTTGAACTTTTTGTAATGAAACTTTTAAGTGGTCTTGGCCTAAGTGGTTTGTTCCTAGTCAGAGCAAGGAGCAGAGGGTGTTACCGTTTACAAATGGTGTGGTGTAAATGCTCAAAGAGCTGCGGGAAAGGTTGGGTGCTGCTACAATGCAGTGTGTGGGGAGTATTAAGTCAAATTGCCTTTCTGGCCAGTGTTATTTGATTGGGGAGATGGAAATTGATGGAAATTGATTTGGAAAGATAATAAATGTGATCACAAAGCTGGAGGTGGGGGTTGTCAGCACTGTGTGATGCTTATGTCACTGTGATATCATTTCCTAGGTAAGAATTCTGAAATGGTCTTCTTTTATGTGTTTCTTCAGAAAAAAAAAAAAAAGATTTTTTTTCCCCCAGGTGAAAACACTAGAATTGATTAAAAAAATGGTCTTGATTTGTTTTTTGTTTGTTTGTTTTCACTTGCTAAGTTCACAGCACACTGTCTGCTCTGGCTCTGTGTGGTGTGTTAGTGTGTGTGTGTGTGTGTGTGTGTGTATGAGTGTATGAGTGTATGAGAGTGTGTATTTTGCCATTGTAACGTTACTTGGTGAAGGTTCCCCTAATTGGTCTTAGAGAGAAGTGTGAAGCCAAATTTGAACATCGTTACCTGTGGTCTTGTGGTTGTGTTTGATGCATCTTTGCAGCTGGCGTGCAAGAGGGTACCTGCATAGTCAGTGGAGTCCTTAAATGCTCGGCCACTCTGGAGACAGATCTTTGAGCTCCTTGCTTTAATGGTAAAGTTAGCAGCACTTTCAAAGCACTGTCGGGTGCTCTTGAGAGGATTCTTGCTGTGTGCTGGTGAGGAAGTGGGAACATGGCTCCATGCTGGCCTCATTCACCAGGAGGAATATGCTTCGCCACACTTCTGAGTAAGTGTCACTCATGGAAATATATGTGTGTGTGTGTGTGTGTGTGTGTGTGTGTGTGTGTGTGTTTGTGTGTGTGTGTCTTTGAATCCTCTACTTCTGGCCCAGAGCTTCAAGAAGGGAAAATAACATAGACATCAAGAAGTATGTGAACTTAGTGCAGTTCAGCTTTCCGTTAGGGTGGAGATGGAGGAGCAAATGTGAGCGTGCTTCCCGCCAGAGGCTACTCTCACACAGGCACAGACTTTCCTAGAATCCAGATGTGATCTCATTAGCATTTCTTAGGCCAACCATTGGGCAGCTGTGACAGATGGATCAGCATGAGGCGGGAGATAAACCACGTCCTCTCATACTTCCGTATACCTTGTGTGATGGGGAACACTGTGGATGAAAAATGGTATCAACAGTCTGAGTAAGAGTCCACTCTGAGCCTCACATTTTTAACTTAAGAGCAAAGAGGAACACTGTCATCACCAACAGGGTATCACCATGAACTCTGGGCGTGGAACAATTTAAGACAGTGGGTCTCAACATGCGGGTGACCTTTACACAGGGGTCACTTCCCAGATACCCTGCATATCAGATATTTACAGTATGATTCATCACAGTAACAAAACTACAGTTATGAAGTAGCAATAAAATACTCTTAGTGGGTGGGGATCACACCACGTGAGGAACTGTATTCAAGGTTAGGAGGGTTAGGAGGGTGGAGGGCCACTGGTTTAAGACCTGCCTGTTACTGGCACAGGTGGGTAAGGTCTTAGAAGATGAATGCAAACTTGGTGTTTTGCAGAGTGGGTAGCAGTCTAAGAGAAGAGAACTCGGACCTTCTGGGCCTGACCTCTAAGGAAGAGGCCTGACTAAGTTTTTCCTCAGTGGCGTACTGAGCTTGTTGGGTGTGTGTGCTCTGTTATATTGCTGATCTGTATAAAAGCTGAAATGTAAAGATACTTTTTTCTCCTTCCCCATCAAAAGTGCCTTTATAGGAGAGTTCAGGAAGATTAAAAAATGCATTCTGGCAAGAATCTTAGTGTTTGCCTTTGTACGTGAGGGCGTGCCAAAAGGCACCAGCATCTCCTCTGCCTGTGTCCGCAGCTGTGTGCTGAAGCAAGCTGACCTACTTTCTAGCAGGGCTCAGGTGGTAGGGAGTTAAAACTGAAGTTTTCCAGCTGGGCATTAGAGAGGCCAGAACTCTGAGGGAGTAATTAAAAAAAAATAAAGATATTTTACTGTTTCCCAACTACTTTCTTTTGTTTCCTTTATCCCAGTGCAGAATGGAATGGAGATAATGCTGAGTGATAGTTTAACACCATCGTTTAATGTCAGAACCGTATTGAAAAATATTCCTTCTTGACAAGAGTTTGTCTAAGACATACACACATATATTTGTTCCTGAGCACTGCATTTACATCATTTTTCTATAATTTCAGCTCCTTCCATTTCTCCTCCATTCCCTTGATTTATTTATTTATTTATTTATTTTGAGAGACATTCTGACTAGATTAGAAAACAAGGCTCAAAGCCCGCCTTCCCTCCGCCCCGGGCCTGGTGCCTGTAGAAACCGTAGGAAGTGCTTACTGCTAATGGTCACAGCTCTGGCTCGGCAAAATGGCAGTCTTGAATAAGAGAAGGACTCTCCACTTGTGCACAACAGTTATGTGTGGCGTTGGGGGCTACAGACAGACAGAGCTGTGGAGGGTGAGGACCCCTCAGGCAGGAATGATGTTATCACGTTGGAAGGGGCTCATCCACTCCACTTTCTCCACGGTCCTCACCAGCCTGGACAGCAAGCAGTGTGCTATTCATGTCCCTGAAACTCCAGGGAAAAAAGTTATGCTGGCACTGCCAATGTAGTCTGACCCACATTTTCTGGTGTAAAACTCAGCAGTAAAAAAAATCCAATCCTGATCATGTTAAATTTGCCAGATCTAAGTTTTCAGCCAGCGTTCTCCTAAGCCAACCCACCTTTTAACACTAACCAGGTAAGTGGCCTCTCACATTTTGTGCCTGGAGTTGCCGATTGCCTCTGGAAGATGGGTTTGAGTCCTGGGTTTCGAGGCACCAAGAGAAAGTCCTAAATGCTCTTCTGTAGCACTTGCCTGCGGAAAGACTGGGGAACAACCGAGTTAACTCTTGCTATTGAATAGAATGCCCTACTGTACAAGCTACAAATCACGCATTCTGGTTCCATTTGTTTTGTTTTTCTTATGTTGGGGTTGAACCTAGTCCTCACTTGAGCTAGGAGAACCATCTCTGCCACTGAGTTGCATCTGGGTCCTCAGTGGTCTTTCTTTAAAAAAATAAAGGCTGTTGGAGCCGGACAGATGGCTTAGCAGTGAAGAACAGTGCGTGCTCTTTCAAAGGACCCAGTTTCAATTCCCAGTGCTCACAGGGCAGCCCCAAACCCTTTGTAACTTCAGTTCTATGAGGTCAGTGTTCTGTTCTGACCTTCTTGTGCACCTCACATGTACATGGTACAGACATCCTTACATACATGCGAGGAAAGCGCCCATACATATGAAATTATAAAAATTAAAAATAGAAAAAATAAAAAAATTTTGTTGTTGTTGGCAAGTATGGGCTGGGTGCTTTCCCATGATCCCACTGGAGGAGCTTCACCTTAGGCCTCCCTTGGCTGTCCCCAGTGATGATTCCCAGAATTCTCTCCTGTGACCTCCTTCTAGGATTTAGGATTGAAAAGGATTATTTGCTAAGGGAGGAGGAAGGAGCAGGTGAAATGCCTGAAGGTTGTTTTGTTTATTTTAATCAGAGGTAATTGTAAAAGCTGTGAGCTTATTTCTCAACTTCTCATTGCTTTAAGGACTCAATATAAAGACAACGCTGAAGGAGCTGTGACACTTGTGTGCTATGCTCAGTGGCTGAAAGTACAGTGACTTATGCTTTGGAGGCGGAGACCACTCCCACCCCTGACTTAATGACACTTTTGTGTAAGATGATTAATCAAAGTGACCTTTACCTTTTTTTCCCCCCGAAATGGGAAAAATAACTTAGACCATAATATATGGACTATAAAATGCTGGCTATATAGGACTTCTTGAGTAAGTGGCAGCCACTGAGGAGGAGGGAAAACAACAGAATTCCCGAAGGCACATGGTTTTCAGTGTCCCTGCAGTTACTTTAACATAAAGTGAGGTTACTGCATTTAGAACTTACGATGGCGATACAAGGTGAACATGTGGTGTCCCCTACACCCATGTAATGAACTGAAGTCATGTTGTCTGTACAGGCTGTTGATAACCCGGTGTGTGTAAAGATAGTTCTCTGAGGAATGGGAGGAAAGTATAGAGCTGATTACCAGAAGGTTTTATTTTATTACCGTAAGGTACTGATTTGTGCTTGACATTGTATGCTGTAGTTTGCTATTACAGTAGTAAGTGTAGAAAATATAAATATAACAATATTGAAGTATACAATTAAAGCTTTTTTTAAAAAAAAATCCACGTGACCATTAGATTTGGAAAGCACTGATGTAAATGGCTCTTTATGACATATCTGGGATATTTTGGAAAATTCCCCCTCACTCAGTCCATCTGGTCTAAAACCTTCTTGGAGTGGGATCTTTTATAAGTGAACCTAAAATGTAAGTTGTTCGAGATCAAGAATGACCATTTTTAGATGTTTGTGGGCAGTTTAAAAACTTCTTATTACACATATGTTGTCTACTAGTTGTTTGCTGTTGGGCCCCGTGGTCCCTCGGAGGCAGCTGCTTGTTCCTAGTGTCAGCGTGGTTGCGGTTAGGGAAATGAGAAGGCTGGAACAAAGTCCCGGGGTCTCACTGGCTCCCTCCGATCCCTTCCCCCACCCCACCCCCCCCACCCCCGAGTCCGCTCTCTGCTTCTCATGCCTGGGAACTTCGGGACTATAAAGAAACCGTTTGCTGAAGCTCCTGTTTGTATGCTCTGCTGTTTGTTCCTCAGAATGAGCTGCGCTTTTGACGGTTTTAGTGGCGTCTATTTAAAATCTCTACTGTAGGCAGAAATTTCTCCTTCCAGTTTGCAGTTCCTTTAGGCTGCCATGCCGAATTATTTGAGCACTGTTTGCTTGTTGTTTGCTTGTTTGTTTGTTTGAGGGTTAGCACAGTAACTGATTTTTGGCCTGTGACCCCAGTACAGAATTTGTTTCCCTTGAGTTAGGAACTCTTACAAGAATACTTAAATGGTTCTAGTAAATAGTATACTGTGCTTACTTACTGGGGGCAGGACCAACAAAACCAGAGGCTTTTCTGATAATACCATTGTCAAAACATTTGACACTTAAAAAGATAGCCAACGTGAAGGATTTTTAAGAAAATGTCTAGCATCTGAGGCCTCCTTGCCCTGCTTTATTTCTGATGCTGCTATAGGGTCTGAAATTACGTTAGATTACAGTTAATTTAAACGGGCCCCAGGCCCAGGCTAGTTCCATAAGCACAGTGCATTGGGTTAGACATGGTCCAGGGAACTTCCATCTGGGAAACCTGCGTTGTTTCTCTCTTTAGCCCCAGCCAGTGTGGTGGTACATGACTGTAGTGTCACCATCCAGGGGAGCAAGGGTGGAGGATCAGACATTCACCACCATCCCATTCTTGGCTACGTAAACTTGAGCCTTACTTAGGACATAGGAGGGTTGGGAGTCAGTCTTGCAAGGATGTATACTGTCTGAAGGAATATGTAGATGAAAGGTTAGCTCAGCCATGTCAGTGTTTGGAGGGTAGCTGCTCTGAATATTTTGACATCTTACATTCCTGGCAGCGCCAGACACAAAAGGAGCGATGCAAACAGCATGGGAGCTGAGAGAAAGAAAAAAAAAGCTGACTGTTCAGTGATGCTCAGTTCCTCCTTTTTTAATTGTCTCCTGGCTCAGATTTAAAAATACCTTTCCAATTGCTGACTTCCAGGTTTATCTCAATGTTCTCAGCGTTGTGGGCTCTGTATGGATTTTAGGTTAGCAGCGCTTTCAATGACCATTCCGGGACTTCTAAATATCTTGTTATTTCTGGGAATTGTGAAAGCATGCCTGCTGAAATATGCAAAAAAAAAAAAACAAAGAGCAAGGTGGTAGGATGTGGAACACTATAAAAGCCTGACCGCGGGAGTTAATTTCTCTCTCTCTCTATCTTAAGATCATTTTTGATGCTTGATTGCGTTGTGGCTGTTTTTTATTGATTGGGCCAGTTACATCAGAATGACTTTATGGTGTCTTTGGTACACTTTCTGGCTTAGGCATTTTGTAGTCCTTCAGAGTAGGACTAGAAAGTTCTTTCCCCTGGGAGGCTAGCAGCTCTTCTGGAACAGAACAGTGTGGGCCTGGGAAAATGGGTCTTTCTTCTGCTTTCAGTTTTGCTCTTCAGCATTGCTCCAGTTGCCCATCACATCTGCATGATGGGTAGGACAAAATTCTCTCTGAAACAACCAACCTGGAGGACGTGGCCCTTGAACTATGCTAGGTCTGTCTGAATTCGAACCTTGAGCCCTGTGGCCGACATGGCACTTTAAGATGTGGAAATGTGAGCTGCTGACTTTGAAACTCAGGTCAATTAAGCTAGTGTTGAGGACGCGAGCTAAGTTTATATGTAATTACTTAGCCCAGGTCTGGTGTCATGGTTACTTAAGTCTTCCTGGTGTATGCAGGCTGAAGAAGCAGACACCTGCCCCCTCACCCTTTACTATTAGTTTTCTTTTAATTGTTTTATTTTAAAATGCCTCAGTATGTCAAAGGCCACAAAAAAATTTGAAACTTAAGAAAAAATTTTCCCAAGCAATAACATGCTTTCTCAATATATTTGTGCTTTGTGTGTGGGTGGTTTGCATCTGTATGAGCACACTATGTGTGTGTGTGTGGGGGGGGGGTTGCATCTGTATCTACACATCATGTGTGTGTGTATGTAGTTTGCATCTATATGTGCACACCATGTGCCTGTGTGAGTGGTTTGCATCTGTATGTGCACACCATGTGCATGTGTGTGCTTGTGAATGCCAAGTGTTGTTCTTCAGGCACCATCCACCTTTGTAAAGAAGAACTCTTTAGAAGAAGCTGGGCTGCAAAGACTGATTGATTGATTAGTTAGAATTTCAGTGATACAGAGGGGTTGGAATGTTGCGGGTCCAGACCCTAATTATATTTTATTTTGGGCAGTTTGTAGCCTCCTGAATAACCAATTCTTTGCCCATCTCAATCTCAGAACTAATGTCCTGTGACAAATAAAAACCTTTTGAAATCTATTTGCTCAGCAGACCACTAGCTTCCGCCAACTCAGAATGTGATGGGATAGCATCTGAGGACTAGAAATGCCCCCATCTTGTGGCAACTGCTGCCTCTGAGATGTTTCCACCAATGTATTTCAAAATGCCTTGGATAATAGCTCTTTACTATGTTACTATAAAACTACATGAATTTGTTTCCATGTGCTCCGTGATTCCTGGGTCTCGGTCACTCAAACTTGGCTCTAGAACAAACTATATCTTGTTCCCTTTGAGAAAGGAGTTGTGTTTTGTTTTTTATTCCTCATCTCCCATTCCCATTTCTCCGCCCCTCCCCCTCCCACTGAAACCCTACTTCCCAAGTAAATTTAATTAGAGTTGCTTACACAAGCCAGCCAGGAGGTTCTTCACTGAACCGTGAGCAGTTTAGCAGCAGCTATACCCTGACGACAACACCACCTCGGTCCCCAGTAACCATAAACTGCCACTAGGTCCTCAGGCAGGGTTCCGACCCTTTCCCCCCCCCCCCCCCCCCTCCAACCCGCCCCCCCCCCCCCACGCGCTACACCCGCACCCAACTCCAGCCCTTAGTCTGTAACTTTCCAAATAGGCTGGCCTGGCTGGTCAGGAAGCGCCCCCCCCCCCCCCCCGTAGCTATCTACTACCTGTTTCCACCTCCTCAACGATACTGTACCGCGGAAGTCAATGTCAAAGCCGCATCATTTCCAACCCGAATGCCAAGCAATTGCTCCTTGACTCCCAGCTAAATCTTGCCATAATTCCCATCTTTTTTACAGGTATGCCTCATTTTAATGGTGCAGGCGATTTGTAAATACACCGTATAACCAGATCTGCCTATTGTTGTAATACAGCAGGAAAACAAAGTAGCAGCCACAACCAAAAAAAAAAAAAAAAAAAAAACTCCAGGCTCAAGGCCCAGATTCTCCTTCATGTCAATGATAGATTCTAACTTTACAGCTTAAAAAGCCAATTGCTTTGGGGCCTAGAAGAGCTAGACCTTTGTGATGTTTTTTAAAGGGCTGATGAGCTGACTCGACTGTTAAGTGGCTTGTCAATCCTGAGGACCCGACTTTCATCGCTCTTAAGATGGCAGGAGAAAACCAATTCCAGCAATTTGTCCTATAAATCTCTCTCTCCCCCATACACAAATGTAAACATTCTTAACTGTCTCCTGATATGTAGAGATAATTAAGTAGATCCTTACTTTGGAATTAAATATTACCCTGTGATTCCTCACTCTGCTTAGTAAACCTGATGGCTTGGCAGCTCCCTGAGTTTGTGCCTTAAAAGTGCTTATTTTTACAGCAACAAATCTCCCTAAAAATATTTACCTAGGGATTTTATTTTCTTTCCCCTCCCCCTCGGTGATAGAAGGAAAAATAGTACTATTCTGATAAATATAACCTTATTTTTTCACATTAAAAAAAAAAAAGAATCATTTTAGGTCTGCTTTCTCACAAGGGAAACTACTTTTTCTTTGACATACAAACGAGAGCAAAGTTAAATTTAGTAGATAATCTTAATGCAGTGTCCATGCTGCAAACTCATAAGGACAGCTGTTTTCCAACTTGAGTTCTCTAAGTGGGCCAGTTAGCGTAGGACCCCGTGGTCAGCTGGAATGAATGAACGAGAGCGGCAATGACCTTTGCATCCAGGGAAAGACATCCTTCTGCTTCTGGCTTTTCACTGTTTCTGCGCTTGTTTGTAATGTATGGCCGAACCTGAAAGTTCATCTCTACTCTTGTTCTATGGGGAAACGGCAGGCATCCAGAGCAGCCCAATGATTCACATTTAAATATGCTGTGCAGGAAAGGTCAGTAATGCCTTGTGCCCAGGGACAATCTTAGCACAGCGGGCAACTCTTCTGATTAAAATTCCCTTTGAGAGAGCTGCTGATTTGTCTGATTGGAAAACTAAATAGGTCCTTAATCACCTAAATATGATGACATCATTGGGCATCATAAACTATCCAGTAGATAACCATTTTCCTCTAAGATTTCAGCTTCATTTTGAAACAACAAAGAACCACATCCAACAACAGCTATTTATAGTTGGATGATGTAAGACCTCCACTCCTATAACTCCCATTGTTTTCTGAAAACAAAGACTCATTGAGTGGAGGAGGGCTGGCATGTGATCTTGTGATGTGCCTGTATTGTTAGGTGTGTGTGACTCCGGAGAGAACTGTAACAGAGAGGTAGCGCCCTTGGTACCTGACTTGATGGGGTCTCGATGGGATACCTGATGACACCCACTCCTTTTGAGAAAAATGGGGCCTCTGAGGATGGTACCTACTTTTGCAGTGAGGACCACAAGTCCATTTGTAAGATCAGCACATAGCCAGCATATTTAGGTGGTGACAAGGGGGCAGACCCAATGCATTAGACCTTCCCTTTCCCCATCTGTAATACTCTTATTTTCTGAACATGAAAGACTTGTTCTTTTATCATCTCCACATAACTAGGACCTTCCCAGGAAGCCTTTCACTGATGTATTCCCTGTCAAGTAGAGGCTGACATGATGCTGAGGGTGGTATGACATCCTTGCTGGTGGACCGTCGGATGTCAGTATTTGGTGGTCAGTGCTTGCCTTTTCATTGTTTTTCCATTTGTAGACACCCTGCGGTGTCTGTGATGCTTCAGATCCATTTGTGAGCTACAAGAAAGAAAGGAAAAATGAAAGTTAAGACAAAGTACATATACACACACTTAGGTGCATTTATAGTCTGACTTTGAAATGACCCCAGGTGGTCCTATCTTTCCTAGCTTTGCCAAGCGTGCCAAGTTCTGCAGGCGCTAGGTGGTTCCGGCTTCCAATTCTGTTGCTGAAAGACTGGAAGGGGGTTGGGGGATTCTTTATGATAGTAGACTCTGACATTCTAATCTCCTTTTCCATGTGAACTCTGATAGATGCTCTGAGAAGGCACCCACTTATAGTTGGAGTTGCTACCAGTGTTTAAAACTGCAAAAGACAAGGGCTTCCTTTACAGGAATACAGTCATGAATGTGCACTCAGAGCTTTTAGCTTTTCATGTGAAATGGTAATAAATGATACACAGAGGTGAAACACTGAGGGAAACGCAGTCTTATTAAATTGAACTTAGAGGATGGTTAATTCTGATGGCGCTGAAGTATTGCTCGTCCTGAAGTAGGCACGCTGGTGCCGGGAAAGTCCTTGAGATGTGTGGCGTAGAACTGTGACATTTACCTGCTGCAGAGCATCTTGAGCAGACCTGGGGAATGAGGGCTGAATGCCCGAGTGGGCTCGCTGCTAATGCATTTGTGCAGATTACAGTTAGAACTTTATAGCTAGCTGCCCATGGCGGTTACTGTGGTGCTATAAAACACAGTGGAGATAGGTTTCCTAAATAGTAAATCTCAAATGGATTGGGAGGGCTTTGGGGTCAAATACATACATTTAGGGTGTAGGGTATATTTTTAAATGTGTAAATTGCATGTTTTCAGTCACTAGGAAGCATCCATAATTGTGGGGGGGAGGGATTAGCTCATTGAGTTTAAAATAAATAATTGAAATAAGTGATTAAAAATGGATCATCAGTGCTTAGAAATTTTATAAGCAAACTAACATTGGTGTTTATTTTTTAATGCTTATACGGTAGAGGAAGCTGAGAAAAAATGACAATAAGCTTATGAACCAAAAGCTTGATGGTAAAAAGAAGAGTTAAATCTTTCTTGCTGAGTCCAATGTGCAATTTCACATTTCCCAACACTGGCAAGGCAGCGAAGCAGAGGATAACTAGAGTTTTCTTTCATCGTATAAGATTAGCTACAGATGGTTGTGTCTTGAGTGACAATTTGAATTCTAACCCCAATTCCTCACAATCCCCTTTCAAGGTCTTGACATTGTGAAGTTATTTCATCTTTGTACTAAATGATTTTTTCATTACCCACTGTTCCCATATTATAAGGAGAAAGAGAGAGAAGAATTTTGGCCAACTCATTGGTTGGCGGCCGTCAGCACTCTGCACTGTGATTTTCTTTGCACTAAGGACAGTCATGTGAGGAGACAGACCGGGTCACAGTCTCCACCTCAGATGTGGCTCTGGCTGTGTCAGGGTCAGGCAAGGACAACAGGACTCTGTGAGCATAATGATTTTCAAGAACGCTCCAGATGGGATTCCAGCTATGTGCTCAGATTTCATTGGGATGAGACGGTAGCCTGTGTCCCATGGTGGCACAGACAAGGAAAGCATCAACGTGCTAGTCTGTCTGAAGCCAATTGCCAGGCATATCCTGTCTTTTTCTATCAAGCTCTGTCATTCTGTACAACTTATTCTGGAAAAGTATATTTAAAATTTCACATCTCATACCTAATATTAAGAAATGTGCAACACCTGGGTGCTGTGGCTCAAGCCTGTAATCCTAGCACTTGGGGAGGCAGAGGCAGGTCGGTGGATCTCTGAAAGTTCGAGGCCAGCCTGGTCTACAAAGTGAGGCCAGGACAGCCAAAGCTACACAGAGAAACCCTGTCTTGAAAAACCAAAAAAAGAAGTGTCCAATGATATTAATGTATTTGGCCAATTTTCTTAAATGCTTATTAGCTATGTTTAAGTTTTTCCAAGACCAGTATTTTGAAAGCACTGATTTCCGGTCTCCCATACACATCTACCCTAGCTTCCACAATGCGTGTGTTTGCTTTATTTTCCCCTTAGATCTTATGACTGTCATAGTCATTATCTTACTTATATCTATCTGTTCTCTGTTTCTGTCAGAACGTAAACTTCATAAAGGACAGGGATTTCTGTCTGCTTTGTTGCATCACCATTACCAAGAATAATGCTGGATACATAGTAAGTATTTGCTGAATAAATGAGTGAATTTTTTTGAATTTTGTATTTATTATTAGTATTTATTCACATTACATCCCGAGAGTAACCACCTCGCTCTTATCTTCCTGTTCCCATCCTCCCTCCCTTTTGTGCTCTATTCCCCTGCCCTAGACCTCTGACAGGTAGGGACTTCTTCCTCTACAGTCTGACCACAGCCTATCAGGTCTCATCTGGATAGTCTGCATCCCCTTCCTCTCTGTTCCCTCAGGGCCTCTCTGCTAAGGGTCAGTGATTGATGGGGGAGGATTATCAGGAGCTCCACAAAGAGACTATCAAGGCTGGTGCATCTGGACCCAGGGTGGGCTGCACAAACTGATGCACCAACCAAGGACAATGCAAGCAGAGGACCTAGACGCCCTGTTCAGATGTAGCTGATGGACAGCTCATTTTCTACATGGGAAGGGGAAGAGTGGGGGGACCGCCTCTGACACATATGTGAATTTTAAGAGATCAGAATTTACTCAACAGGCACTTGCCAAGTGAATGTGTTTCTTGTGCTTTATGTGAATAATTGTCTTGGATTTGTAGCATGGCTATTTAATGGACACTACTGATTATTCATTTTCAAGCACCGTATGTCTTCAGAGTCTGTGACTCTCAGTACCTGTTGGGTGGACTTCTGGACAACTGACTTCATTCAATAGGCCATTACAGACTTGTGAAAACTAACACATAAAGGTTGGTGAGGTGGCTCAGCAGAAAGGCACTTGCTGCACTATCTGGCTGAGTCTGCTCTTCAGAATCCACGTGGTGGAAGGGGTTGCCCTTAGGTTGTCCTCTGACCTTCACAAGCATGCCAAGACTTGCCTGTGCCTACTCAGCAAGTAAACAAATGTTTTTAAACATCTCCTTATACATTAAACACATTTCTATAGATGGTGTGTCACTTTTAAGGAAGGGAAAGAACTAAAAAAATAGAAAAAATATTTCAAATAATTCAAATCGCTGTATGGTTTTGTCAATCCAGGTCAGGCTGTCCATCGTTTGCCAATTTGAAGAGGCTTTTGTGGTACTGTTGCTGTTGGCTTGGGCCTTGTATGCCAGTTGTGCCACATTAGCTGTGTTGTTTAGCCTATTAAAGCAACCACATCTGAAGAGTTGGGTTGTTGGGAGGACGGAACACAGTGTGGCACGTGAAGCCCTTTGCGTGGTCTCTGGGCCTGAGCAGTGTGTACTTACTGACTCAGAGGCAGAGACTCTACTTATGTCATAACAGTTTCTGTACCTCACTTGGTTTTTTCCCACTTGTCTCTGGAAATGATGCCTACAATATTTTTTTTTTCTCTTATATGGGGAAACAAATAGAAAAACTCAGGGAAAGCAATCATTGTGGGAGAAGGGAGGGAAAATTCTAAGAGCCAAAGGTTGGAAAATATTACCGGGAAACTGTCTCCTAGACATACATGGCAGAATCACCATCCCCAAGAACTCACAGGGAGCTGTGTTTGCCCACAAGACCTGGACAAGACCAAACTCCATTATGGATGGGGACGGGATATAGGACTTCCTACCTGCTGCTGAGGAGGTCTTGGCAGTTGATCTGCTGGTTAGGTTGGCCATACTCCAGCTACACTCATGCATGTGGACAGCCCTAACTGAATTCAGTGGGGAAGGTGGGTGGGGGTGGGGAGGCGGGTACGAAAAGCTGAGAGGGGAACCTGGTCAGGAGGTCTAGGAGGAGAAGGTAGTGGTGTGGATATGATTAAAATACATCGTATACTTGTGTAAAGTTGTAAAAAAAAATACATTTAAAAACATATGTTCAAACAGCCCCTTAAAAACATGTTCAAGACATTTAGGATTCTCTTCTGAGGCTCTGTAGTTCATTGCTTTTTAAAAATCAAGTACCGTGTCACTCACATTCTGCAAAATGTTTGTGTCAGTATAGGAGGGGAAGCAGGGCATACTAAATTCCCTTGGTCCAGTGTTGCTCTCACTCGCAAAGGAGGCCAGGGATTATGTGTGTACTATGTTCTTGAAAGGAGCCACACAAGGTAGAGGGTACATTGCACCCTGGGCACTGGAGTTTGAACAGCGCTCGTGGGAGAGGCAATGCTGGGGGAGTGAGATACCAAGTCTCTGAGACATCAGTGGGGTTGGGGAATCCTGGCAATGGGACCAGGAAAGTCCTCTGACTTTCTAAGCAGAGTGAAGACTAGGTGTGGTGCAGGCACAGACCCTTAGGATCCTACTGAACAGTGGCTACTTTTGGATTTGGCATACATTTTCTGAATCGCTCCTGAAGTCTTACTGTTGTCATCTGTACAGTGGTCATGAAAGCCCATTTTTCACGGTGTTGATGAGGTGCTTGAGTCACTTTGCACTATGCTTAGTACATGAAAAACATAGGGCACATTGTTGCTATAGCGACCAGGGGCACAAGCACCTTCCTAAAATAGCTTTAGGGACTAAGGAAAAGGTGCTCAGCACCCAGCACCCAGCACCTGCTTAGGCCTGGTTCTTACCCTCTCTCTCTTTGCTTTCCTGGGAGTTTCTGTAAATCTCACACTTCTTTAGAGTGTAAACTTCCACCTTCTGCTTCGTTCCCTATCCCCTGCACTGTCTTCTCACTTTAACTCTGTGACAGTACTTCAATCGTGCCTCTGCCCACATCTCCTCCCGCTTCGTGCTCCTCAAGTGCAAGAGGCAGGAGGATGGCGAGACAGGCCACTTAGTGGAGTCACTTATGTCATCCTTTTGAGCGTTTCCACAGAAAATAGCCACCCACACTCTTCACTTCTTCCCAAAGATGGTTACTCCCTAGAGCTTGGTATCACAGGATCCAAATGCCAAACACAGCCTGGTTCAGAGATTTTCTAGCAGAAAAGTCTTTCTAGCAGATAATCTGAGTGCTGAAGAAACCAGGAGACATGCTCCTTCAGCTACCCAGGCTTGTTTGGTGCATGTGCTGTTGGAAGGCTTTTGAATTAATTCTTGGTATCAGGTAATATTTCACACACACCACACACCACACACACACACACACACACACACACACACACACACTCATGCATGCCCACACATGCCCACTCATGCGCGAATGCACAATATGATATGGGGTAGATTACTTCAAATATACGGCTTAGAACCATCCGTTAAGAAAGAACGCTTCACCATTCCTGAGCGGTTTAATAGGAGTACACTCAAACCAGACAGGACACATCAGAAGCTGAGGAACTCTCAGCTCTCTTGTTGTGATGTGAATGTTGCCATCTTAGTTGCATAATGGTGCATTTGAATGTAGATCTATATAGTCATTGTGTGCTTCCCTTTTCCAGGACAGTGTGGGAGTGATGGGTTGAAGATTTCTTCTCTGAGTTCTCAAATACTTGCCCTTTGGGGCCCAGGGCTAGGAAGGATCATTTACGAAAAGGTAAAGTGAGTTGATTAATACCAGGTACAGTTAGGAGACATTTCAAACAAGCTGCCATATAAGACCTGTTGAGGTGAGTCAGCAATTAAACACTTATATGTGGCATTACAAGGCAATAGTTTGCCAAGAAAAAAAGTGCTGTATTTCTAGACAGATTTTAGTTAAAGCTCACATATATAGCAGAGCAATCCAGAATTCGGGCAAACTCAGATGTTCTGTTTTATTTTTAGACACATTTCAGTACTCATGGGAAAAACAACCATATTTTATAGCTTTTTTTTTTGGACAAGTTAAGGTATTTTCTCACTGAATGTGGGTGAACATTGAAAGAAATCTCAATTTCTTTTTGAACAATGAATTCTTTAGACAGATTGGCAAAAAAAAAAAAACAAAACAAAAAAAAAAATCTTACCTCCTTCTTGAACATACCTCTGGTTGCTGAAAGGCATCCAGAAGATTAAGTTCAATGTGGGGATTCAGAGTCCTTACTTATTGACCTGTTATCATCCATTTGCAGTCATTTTTTCAATTAAAGAAGGAGTTAAAGAAAGCCACAAGCCAAAAATCAATCAGTTTTATATTTATAAAAAGAAAATGATAAGAAGATGCCAGATAATAAGATTCTATGAGGTTTATTAAATGAACATGGGGACAGAAGAAAAAGGGGAAGGGTACCCCAGAGAAAGAGAGAGAGGAGAGATAGACAGAAACAGAGAGAGACAGAGACAGAGATAGAGACAGAGAGAGACAGAGACAGAGATAGAGACAGAAAGTGGGTAAGAGTTAAAAAAGAGAGAGGGAGGGGCTAGGTAGGTCTGTTCTTTTATATAGTGGGTAGGGCCACGCCTCCATGGCAGGTAGGCAATGACATCACAGGTAGGCAGACTGAAGCGGAATCCTAACAGTATTTTCCAAACAGAACCCGCCAGAAGGCTATCACTCCCACTTCCATTTTATTTTTTTTTTGGTTTTTATTTTATTTTAAAAATCACTTTGTAATTTTGAGGATTCCGTACAGGAATCCACTGTATTTGCATCCTTTCCAACCCTCCCCCCACCTCCCAACCCCCGCTTGCTTCCAAATCCTGTCTGTCCAACCAGTCGTCAAATTCATGGCCTCATCTGCACTTGTTTTTTAATTTTACTTTTGTGGATGTGTGCACTTACAGAGTCGAATAGATGCCACCCATATTTGCATGTGTTTAGGACTGACCCTTTAAGATTGGGGGTCTCATCCCTTAAAAAGAAAAAGAAAAGGAAAAAAAAAAGCTAAACAAGAAATAACCAGCCAAACAAAACTGGGGTCCCTGTCCCAGGAGATGTGGGCTGCCTCTTCCTCCTCTCACCTGCATTTCTCCTTCTGTTATATAAGACTTAACAATAGCTTTCCCACCTGTCAGGTAGTAATTTGGTCTTGCCAAAGAGGAGTTAAGTTTTAGGTATGGCCAATTTTTTCGTTGTGGTGTATAGTATATGTGTGTGTGGGGGAGCAATAGTATGTGATGGGGGGTATCTTAGAACACTAAGGTGTGTGGCCCCGACACATTTGCAACACATTTGACACATTCAGTGTCAAAAGGCCGGACACTAATTACTAAAGGAAATGTTCTCATGATAGAGAATTTTAAAAGTTGTTTTAAAAAATTTCTTCATGTATTTCACCACTTTTTTTTTTTTTCCTCCCGTGACAGAAGTGGCCCTAAAGAGTTGTGTAATGATGCTGTTGCCAGGGAAACTTGTTTTTAAGTGAGTAGCAATTTCCCCAAGCAGATGCGTTTCCTTTCTGACTAATGAGTGTGTAAATGGTACCTCTATTGCTTTCTGCCTCCATATTTTGGAAACAACTTGAACTATTTGCTTAGGACAGCAGACATCTGCTTTGTGAAACTGAAGCAGACAGACTCATAATATGGCTTGCTTATAAGCAGCTTGTGTTGCATGCTTCCAAAGCACATCTACTAGTTTGAACTTTTTTTTTGGTTAGAAGACGTTTTATAGCTGTTGATGGCAGAAATAATTGCTCAGGTTAAGTAATAACTAAGAGAAGCTCCTCTCTGAGGATTTAACTCTGTCTGTCTGTACTGTGCACTTCATTCTCCCAGGCCTAACCACAGGCAGGGGAATTTGAGGGATCTGGGCTGGGAAGCCCAGACTGAAAGCTGCATAATAGTGATCTGGATATTGTTATGCAAAGCTTGGGGGAGCGAGACTATTTCAGAGGCAATAACGTTTTCTTCCAGTTCACCGATCCACTAATTTCTATTCACTCTAAACTGCTCTTGCATTTTTCAGAGGGGGGGGGAAGTTATTTTCTGTCATTTGTGCTGGTCTAATCTTTGGCTTTGAACAAAAATCTCCTCAATAACAAGGAGATATAGTCGCTCGCTCTCCTGCTCCTTGAGACAGCTGGCCATGGGTGCAAACATATGCAAATAAGGAGCATAGCGATTTCCATAAAAGGTGGAGCCACATGCCCTCTAATTATGCTTTTGATTCTCAATGGACGAGAAAGATAGATTTAAGGAATTAGGAAAGGGCTGGCCCAGAAAACAGAAACAGAATAAAAACAAAACAAAACAACCATCCCCCCAAAACAAGCACAACCTCCCCCCCCCAAAAAAAAAACCCAAAACTTTGGGAGTGGCATTGTACGGAGAAAGGGTTATTTGAGCAAAAGAGAATGTATTCACATTTTAAAAGTATCTATGTGGATGAAAGAGCCCTCTAAAGTTTTGATATACTAGACTTTCTGACAGTACCTCTGGAATGGAGGACTATCAATTTGCTACATTGTGTGAATTTATTTTCAAGATCTCTCTTGGTGTGATTGTCTAGGGTTACATGGTTTTTTGTTTTGCTTTTAGCTTAAAAAGCATTTATTCATATTTTGTTAGTTTTTGTGTCTACACAATGTCTCTCCAAGTGACTAAAGGCAAATCTTTTGAAGGTTAATCTGGTGGTTTGATTTGAGTCTCACCACCACTTCCACCAGAGTTCCCTCTTTCTCCCAGGATTTTATAGAAACAGTCTGTCTGCCTGGTTCCCAGTCTCCCTTTAGTTATTTATCTTTCTGAGGATTTTTGTCAGTTTGAGGGAACTTGACCAAAAATCCAGAAGAATGTCCTAAATCCCAGCGTGTCTGATTTTATTCTTCATGATCAGACAGGGCAGATGAGCGTTCTCGGGTTGTGATGTCCATGTAGCTACCGCCATCATGGACTATCATGGCGCCTTCCTTCACCACCACTTGTTAGAGTGTGTCTGTCCAGTTTCTAATGTTACCTTTTCCTTTTCTCTACCGTTCGTTGGAAAATCCTTTACTTTTACCCAACGCTCAAAGGGTTGGGGCAGCAATTACTCTTCACTTGCCGGAAGCGATATCTAAATACACCAACTAGAAGTTTTGTATGAGGAAGACTTAAGGTCTTCTACCCAACTTATTAGTTTATGCAATAATTTATTTATGCAATATGGATCTAGGCACTTGCTCTGTACTGTGGGTTGTAATTTAATACAGATTTCCCTTGCTCAAAATGCTTTCCATTGGCAGTTGGAAGCTCTTGCAGGTGGGATCCCTTGCCCTCTTAACACACTCCCAATCGTTTAATTGTCGTTTTAGCATTTCCTCACTTTCTGATCCTGGAGAAACTCAGCCCTGACTTTAAATGATATGCACAGGCAAGCAGCCATAGCTTTATTTATGTTAAAGAGTTGGTAAGAGGCCATTATGTACATGTAATAATATGATAATATCCTGAATCTCATGGACTGTAGCAATTATAACATCATTTTTTATTTTCACTCATTATATTTAAGATAGAAAAATTCTTTAATTACTATTGCTTTATCATACAGCTTGAGATCAAGTATGGAGATTCCTCTGGAGGATCTTTTATTGTACAATATTGTTTTAGCTATTCTGGTTTTTTTCTTTTTCCATATGAAGTTGAGAATTGAAATTTCAATGTCTTTAAATTTTTGTGTAGGTATTTTGATAGGGATTGCATTGAATCTGTAAATTGCTTTTGGTAAGACGGCCATTTTTACTATGTTAATTCTCCCAATCCATGAGCAAGGGAGATCCCTCCATCTTATGATGCCATCTTCAATCTCTTTCTTCAGGGACTTAAAGTTTTTCTAAAGCAAGTCCTTCACTTCCTTGGTTACAGTTACTCTTAGATATTTTATATTGCTTGTGGCTAACTTGAAGGGTGTAGATTTTCTAATTTCTTCCTCTGTATGATTGCCATTTGTATATAGGAAGGCTACTGACTTTTTAGAGTTAATTTTGTATCCAGGCAATGTGCTGAAGGTATTTTTCAGTGGTAGGAGTTGTCTGGTGGAATTTTGTGGGTCACTTATGTACACTATCATATCATCTGCAAGTAGGGATAATTTGACTTCCTCTTTTACCATTTGGATCCCATTGATCTCCTTTTGTTGTCTTATTGCTCTGGCTAGAACTTCAAGAACAATATTGAAGAGATATGGAGGGAGTTGCCTTGTTCCCGATTTTAGAGGAATTTCCTTGAGTATATCACCACTTAATTTGATTTTGGCTATTGGCTTGCTGTATATAGCCTTTATTATGTTGAGGTATGTGCCTTGTATCCCCAATCTCTCCAAAACTTTAAACATGAATGGGTGTTGGATTTTATGAAATGCTTTCTCTGCATCTAAGGAGATGATCATGTGGTTTTTTATTTTCAGTTTGTTTATATGGTGAATTACATAGATGGATCTCCGAATATTAAACCATCCCTGCATGCCTGGAATGAAACCTACCTGGTCATGGTGAATGATATCTTTGAAATGTTCTTGTATTCATTTTGCAAGTATTTTATTGAGTATTTTTGCATCAATGTTCATAAGAGAAATTGGTCTGATATTCTCTTTCTTTGTTGGGTCTTTGTGAAGTTTAGGTGTCAATGTGACTATGGCCTCATAGAATGAATTTGCTAATGTTCCATCCATTTCTATCTTTTGGAGTAGCTTGAAGAGTATTGGTATTAGCACATCCTTGAAGGTCTGGTAGAATTCTGCACTGAAACCATCTGGCCCTGGGATTTTTTTTTTTGGTTGGGAGACTATCAATGATTGCTTCTATTTCTATAGGGGAAATGGGACTATTTAGCTTGTTTATCTGTTCTTCACTCAATTTTGGCAAATGCAATTGATCAAGAGAATCGTCCATTTCCCTTAGATTTTCAAATTTTGTGGCATATATGCCTTCGAAGTAGGATCTTATGATTCTTTGTATTTTTTCAGTGTCTGTTGTTGTGTCTCCCTTTTCATTTTTGATTTTGTTGAATTGGATACTGTCTCTCTGCCTTTTAGTTAGTTTGGCTAACGATTTGTCTATCTTGTTGATTTTCTCAAAGAACCAGCTCTTAGTTTTGTTGAGTCTTTGTACTGTTTTCTTTGTTTCTAATTTATTAATTTCAGCCCTGAGTTTGATTATTTCCACACGTCTATTCCTCTTGGATGTTTCTGCTTCTTTTTTTCTAGGGCTCCTAGCTGTGTTGTTAAGTTGCTTATGTGGGATGTTTCCAATTTCTTTTTAAAGGCACTTAGTGCTACCAATTTTCCTCTTAGCACTGCTTTCAATGTATACCACAAATTTGGGTATGTTGTTCCTTCATTTTCATTGAATTTCAGGAAGTCCTTAATTTCTTTCTTTATTTCTTCCCTGACCCAGGTGTCATTAAGTAGAGACTTGCTTATTTTCCATGTATGTGTAGGCTTTTTGTTATTTCTGTTGTTGTTTAAGTGCAGCCTAAGACCATGGTGATTTGATATGATACAAGGTATTATTTCAATCTTCTTGTATCTGTTGAGGCTTGCTTTGTGACCTACTATGTGATCAATTTTGGAGAAGGTTCCATGGGGTGCAGATAAGAAGGTATATTCCTTTTTGTTTGGATGAAAGGTTCTGTAGATATCTGTTAGATCCATTTGATTCATGGCATTGGTTAATGATGTTATTTCTCGTCTTAGTTTCTGTTTCAATGACTTATCCTTCAGTGAGAGTGGGGTGTTGAAATCTCCTACTATTATTGTGTGGGGATCGATATTTGGTTTAAGGTTTGTTAATATATCTTTTACAAATGTGGGTACCCTTGTATTGAGAGCAGAGATGTTCAGAATCGTGATGTCATCTTGGTTGACTTTACCTTTGATGAGTATGAAGTGTTCTTCCTCATCCCTTTTGATTAATTTTGGTTGAAAGTCTATTTTGTTCGATATTAAAATGGTTATGCCTGCTTGCTTCTTGTGACCGTTTGCTTGGAATATTTTTTCCAGCCTTTTACCCTGAGATAATTTCTTTCTTTATGGGTGAGATGTGTTTCTTGAATGCAAAAGAATGTTGGATCTTGTTCATGCATCCATTCAGTTAGTCTGTGTCTTTTTTATTGGAGAATTGAGACCATTGATGTTGAAAGATATTAATTACCAGTGACTGTTAAGTCTTAATTTTGATGTTGGTTCCAGTAGAGCATTTGTGTGGTTGTGTTTTTGCGATGGTGGAGTTATCTATTTCCTGTGTAGTTTTGGTTGTAGGGTGGAGTTTTCCTTCTAGTACCTTCTGTAAAGCTGGATTTGTGGATAGGTACTATTTGAATTTGTTTTTGCCATGGAATATTTTGCTTTCTCCATCATGGTTATTGATAGTTTTGCTGGGTAAAGTAGTCTGGCCTGGCATCTGTGGTCTCTTAGGGTTTGCAGGATCTCTGTCCAGGCCCTTCTGGCTTTTAAGGTCTCTGCTGAGAAGTCAGGTGTAATTCTGATAGGTTTGCCATTAAATGTTATTTGGCCCTTTTCTCTTGCAGTTTTTAATATTTTTTCTTTGTTCTGTATATTTTGTGTTTTGATTATTATGTGATGGGAAGTTTTTCTTTTCTGGTCTGTTCTATTTGTTGTTCTGTAGGCCTCTTGTATGTTTATAGGCATCTCTTTCTTTAGATTGGGGAAATTTTCTTCTATGATTTTGTTGAGAATATTTTCTGGGCCTTGGAGTCTGGCGTCTTCTCTTTTCTCAATACCTATTATCCTCAGATTTCTTCTTTTCATGGTGTCCTTGATTTCTTGGATATTTTGTGTCAGGATTTTTCCAGATTTAGCATTTTCTTTAATGGTTGCTTCAAGATCTAGGATTGTATCTTTTAGACCTGAGATTCGTTCCTCTATCTCTTAGATTCTCTTAGACAGGCTTGCCTTGGTGTTGCTTGCCTTCCTCTCTGATCTCTCACGTTCCTGTTTTTCTTTTGTCTGTGTGTTTATGATTGAATCCATTTTCATCTTCAGATCTTGAACTGTTTTATTTCTCTCTTTCATCTGATTGTTTTTATATTCCTGAATTTCTTCCAGTGCCTCTTTATAGGCCGTCAGAGCTTGAACAGTTTTATTGATTTCCTTTATATGGTTGTTTGTATTTTCCTGTGCCTCTATAGGCCTCTTTTATCTCTTTCACCTGTTTGGCTGCATCTTCCTGCATTTGATTACGAATTTTATTTGTTTCCTCCATTATCATCCTCATTACTAAGGATTTGAGGTCATTTTCTTGTATTTCCATTGTGTTTGAGTTCTCTGGGTTGTTTTCTTAAGGGTAGCTGGGATCTGGAGACGCCGTATTGTTTTGGAGTGTTTTGCATATGCTTTTATGCTGTTCTTTAGTCATCTTGCAGTCTGTTTTTGGCAGGGAGCTTCCGGAGTTGGGTGAAGGGAGTGTGAGGATAGATTCACCCGTTTTCTCACGATTTCCCTAGGCTAGAAGCTCTGATGTTTCACTGGTCTGGAAGGCAGGAGGCCAGACCTGTAGTTTGGGTCTCTCATAGACAGTGAACCCAAGGTCCCCTGTATTCGTCCTGTCTCAGAATGTGAGCTGGGTCAGGCCAAAGTGTCCACAGCCTCTGGGTCCCCTTGTGGCACTGGAGCCCTCCAGGGACTGAAGCAAGTCGGGCAGAGGGAGTCTGATGGTCACTCTACTCCTTGTCTCTCTGAGACTTCCCTTGCCCTGGAGCTCTGATGCACAACTGGTCTGTGGTTCCCGGTAGAGTTTCAGGACCTAGACCGCTTGCAGAGTCCAGGTTAGTGTCATGGGGCCCAAACCGCGCACACACTCATTCCAGTTCATGTCTCTGGACCTAAAAGGGTCTCAGGGCCTAATCCATGCAGTTAGTCCAGTTAGCACTGAGTCCAAACAGGGTTACAGGCCCAAACCGCACACTGAGCTCGCCGAGTTTAGCCAGAGTCTCAGGCCGGACCACACTCCGAGTCCAGCCAGAGTCTCAGGGCAGGGGCCATGTGCGCCAAGCTCAGCTAGAGTCTCTGGGCCCAAACTGCCCGCCAAGTCCAACTAGGTTCTCTGGACCCAAACCACATACCAAGCTCAGCTAGAGTGTCTGGACCCAAACCGTGCACCAAGACCAGCCAAAGTCTCAGGACCAGGACTGTGCACCAAGCTCAGCTAGAGTCTCAGGACCCAATCCATACACCGAATCCAGCCAGAGCGTAGGGGTGGGACTGGGCGCTGAGCTCTGCTAGGGCCTCAGGGGCCAATTCAGGCTCTAAGTTCAGTTTGGGTCTCAGGGCATGAACCACGTGCCGAGTTGAGCCTGGGTCACGGGGCCCAAACTGCGTGCCAAACTCAGCTAGTGTCGTGGGGCCCAAATTTTGTCCTGAGTCTCCTCTCCTGCAGCAACTCCAACTGGTTACCATGCCAGTTGCCTCTGCCGGAAGGTTCTCAACCACCACTGCTGCTGCTCTGGTCTGAGAAAATCTGCACTCCGCCCATGTGCAGGGGTACACAGGTTTTCTGTATTTTGATCCTTTCCAACTGTGGAGTACTCCCCTTGTTGTCGGGTGGGGAGCTCGGTGTTCCTGGTTCAGAATTCTGTGCAATTCTCTCAGTCATTTACTGGAGCTTCTAAATATGGTCCACGCTGCTCACTGCCATCTTGGATCCTAGAAAAATTCTTAAAAATATAATATGCTTATAGGTATATTATATATAATATACTTTAAAGAAAGCTCCCATATATTCATATATTAAAATTCTGAATCATACTACTTTGCAGTGTAAATACATTGGCAAGTAGTGTCTTTTCTGGAGGAATTTAAGTTACATAGGTAAAGAGCTAGGGTCTTTGTCGTTTGGCTTGACCTGTAATGACAAAATACTAAGATGGGCATTGTAGCACAGAACCTATGATCCAACACTAAGAAGGCTGAGGCAGGTGACAGAGGTTGTGTAGGTCAGCCTCGACTACATACTGGGACAATGTTTCAGAATGAGATGAAATTAAACAAAAGAAAATCAACAACAGGCCAAAAAAAAAAAAATCAACAGCACATTTTGTGTTTTAAAGTTATGGAAGCAGTAAAGTCCAAGGACAAGGAAGTGGCACTTCTAGTCCTGGCAACGTCCCTTCTGCATGGCAAAGGCTTGCCTCTGGCCAGGTGAGTCCTCCCTGGCTAGGGTGGAGAAGCACTTTCTCCAACTGATACATTCCATTCTGGAAAGAAGCTTAAGATTCTGAAGTTAAGCAGAAATTACAGGCCTCTGGAAGCCCACAGCTCCTAGTCCCAGGAATCTTCTGAAAAGAGGTTCACAAGGTTCTAAGGCTCCGACCTCCATGAACAGTAACAGCTGGCAAGGAGAGGAGACCTCAAACCTCTTGAGCTGTTGGCAAGTTAATCAGGGAGCTCTGGGAGTCAGTTTTCCTTAGCTGTCTCACCCAGGGGTGGGATATTGGCAACGGAGCTGCCTCTGGGACACCCACGTTTCGTACCATCTCATCCTTGCTCTATCCTCCTGTAAGCAACCTAAAAAGCTCGTTGGATGGAATA
Organism: Acomys percivali; assembly: GCA_907169655.1. NCBI lineage: Eukaryota > Metazoa > Chordata > Mammalia > Rodentia > Muridae > Acomys > Acomys percivali. Next base: position 12,615,607 of record OU015743.1, on the reverse strand, counting down.
ATTTGTTTGTTCTGCCATCAATGTCTTACTTGTTCACATTGCTGCAGGAAGTCAAACCATGGGCAGAGAGTGTACCCTGGCCTCTTGTGATGACACAACTTCCTGATGAGTGACCCTTCATGACCTTAGGCAAGCATAGTCAGCTCTAAACTGTCTAGCCACACGCTATCATGTTAAGGTTAAGGCTTCAGCATGAATTTTGAGTGGTATAGACATTGGGTCTAGGAACCTTCACTGGATGTGACTGGTGTCCTTATAAGAAGAGGTGATTAGAACACTATTCAAGGGCAAATGCATGCAGCTATAACAAGGAAGTATTCTCTAAGCCCAGGAGAGAGGCCTGGGAAGAAAGCACAGTTGTCAACATCTTGATCTTGCATTTTTATGTGCCAGAAGTGAGAGGAAGACATTTTCTGTTGTTTTCAACCACTCAGTGAGGTACTTTGTCACAGCCCTAGAAATTACAAATTATATTACTGACCCCCCCCATATATAAATTTTTACAAACACTCCTGTAAGCCCATGTAGGAAAAATGGTGATACATTTTCTGTTTTCTTAAGTATTATTCTGCAGTTCATCTTATAACCAAATGAAGTTTATTTTTGGTTTTGTTTTGTTTTGAAATATCTATACTGTTACAAAAATTAAGATCTTGAAATAAAGACACATATGTGTTTAAGAAGAGACATATAGCTGCTAGGGTGAGCTGATTTCTGCAGAAAGCAAAGCTTCTGCTGGGGAAAATATAGCAATGCCTTCCTTTGGCTTCCTGTTATCATGCCTAATATCAGCATGTGCTTTTTATAATGCTGACATTACAGTCTTAAACCACAATGAATGAAGAAAGCCTTTTCCTACAGAGCAGCTCCTGCTGAAAAAGAAGTGCTGAGCAGGGGCCTTTCTCATTCTGGAAGTTATCTTCTTTTCCAGGAACCCGGAAAGCAGATTTAAAATTAATTAAGCCAAAACGGGAGCTATGCCAGGATGCACATGGTACTTCCAGCAAGCGCCATGTCAAATCCATCAGAATGCTGTCCCAGCTTTCTCCTCTAAACTCAGAATGTCTCAACCAAAGAAACTTAGAGGCCACTCGGTTTCCTGTCTTTTATACATGTGGCATCTGATGCCACGAGGCTTGACCTGTTAGGACAGTCCAGAGGATGAGCATCAGAGCAAGGGCGATGCTCAGATTTCTCTTTACTGTTGTTTTGTTGTTCATTATTGCTGCCGCCGTCTCCTCCTCTGTCTCCTCCTTCCTCCTGTTCTTCTTTCCAAGAAACGAACACACTACGTAGCTCTATCTGGCTCGGAACTTGCCATGTAGGTAAGGCTGTCCTTGATTTGTAACAGTCTTGCAGGGCGGCACAAGTCCTGAGCCACCGTGTAATCAGACGGGAGTATTTCTGGTGAAAAAAAACTTAAAGAATATGCGACTCAAAATTGTTTCTGCCAGTATTTACTGAGCAACATAAACCAAAACCTCATAGATATTTTCTTAATTAAAAAAAAAAAAAGATAAAGTCTCCATTTCAGTTTTCTAAACATAACTTTGCCCAGTAGAGTCTGAGCACCACATCAAACTGCAAAGCCAAGTGGGGCTCTGGTGTTCAGATGCTGTTGTGATCTCCATGGGACTTGCCCTGTGCAGGTTCATGCGACTGGACACTTGGTACTCAGTTGCTGGCCCTGCAGGGGAGGGTGTGAAACCTTAGAAGAGGCTCTGTCCTGGAGGTAACTAAGGGTTACTTCGTAGGTTACTATGGGTGGGCTGCGAGGCTGTGTAGCCTGCACTTGCTTTGTGGATGTGAGCAAGCCGTTTTCCGCTCCTATTGCCACGGTTTTATCCAGACACCACTGCTGGCCTGCCGTCATCTCTGTTCCCTCAAACTCTGGAGTCAAAATCAAATGCTCACTAAGCGTCTTCACTGGGTATTTGGTCAGAGCTTTGAGAAAAATAGTTAATCAGCTGCCTTCTTCAGGGCCTGATTTCTCTCCTCCTTTTCAATTTTCCCTGGGTCAGATTCATTTTCAAATGCAGTCTGCCCTTGCAGTCACGTTAGTCTCTTGTTCTCAGGGTTGACATTCAATAGGAGAGAGGACTTGCCTCTTTTCATCTGTCCAGAAAGTTTCTTTGTGTGTCTTTGACTGGATCCCCGTCTGTCACTATGTCAATTACATTGGTGAGGATGCTGCAGTGCTGTGATTGCTCCAAGCAACCATTTGCTGTACCCCTGGAGCTGGCAGTAAAGGCTACTTTTCTTGAATTATAGGGACTGAGAGAGTTGAGGGCAATTTTGTATGTTGTTACCAGAAGAAAGGGCACGCATGAATGCTGGCACATCTCCAGCTTGAAAATGGTTTTCTATGTTCCCCTTTGTAATGCCTCCTCTTTTATTTTATATATGGGAACCTGCTCCACACCAGGTGTGCAATCAGGATAAAGTAGACAGTCTTTCTCTCTCTTAGTCTAATTTGTGCTGCTGTAACAGAATATTTGGGAGTAGGCAATTTATAAAGAGAGAACTGTATTCCCTCACCATTCTGGAAACTAGGAAATCAAGAATGAATGAAGGCATTGGTGGGTGTGGCGCCTCTTTCTAGCATGGTACCTCTTTGCTGCAGCCCCTAGGGAGGAGGATGCTATGAGTGGCAGAAGAAAGGAAGTAAGACCAAATCAACAGCTGCAAGCCTAAATGGCCCTAGTCACTATGCGCCTCCTGTTAGGCTCCCCCTTCCAAAATTATTGCAGGAGAGATGGAAATTTCAGCGTACTGCTTCTCAGTGATGCATTCATACTTTGGCAGTCTCCCAGACACGAAAACTTGTAATCTGAAACAATGTCTTTAGATACAGTCATTAGAACAAATAATAGCTTATGTGTTAAATAGATTTTAAATGCTTAGCACTTATCTACCAGAGAAATGTACCAATGTATTTACAAACAAAGTGTGGTGATGTTCGCAATATTTTCTTCAAATCATGGAAAGTAGTCACTGGTGAGTTTGCAGTAACCGGAACTGTGATGGCTGTTAAAGTATTAGTAGAATCTTATTAGGCATAAAAGTGGACTGGGCATGCTCAAGTCCTTGCAAACATTCCAACCAAATGAGACACTTAAAAAAAAAAAATCTTAGAATGGAACCCTAAAGCACTGTAGGACAAAAATGTTGCTCAGGAAGGGAAGGGTGAAGAGCGGAGGTTACTGTTCCTATCTTAATATGCAGAGGTAACTTAGAATAAGCAGAGTAAGGTGGATACATGGGTAGATGGGAGAATGAGTCTGAAGCCTCTCTATGCTGTGCCATAGGCGCTGCACCTAGTGCTGCTGGGGTGTAGGAACCACCATGGAGAGCCATGTTTGTCCTCCTTCCTCACGTTGTGTATGATTTATGTGGGAGACCAGCACAGAGAGCCAGCAGGACACTGAATATGGATTCCAGACAAAGCCAGACACATGTTCCAGTATGTTCTTCTGGAAAAGATAGAGAAAGAGGGGAACAAGAAAGGAGATTAGGGAAGGTTTCCTGTAGGAGTGCTTATTTAACTGATGAGTCTCAAGAAGAGATAGGATCCCAAAGGGGAGAAGGAAGCACACCCACTGTTCCCTCTGGCCTGGGCCTGTCTACTAGTCCCACCTGTGCAGTTGTCATGCACTATTTCACTTCTTTGCTCTTAGCATCTCACGTGGGTCTACAACAGTGAGGCCCCAGAATGAAGACCTTCTTTAAGTGTTTTTTCCCCTCTGACCCCTCAGAGTAGTGTTCTGCCCCAGGCCGCCTGCTACTGCTTCTTTATGGCTTGTTTAGGAGGGGGACCTCAACACACCAGGATGCAGGCCTACAGTTAGTGGCTCTTGCCTAATAGTTTGAGGTCCAGATAGTGGAGAATTAGAATTTGCCTTGCAGAATGAAATCCCTGTACAGGAGTGAAGAGGAGGGACCACTGACTGTATGGTGCGGCTGTTGCGTGTGTGTGTGTGTGTGTGTGTGTGTGTGTGTGTGTATGTGTGTGACATTGCCATCCTTTTCTCATCTTTGTACATTCTAAGGCTTAAAAACAAACAACAAGCCTGAAAGAATGCCTTTTAAAAGTGGAAGGAGTAATGGGAACAAACATTGCTCTCTGGAGCCATCATGACAAGTCTTCATCTAATGCCTTTTGTATAGTAGTAAGACTCCCCACTAAGAGAGAGTCAGCTCTTCTTAATAATAGATTGAAAGCACATCTACATTCAAGGATTCACTAAAGAACAAGTTTGTCAAAAGCTTAAAGAAGATTTTTGTCCTAAAAAATGAGTTATACCATGAAGCACAGGCAAGGTCTACCCACATGGAATATTTTTGATCCTTTTGCTATTTCCAGTCTTGGTTTACAAGTAAACAGCTTTAAGAGAGATACTTATTAGGGAAGAGAGAGAGGCAGCCTTGATTAGAGTGCTGAGAGGCTCACGGCAGGCTGTAGGAGGCCCTAGGAGATAACCTGGAATACCCTCCGGTCCTCAGTTACATCCCTCAGGCTCGTGACCTGGTAAGTGGCCCCTCTTCTCAGGTGTGTAGCCTCTGGGCCAGCGAGTCACAGCTTGGTGAGCAAAGCGCAGTTGTGCATCATCTTTGCTTTGGTCCTAGGCCAGGGCCTTCTTTTAGTGAGTGGCCTGCAAGCCTGAGGTTACATTCAGCGACAGGATAATGAATTATTAACCAATCTACTGTGGGTTCCTGTAGTTCCTGACTTTCTCAAACTTATATCCTTTTAAACTCTAGGATCAATAGCCATAGAAAATAGTATAACCATCTTAGAAATACATCAAGAAAGAAATCTCAGATTAAAAGATATTCCCACTAGCATTTCTTCCACTCAGTTTTCTGCATTACTGTCAGCTCACAGTCCCACTAGTTGTCATATATATGTCATATATATATATATTTTTTTGGGGGGGATCACAGAGATGCCACACTCCCTGGGTGTTTCTGGGAGATTACAGTTTACCCTTACCCATCTTGGAGAAGAGACTAGAGCAGAACCCTTTACTCAGCCACTTTGGAAACATCTCAGACACATCAAGCTCTCAACATTTAAGTTAAGAGACTTAAAGATATCAAGAGCACACAGATTTCATACATACACATCACATGGATGTATGCATGTGTACATCCATTTACCCAGGTGCTAAGTTCAAGGTGAGGTACCACACCATGTGGGAAATAGGCACGACAGGATGTTATCCATGCCTTTGACTTCCTGTAACTAGACAAAAAGAAATATTTGATGATACAAGTCACGATGGAGCTTAAGAGCGAGTTCCAAAACGAGACTTGCCTTGTGTCGAGAAGAGCTATAAAAACTTAAAGATAAAGAAAGGAGCAGATGATGAGAGGATGGGGAGAGGACCACAGGAAGTAGTGTGATGGAGTACAAGCACTGTTGGAGGGAGCTGTGCTCTGATTTGACTGATGGTTGCATTACTGGTGGTTACAGCAACAACATACTGGGTGCCTGCTAAGCACAAGCATTTCCCTAAGCTACAAAAGATATCCCAAGAGATAGATACCACATTATTCTCTTCTTTAGGGGGCAAATCATAGTCACTTGCTACAAAGCAGCCCCATGTCCCTACAACTGGGATTAAAAGGAAAACGTATTTCCATAATATTTCTGTGTTTTTAAAGAAACCAACATTTTTACTACATTACCCCATCTTAATGAAGGATATTATTTGCTTTACAAAAAATTATTTATTATTCACCAGAATAGGCAAATGAACATATAACTATGAGTTTAAATATATTTTAAGAACTGCAAGAGTTTATATAATGGTATATAATAGCAACATACCTAAAAGTATTGGTTGTAATTCCTTATGAAAAAAATAAGTCATTTTTACTATGTGGAAATGTCATTTTTACATCCATTTTATTGATTCACATGTCCTGCTTTATTAGCAATAGGTCTCCGTTCTTTCTGAGAAAAAAAAAAAACCCAGTACTTCAAAAGTAGGTCACGTTATGCATAGATTACTTTTCTGAACACAATATATACTTATGTGGTAAAATGTACATTTAGTCTTCATAGAATGAAAAACGTGATATGGATGACTACAGAGCATCAGAAATATTGTAAACATATTTATTGGAAGTATTGCTACAGTTGTTTTGAATGTAATATTCTTGGAAAAACCACTGTCTACAAGACTTTGTTTTGGTTAACATACTCTCCTAATTGAGACCCTTGTGTGGAAACCTCCCTGAGGGAAATCCTGTAATTGGTGAAGTCAGAGAGGGAGTGTACATCAGGCTATATAATCTCATCATTCTGCAGCTCCAGCCCTTAAGTCTTTAATTGGTCTCCTGCCTTTCCCAGGACACAGAACTTCAATTAAAATGTTTAGAATATTTCATGCATCCACAATTGGCATTATCTTTAGAATGCATTTTCATCAATATTATAAAATATCCAGTAGCTATTCTTGGAGTATGTGACAGTTTCCACTGATCTGTCAACAGTGTCAGAGATTCAAAAAGAAGAAAGCCAAAGCACAATTTGAAAAGTCTCCAAACTAGGGCAGAGGAGTTTTATTTCTTTGTTTTTGTTTTTTTTGTTTTTTCTTCCTCTTTTTTTCTAAAGGAACTCTTTAGGAATATTAGGATAAAACACTAAAATAGAAATCTGTCTGGCAACTGTTTCATCAACATTGCCCTGAAGTAACATATGTAGTGGGTGTAGTTTGAAGATTTCAATAAATGCCGGGAATAAACAGATCATTTTGTATTTGCTTGGCAATCTAGCTGGGTAGTTTGCTTTAGTACAGACCCATACAACATTATGATATCATTAATTGCTATCATTTTCTTAATAGTTAGGTATTCTTGAGCCTTTGAAACAGTTTGTACAGTTTTATACTCTAGACGTGCTCTCACTTATTTCAGCATACTTTATCAGAGTAGTAATAAATACAAATGTATAAAAAGACCACAGCTTATCTGCAACAGTAAAAGTGAAGGAACAATTTTAAGTGGCAGTTAAAATGGAGAATGATTAAATATACTAGATGAAACTCAACTTGGAGAAGTATATAACAAGGAAGAGTCGATTTCTTTCTAGGGCTCCGATATTGACAATCATGAGGTAGAGCTTCATATCCAATACAGAGAAAAAGTGAAAACATCCTCTATGGTAACATGCTGCCAACTGAGCAGGGAGGGCGTAAGCTAGGAAAAATCTCCCAGACAAGGAAGGTGATCATGAGTGTGTATAATACGAACTATGGCGGGACTTGGATTCAACTTATCAAAAAACTGATAATTGAACTGAAAACTGAAATTTGATTGTGGATGGGGGCTGGGAAGGACTTTGAGAGATCATCTTACAGGGTGTAGTAGATGGAACACAGTATGTTTGCAGGTGTAAATGGAGGCTAAGTCTGCTGGTATGTGGAGAGGGCTTGGAGAGAGTGGTGTTGGTCTGTGTTTTAAAAAATTTATTCTTTCCATCCAGGGAACGCGGTCAAATATGGGGCACCAGAATTCGTGTGAAAGTCAGACCCCACTCTCCACTGAACTGTGGAGAATGTCCTGTCCATTGGCTAGATCTGGGTAGGGATTGGTGGCACTCAGAGGAAGGATAGCAGGCTACCAAGAAGAGACTTGATACCCTATGAACATATACAGGGGGAGGAAGTCCCCCTCAGTCACAGTCATAGGGGAGGGGAGTAGGGGGAAAGTGGGAGAGAGGGAGGAATGGAAGGATACAAGGGAGGGGATAGCCACTGAGATGTAATATTAATAAATTAATAAAATATGTTTTAAAAAAGATTTATTCTTCTATACTATGAAAATAATTTGGAAGGAGAAAGACTAGAACTGGGGACACAGTGGGATATAATTCTAGTAGAAGTAAGGAATGATGGATTATAGATTAGAGAGAAAGTTGGAGTCAATGAGTGGATCCAAGACATTGTTTGGGGTTAAAAATGAAATGTGTTTAGTGATGCTCTGTGTGCCAGGGAGAAGTGACAGGAATAACTGAACATCATTGTGAGGTTTTTAAGTGTGAGATACGGCTTGTCAATGATAGCATTATGAAGTGAGGGGGTTGGGCTTGAAGGAGAAGCCATGTGCTTCATTTAGGACATGCTGATACAAGTTGCTTTTCAGTCATCCAAGTGTAGAAGACAGCAGGGAGTCGGGTAAAAAGGTTTAAACCCAGGAAATCTGTTATTTCCTCTTACTCTTATTGGCTGACAAATTGTGAGCCTCCAGTTAAGATCTGTGGAGTACAAGAGTGAATTGTCTGGGTAAGTAAATTTGGGAGTCATTGCCTTATGGTTGATAAGTAAATTTCTACAAGGCAAAACAAGCATGGACGGAGAAGAAAAGATACCTTTAGTGGAGAAAAGTCCTTCTGTTTAGTGACTGTGCAGTGTATCCCGTAGGAGTCACACATATTAGAATGGCTGGAGACTTATGTAAAATGGAGATTGAAAACATCGCTTGGGTTTTATAATGAAAGCCTTTGCTGACCTTACTAAATGTTATTTTTAAAACAAGCTGTGGGGAAAAGGAAGGAAAGATGACATCTAAAGGTGATATTGGAATAAAGAATTTGTTAGGATTACTGTCATCTTTTTTGAGATGTGGTCTTTCTATGTAGCCCAGGCTGGCCTTAAACACAGTAGTTAGCACAAGACTGGCTTCACACTTGTAGTGATCCTTCTGCCCCAGCCTCCTGACTACTGGGATTACAAGTGTGTATCATCATGGCTTGGTTTATTATTATTGTTTGTGGCTATCTGTAGATTCCTGTTGGTAGTAGAGCTATTTTGCACAAAATCTTATGGACATTTGAAGTCTTTGTCTTCTATTTCTTTCTTTATATTTTTATTATTTGCATTGTAGAGTTTTCAAAAAAGTCTTTGGTTTAACTTATGAGTGGGTTTTTTGAGATAATATGAAGGGAGTTGTTTTCCTAACTTCTTTTTCTAGGATTTTGTTGTTGGCATATAGAAAAACTATGTATGTAGAATGATTTCCTTATGGATAAGGTTTTTATGAACATCTCCATGTAGATAGTTATATAGACATATGTTTCTTGGGCACATAAGTGCTTCACAATTTAAGATAGGTTACATCCTAACAAACCCATCATAAGTTGAAAATGAAGTTTGTGCACTTAACCTACTGAACATTGCACTTCAGCAACATGGTCAGTGTAGAATATCAGCTGCCTAAGCCATGTTTGCTGGGATACCTGGGAGTGGCAGCCTGTGCCAGTCTCCAGCATCATGATAGCTTGTGATTCCCATCATTAGCTAGGGAGAAGGTCAAAACTCAGAACCAGAAGTACAGCTCCTGCTGAGCATAAATCATGGTACAGCATAGTCAAGACTCTTATGGAACCATAGTAAGTTGGCGACCACCTATATAACTGTGCAGTTGCCAGACCACAAGGGACCTTTTCAATATTTTGATAAACTTCTAAATTGCTTTCTGAAATGTCTGTATACTTTTAATATTCCTAAAGCAATATAATAAGGTTTCATTTTTTTTCTGTATCCCAGGTAACACTTTTTTGTCTATCTTTTTTTATTTAGTCATCCTGGAAGAGATATCTCATTGTGATTTTTATTTCTATTTCCCTAATGATTGATGAATAAAGCTCAGCATTCCCCCTATGCTTTTGATAGTTTGTCTTTCCTGTTCAGAGAAAGTTTAGGTTCCATGCTGAACTTATGTGATAGGAGCAGGAAACTTACTCTCCAATAGCTAGCTTTCATGAAGTCAGCTAGGCAGATTGCTAGGGGATAAAAGATACCAGTGGTCACATTTATATGTGGTACTGGATCCTGACCTGTCAGGAAAGATATGGCCACTGATGCAATAATGGCAGGGTTGTAACGGGTTAACTTAACCTCATTTTGAATGAATCTAAACTGCTCTACAGGAGGGAATTTCATGTCTGGCCTTGTAATCTTTGTCAAAATCTCAAGGCTGTTAGCTCATAGGCCCGAGGGTAGAACCTTCTATTATAATTTGAGTAAAAACTCATTGTTTACACATGTATGCTTCTTTATTTTTTTCTCTCTCTACCCCACCTCTCTCCCTTACACAGGGTTTCTCTGTTTGCTGTCCTGGAACTTGGTTTGTACACCAGCGTGGCCTCGAACTCACAGAGATCCCTCTGCCTCTGCTTCCTGAGTGCTGGGATTAAAGGTGTGCAGCACCACATCCAGTCCGAAATATGTATATTTATACCCAGAGAACAGGGATGCTCTCAGCCTTAAGCAAACAAGCTTCTTTCTGCAGTGCTGAGAAGAGTGTTGTGCATTGCTTAGCCTTACGTGTTTTACTCTTCTCCACCAAGGCTCAGGGAATAAAAGCTCAGAAGAAGAAGCAACAGAAAGAATGTAAGAGTCATAGGAAAGGAAGAGAACTGTGAGATGCAAACTCCTGGGTTAACGTGAGTTTGCCTTTGCCACAACTGTGGTGACATGAAAACATCAGCACAACCCTTATTTGACCACTTCCCCTTGGCGGGGAGGCCTGGTGGGCACACAGAGGAAGGATAAGCAGGCTACCAGGATGAGATCTGATAGGCTGTTACCATATGGTGGGGGAGGAGGTCCCCTTCTGTCACAGACCTAGGGGAGGGGAATAGGGTGAAAGAGGAAGGGATGGGGAAACAGGAAGATACAAGTGAGGGGATAACAATCAGGATGTAATCTGAATAAATTGTTTAAAGAAAAAAAAGAAAAAAAATTAGCACAAAATAAGAAAATCAGGACATGACATTGGGAGGAGACTGTGTTAGGGTTATGTATATTTGGGAAGAGTTGGAGGTGGGAAATAAGGGTTATTAGGATACTGTTTAATTTTAAACATGTATGAAATTCTCAAGAATACAGAAATATTAATATGCAAAACCCTCATTACCAAACCTGAGACACCTCCTTTCAGGTTACTGGTTAGGGGAGTCTAATAGACTCTGAGAACAACACAGGCTATTGCTGCTGCGCTGGATTGTCTCCCAGGGGTTGAAGGCAGGTACCTCTTGCTGAAGACAACATGCACTGCAGACATAGGAATTGGAAGATCCAAGCTGGATCTGACCTGAAAAGCCTGTCTCTGAGGACTAGTTTTCATAGTACCACATGGTGTTATACAAACTGGCAAGTGAGGGAAGCAATCAAAGACATTCCCAGCTGTGATGACTATGAACCACAGCAGTGACTGGCATGGCAAGGCACTCCTGACAGTGCACTAATGGCATTCCTGTCTTGGTGGTGACTAATTGGATCTAAGGCCTGCTCAATAGGAGGAGGTAGATTATGCTGGGTACCGGAGACCTACCACTACCACCACTTCACTAGACCAGCAGAGTTTCTAAATACTTGTTTTTATACCCACAAATAAGTGTAGCTCTCACTGTAATCAAAGAAGCTTCTGTACAGTAGACTGTGGTCATCACAGACAACAATAACTGGTCAAGATACAGAGGACTGCTAACCAATCACAGGTAGGCAGCCCTAAAGGATACAACTTCTGTACCTAAGGCTCAGGGAACAGTGCAGAGATGGCGTAGAGAGACTATCGACTGGACAACTGGGAAGTCTGCAGTGATTGTCTCCTAGAAATGAGAGGAAAGCTACACTCATGTTGTGGCACCAATATGGCTGCCTAAATAAGACTCAAACAATGACAACATCAATGGATGTTCTAACACGGAAGAAGTGAGTGTCATAGTACCTCACCCAGGTACCAAAAGCTACAAGAGACTAAGGGGTGCTGAGGGATGGAGACTTAGTCTTTCTGAGCGACGAGCCCCCTATTTTGTTATCTAGTACCTAGTGGTCAGCCCTGAAATCATATACATACAAGCAACACCGAATAGACTCATATATATATATATATATATATATATATATATATATATATCAGTACCAATAAGAGAAAAATAAGCTATGAATTCAAGAGGGAATCAGGGGCAGACCTGAGAGGGGTTGGAGGGAAGGGATATGGGAAGAACTGGAGGGAAGAAGTGAAGAGGGAAAAATGATGTAATTTATATTTTAAATTACGCTGAGTGGTGATGGTGCACATCTTAATCCCTGTGATTTGGTCACAGTTTGGATTTGGAATATTCTCCGAAGCCCTCTGTGTTTATCCCTTCATTTCCAGTTTAATGATATGGGGGTTGGATAGTGGGAATTCCACAGGGAGAGTGGGACTCAGGTGATTGTTGCTACGTCTTTGCAAGCCCCAGTGGGTCCACAGGCCCTACGTCTTTCTTTGCTTTATTTTATAGTGATGACATGAATAGTTTTTCTGTGTCACGTGTTTCAACCACAGTGTGCCTCCTTGCCATAGGACCAAAGCAACGGGGCCAATGAATCCTGAAATACTTCCAACCAAATTTGGTCCCCAAATACAGTTTACTTTTACGAATTGATTACCTCAGGGTTTTGTTTTTTTATTCTAACTCAATCTGACCAACACACATTTCAAACATTTATCATTTCTTCATGGTGAAAACAAACAAATATACCCAGTGGCAATTTATGTTTTCTTCAGGAAAAAATATCCTTTAGACATCTTGTTCATTTAAAATTAGACTATTTGTGAGTTTTTCCTATTAAGTTGCTGAATTCTTTGTATCCTCTGTTTATTAGCTGCACACTAGTCATTCTGTAGGCTGTCTCTCTACTCATTATTTCTTGTATTGTGTGGACAATCTCAAGTCTCATATTTCTTGTGTTGTACGGAAGATCTCAAGTCTCATAAGTTAGTACTTACTTTCTTTACTTTTGCTTCCTGTGACTTGGGGGTCACTTCCAAACAGTGTTCATCCATTCTAATGTCCTGGAGTAATTTTTCCTAGTACTTCCGTAGTCTTGGGCCTTATATTTATATTTTTAGTTTTGAACTGATTTTTACAAATGGTGAAATATAGGGATCTATTTTCATTATTCTGCTTGAATGAGCCTCATTCGCCAGGATCACCCATTGCAAACACTGTCCTTTCTCAATTGCATGCATGTAGTATCTTTTCCAACCATTATCCAGCCGTAGGAGTGTGAGTCTAACTTCTAGGATTATTATTCTGCTTCAATGATTGACATGTTTGCCTTTCATTATATGCAGTTTTATACCATTTTCTTAGAATTCTAACACTGAATAAAAATTTAACAGACATAAATGAGATGAAGATTAAAATATTATTTTGTGAAATTTTCTAGTTCTTTAGATTCAACTAGCAAGAAATACTTTCTGATGCAAGCCTGTGAAGTGATAGGTTTGTCCTTTGAACAGAATTCTTCTCTTCATTATAAAGAAAGACTATGTCCTTGACTTCATTCTCACGTAACAAAATTAGTATTTTATTGAGTCCTTTGCTTAACAAGTAAAAAGCAACAAAGATACAGACACCTGAGTGAGGTTGCAATAAAACTCTAAGATAAAAACTATCATAGGTGGTGGCACTAACTCCTTTCCCTACAGTACTTCTCAATGAGAGTTGAAGAAAACTGAGAAAACAAACAACAAACAATAAATTGCCCAAACAGCACCAGGCACTCCTGTTCTATGTGCAAATGTCCATTTCTACTGATTATCTAGTAGGGCATCTTTGTATATACTACCCATATGAAAAAAATACTTTAGGCTTCTCCATATATTCTCAGATGAGGAAACATATGCTTTAGAAAGCTTAAATATCTTACTTTATAATGCATTTTAAAGAGAAGCCTTGGCTCCTACACTGCAAAATCAAATATGATTATATTCTCCCTCCCAACCTTAATGATTATTTGATTCCAAAGGCAGCTTTCTGATCCTAAAGCTCCATGCAGCTGTGGCACTACTTTTTAGGAATGAGATGGTGTGAATGGTATCTAAAGTTAAAATATTTATGACAAACATAAAATTCAGTGTTAGAGTAATTGAGCGAGGAGAGCAAGTGTATATGGGTATAGTTAGTTAGAATCTGGAGAAAATAGCTATTGGACTCCAGTGCCCATCGTGAAAACATCCAAAATACAGCTTTCAAGTAATGGGCTCTGAATTTTAGGAGGGTGGGGCATTGATAGCTTTTTAGTAGTTTGACATCAATAGCAAAGAACAGTTGTGAAATATTAAGGTATAAATGTGTCACAGGTCATTAACATTACTTAGAAAGCACTTGAGTGGTAGAAAAGGTGATGGCTATACTGGAGTGTGTACGGGAGTGTTTGAGTCACTTAAAAGCTATGAAAGCAAGATTTCAGGTCACTCTTTATTTCCATGACCAAGCTAGAATTAGTTATGACTAAGTCCCAAGTTGTGTTTGCTTCTAGAAGGTAATTTTACATCATGATGAGCCAACAAATGCAATGCCTTGTGTGTGTGTGTGTGTGTGTGTGTGTGTGTGTGTGTGTGTGTGTGTGT
>OU015743.1:12567711-12596616 GCA_907169655.1 Acomys percivali | reverse complement strand
TTTCTTTCTTTCTTTCTTTCTTTCTTTCTTTCTTTCTTTCTTTCTTTTCTGAATTATGAGACCTCCTCTTTTTGAATTGCAGGTGTCTATGGGTTTTAATTTGTTGGGCCATTTATTTGAGCCCAGGCTAGGCTTATCTGGAACTTTCTATGCATCCTAGGATAATGAAACTTATGATCCTTCTGTTTGACCTCTCACGTCCTTGGATTACAAGCATGGACCACCATGTCTCACTTCAAAGGCAGCCACCTTTTTGCATCTCCATTGTTTTTCATTCATTGTGTTTTCACTACTTGGAGTCTCTTTTTGTACAATATCCTCTTCCAAGAAGACTGCAGCAGTTTGACTGGGTTAGCGTCCACTCTGCTGTTCTTATTTGAAACTGTCACCTCTTTAAAAACTCTATGTCCCAGCGTGGTCCCACTCCAGGATGCTAGAGATGGGCTCCCTGTGGTCGAGAGGTCCCGTCTTCTAGAACAGCCCTACCCGGAGATACTGGAGATGACAACTTCCTCTGGCTTAGATGTGGCTCACGTCCTACTATGCTTTAAAGTTTCGGTCCTCGTGGGGGACACTGCTGAGAGGTGGAGGGAGCTTTAAGCAGTATGATCTTAGTGGAGATTCCTTGAGGCCTTAAGAAGCCAAGTTGGGAAGGGTCTGACAGAGTCTTCATGCTCTCACGTTGCAGTGCATCTGTAGGTGAGGCAGGAAAGCAGAGCCTTTAGCAGAGGCCGAATCCTCTGAAGCACCTAAGCTCCAAGCTGAATAAGATTCTTCCCTTCTGAAGTAGATGCCCTGGGTATTTTGTGATAATATTGAACAGTGCCTGACACAGGACTTTGATATATGAATTTGGGTGGGGCAGGGGCAATCAAGCTGACTGCAGGGAGGCACCCAAGAGTCTGTGTTCTTCACAGGCAGGCAGCTTGGGCATCTGCACTCCATTCTCCTCATCCAGACCCGTTGACAACTATGTATTACAAACCAGACACGAACAACTCCAACACACATATACAGTGGCTTAATTAATGCTTTGAGCTCATCTTTAGACAAGAAATTCCCCCCAAGAAAACTTGTGATTATTATAGATTATAAAGGCTTGCCATAGGGAGTGTGGGGTTCCTTGACTCCTCCAACAGAACTAACTTTGTCATCATCGTGAACCACGTTCCGTTTTGGAGGTGGCGTTGTCTTTAAATAGTTAGTAATTGGTACTTCACTGCATTCCGGCATTTGTCACCGCTCACAGCTCCTCTTCTCCAAGGCACAGCATCTGTGGTGAGATATGGTGGTTTATGCTCCGTCTGTGTGCAGCTACTCCTGCACCCCAGCAACTACTTAGCTCTCAGAAAGAGATCCCCATGCTGAGGAGGACAACACCCCCCCCCCCCCCCCCGCGCGAACTAATTTTTCAGTGATTCAAAAATAACTTTGTTTCTTATGGAAAACAATAAGGACAACTACAATGACAGTCCACATAGGTAATTGCAATCTCTAAGGAGTGCTTGAAAGCCCTCCTTTTAAAAGAAGTAGATGGACATTGGTTACGTGGAATATTGATCTAGTCACTTCAAAAACTGACATTATTTACTTTAGAACAAAAGCACAGGTCACATGATTTTTTTCTAAAGCGAACTCCTCAATATATACTTTTTTTTTTTTTCTAGAGCAAAATATAGAAATGGCCTACAGGTAGATTTGAAAAGGGCTAAGCATTACTAATCAATCACCAACCATGAACTAAGTACAAATAAGAACCACGATGAGTTATCAAACCGATCTGTTTGGATGGGCATTATTGAAAAGCAAAACAAAACCCAAGGACTATCAAGTGCTGAGAGAGGCAGAGAAAAGCAGCACGCGATGTGGAATTTCCTCAAGCTACTATACAATCTAGTAATTCCATTTGAGGGTGTATGTCCAGAATCGACAAAAGGAGCGTCACACGGAGAGTCACACCTCTGTATTCACTGCAAGATGAGGACATAACCCAAGACAAATGGATCAAAAATTCACAATATGTTCACACACATGAATAGTTGTATGTTGTTTACTTGCGTAAAAGCAGGAAGTTCTGCCATACTGGGAGCGTGAATGGAGCTGGAAAACATTGTGTTAAGAGAAGTAAGTCAGACTCTGAAACAGAAGTGTTGCATGACTTCACTTGGATGTGAAATCTAGGAAAGTTAAACTCATATAGAAACAGAATTAGAAGCACAGAAGTAGAACCACAGTTATCAGGAGCTGGGAGGGGACGAGAGAAATGGAGAGATATGGACTAAAAGGTGCAAATTTTAGTTATAAGATGAACAAGGTCCGAAGATTGGTGTTACAGTGACGCGGGCAGGCTTCAATGTGGTAATAATTTGACTGTGGAAAGTAATGTATACAACTACCAAATCATTATTCCATATACTTTGAACATCCACAATTTTTACTCATCAAATATTTTGAAGAACTCGATACTGAAAGTTCCTATTTCATATGCCCATGGCCAGCTTGATTTCTGGATGAATCAAATTGTTGATATAAGTGCTGAAGGCACTTTGCCATCTCATGGGCAAAACGACAGAAAATGGAATTTAAGCAGGGATTCTAAAGAAGTGCGTCTCAACCCGCTTTTGGTTGCCATAACCAACTAACCATGGCTTGGTAATTTGTGAAGAGCAGACATTTATTTCTTGTCTTTCTGCAGTTGGGGAAAGTACATCTGATGAAGCTCCTCCTCTCACTCCATCTCCACACGGCAAGAGACAAAAGATGAAGGGAGACAAAGAGAGAACGGGAACAGAGCTTGCTTTTTAATTTATTTTTTTTATTTTAAATTTTATTTTATGAATTTATTCAGATTGCATCTCAATTGTAAAACTAGAACTCTTCTAGGTTATCGCTGTTGCCCTTGGTTGCCTTCCAGAGGCTGAAGACAAGTCCCTATTGCTGAAGAGAAAATTTACTTTAGATGTAATATTTGGGAGATTTGAGCTGGATCTGGCCAGAAAGCCTCCTCCCTAAGGACTAGCTGTTCTACTACCAGAAGTGTTAAACAAGCAGCCAAAGCAGGGAAGAAATCAATATCCCAACTCAGCCATGATGCTTAGGAACCACAATAATTCCCAGCTCTGCAATAAATGTGCAATAGGGGTAGGTACCCATATTTTGGTGGCAACCAATAGTGGTTTAATTGGGCTTATGACCTTCTCAACAGGAGGGAAATTATGCCTGGTACTAGAAACATAGCCAACTACTGGGTCACATATCTTAGAGAATCCATGACTACTACTTTGATCGACTAGCAACATGCATACCTCCATTCTAAATACTCATCTGTATACCTATGGAAAAATACAGCTCTCACTCCTCATCAAAGAAACTTGTCTTTAAGGCAGATGGTGACTATAGCAGAAATCACAACTTTTCAGATAGAGAGAATGACTAATCGTGGTGTACCCAGTCATAATAAATACACATACAATACAACTCTTGCACCCAAGGCTCCTAGAACATCATGGAGTTGGGGGCAGAAAGTTCACAAGAGCCAGAGGACAGAGAAATCTGCTGTGAGATTGTGTCTCTTAGAAATCACAGGGAATCTACTCCTATGAGCTCATAACAACACGGCTGCTTAAACAAACTCTGAGCAACAACGGCATTAATAGATGTGTTATTGTATAAGGAGGAGATGGAATCTCACAACCAGACAAAGGACAATGGGCAGCTAAGGACTACTGAGAGAGGGAGAATTAACTTTCCCTAAGGATGAGGCACCAATTAGTTACCTAATATCAAATGATCAGCCCTGAAATCATACACATATAAGTACACTAAATAGACTTGGCGGACTTACTTATACATTTGTGTATTTATAGATAGATGTAACAATAATAGTCAAAGAAAAAGAGGGCATGAAATTAAAGAGGAATAAAGATGGGGGCACATGAAGGTGTGAGCTGAGAGCACACAGCAGAGATTGGAGGAAGGAAAGGGAAGGGGGAAATGCAATCATTTTTATTTTAAAAAGTCGTAGAAGGAAAAAGGAAGGAAGGAAGGAAGAGAAGGAAGAAAGGAAAAGAAAACTGAGCAAGTCATTCTTTTTCTTTGTTTCTTTCTTACTGGAGCAAGCCTTTGAGCAGCACCCCTTCATGGCCCCTGCTTCAGTTCCAGTCTCCAGCTTCTAACCTTGGCTTCCCTTGATGGTTGACTATCAACTGTGTGCTGAATCCTGTCCTCCCCGAGTAGAGCAGTGGTGTTCCTCTTAATCTTGGTGTTTTACCACAGCAGCAGAAACCAACCTCCAACACGTAGCAAGCACAAAAGTTTTCCAGAAAATTGGCACGTAACACACTTCTGACAGTGGATGCTTGACGCGAGGTATCTTAGTCACTCTTGCTACTGAAGCACTGAAACTGTGACGTCTAAGGCTCCATCTCCTCCCAATGCAGTGTGAGGGTCTAGACAAGCTGGGTCAAGAACCGTTGTGTTTGGACCAGGTTCATCCTAAGACAGGAAAGCCCATCTTTAGAGAAGGAGAAGAAGAGACAAAACAAGAGAAATCGCGATGACAATCTTTTCACTCTTGGCAATGTAGCTGTTGACCATCTGAATATAGATTCTGTTCCTATATTCCAAACCTCTTATCTCTTTTTGTAATTTACCTCATATGGAGAAATCCTAAATAGTCTAGCCCAGACAAATTTAGAATAGTGCGAAGATTCATCTTATTGGATATGTGAGGTTCTGCTGGATTATAACTTAGATTCCACTGGCTCCTGTAAATTAAGTGCTCCAAAATTACCTCTTGTAAGAAGTCAACTAGGTAATCAGGACCAGAGCCAAAGTAGATTGGCCATAGTTTTCACCAGTAAGATGTACTTTTTTTGTTGTTGTTATTGTTGTTTTTTTACAAACACTAGTTATATTTCTTGATGTTCTCATCGTTTGCAATAACACAGCCTCTGGTTATTGTGATTTGCTATTGGGATTATGTGTCCTGCCTTCAGTTTCAGGAGCTGGTGTTGCCAGATAGTTAGTGTTATATCCTCGGGGCAGCACCTGCAAAGCTCTGACATGTGATTTAGGCAGCAATCTCGCTTCCTTATATCAGAGCTCATATGCTCTTACTTATCTGTTGGATTGTTTGTTTTTAAACAAAAGTAATCCTATGCTTGAATAATTGAAGTGACTGTGTATAGCAATGTGAATGTAGTCACACACACAAATACAAACCGTACTTGAAAATCCTAAGCTAGTTAACTTCATTTTGTGTGTGTTTTTTGACAGTTGAAAAGTTTAGAAAAGCTAGGCATGGTTGGTGCACTCTTGTAATTTAGGCACTTGGGAGGCAGAAGCAGGACAATTAGGAGTCTGATATAAGCCAGGTCTATACAGTGAATTACAGACCAGTAAGAGTAATTAGTGAGACACTGTCTCAAAAGAAGACAGACAAACAAACAAACAAACAACAACAACAACAATAAAATAAGATAAGTGGGAACAGGGAGAACAAGGGAAAATGGCCATGATTTGATTCTTATCTGTATTTTCTTGGAATCACATGCAATTCTCACGTGGGCAAACGATTCTCCTCAACATTAAACTTATATTAAAGGTGTGGTTCTTCACTTAAGCTCTACCATCCACCCTGAGAAATAAGGTTTTCACATGTTCTGCTTCCCTCACGTTCTGTGTCCTCCCATGACCATTCAATGGGCTCAAAGACGCATTGACTCACCCAGCATTCCAGGAGAGGCGCTGAGAGGGAAAGGTTTTATGTGGGCTTACATGGGCCATGAGGGTGCAGCTGCAGAAATTGCCTCCTCTTTGGCTTTTCTCCTTTCTCCCTTTAAACTCTTCGGACGGTTTTCCTTTTTTTCCTTTGGTATCAGGGAGCATGTGGTATGCACGGATCTGTGCATAGGGTTAGGTGCCCAGGATTTGGTCCACCTTATTTATGGAGGCAGGGTCTCTAGCTGAGCCTGCTGCTTGTCATTTTCATGCTGTCTAGGGAGCCAGCGTGACCTGTGGATTCGCTCTCTGCCTCACTCGTGGTTCCATTCCAGAGGGCAGCTGCACCTACAAGGCTTTTATGTGGGCTCCTGGATGTGGGTTCTGGGCCTTCTGTTTGCACTGAGCAAGTGTTTTGTGTCCTGAGCCATCTCAGAGCTCCAAGCATTTGTTTTCATATTCTCTACTAAATTATACGCTGAAGCTTCGTAGGTTTTGTGCATCTCTCCCCATTTGGAGATGTGTAATTAAGTGCCATTTTCCTTTGAAGCTTGGCTTTCATCCTCAGCGCCTTCTTTTTGAATTTCAGTAACTCTATGGTTTTTTAAAAATCTGTAGTGAACAAGCTCTTTTTCTTAACCCTGAACAAAAAAATACAACCCTTGTCCCCCCCTGCCCCCAGTCATTGAATGAATTGTTTGCTTCTGTGGTTGGAAAGGAAGGCTTGGGTTATTGTTTTTTGTCAAAGAAGTCTGCAAAGGGAGTATTCAAGAAAGAACAAAGTGCTTTCCTATTAGCAGCCTACTAGCTTTGATGGGGTTCGTGAGACTGTCTCAGGCTTGGGAAACTTACTATAAGAAAACTAATGGAATCAGACAGGCTTGAGGAACTCTTGATATACACGTGTGGAGGACAACATGGCTAACTTAGCCCCTTCATGTTTGCTTGTGAGTTTGCATTTTGATGTGGAGAAAACCTAAAATGTATAACATTCAAATCTTCATGCAGTTACTCTCTTGTTAAGAGACAAGAGGGTACGACTACGTTACTGTTGAATATATTCTTCTTTTCTATTCTAAATAACATTTCCCTCCTGTTGAAATGCGGAGATAAATGGAAGAGTTGTGTTATACTTGCAGAAAAGAGAGATGTGAGAAAGTTGTTTATTGTTATGAAAGAAAATGTTACATAATGAGTTTTATCTACCTTTCATTTCATGTTGGAAGTCCAGCCCTTAATATGATGGTATGAAGGATGTACTTATGGTTAGATGAGGTCGTTTGGATAGTTTTAGAGCCTTTATAAAACAATATGAGAGTGTTCCTCTCACTTCCCCTACACACACACACACACACACACACACACACACACACACACACAAACACATGATCATATTCATACATACACACACATGCATCCACATATGCACATGAATACACACACAACACTTTACACACACACACACACACAAACACATGATCATATACATACATATACACACACATGCATCCACATATGCACATGAATACACACACAACACTTTACACACACACACATACACACACACACATGAAAGACACAGGGAACACAGACTAAGAGAATGCTGCTTGCTTTTGAGTACCCCCATCACAATGTCATGATGCTTGCATCTTAGGCTTCCATCTTGAGCAATGTGATGCAGTATATTTCTGTTTTATGAGTCATAGTGTCCATAGTATTGTGGTGGTAACCCAGGTTGACTGGGACAGAGGATAATGCCTCTCATCACTGACACTGTGGATCCAGGCTCTGTTCATCCTATCACTCTAAACTCTTAAAGTTCTGTACATGCCACAAGACTCCATTGTTCTCTTTTTAGAATAAAGACAGCCAGACTAGCTGGCTCCTAAGATCGCTTGCCATGTCTGACATCTTTGATTCTCATGACACCGAGGAGGTACTTTGAGAGATCTCACTTAGTGCAAAAGGAAACTCAGACTTTGCTTGACTGTAGGCTGTGACTCTGCGGGGAATGTCTAGGGCTGTGGTCTGCTTTATTCCTCTTCATGTTACACTAGTCTATGAGTTTTCAGTTTTTAAACATCAACAGCATACTTTCTAAAAGCACAGAGCTGCTCCACTAAGAAACTGTTACTAACCTGGACAGCCCTATGTTTCAGAATAAAGGTGATGGCTTTGCTGCACTCTGGTGATTTGCCATCAGTCTACCCTGAGGTTTTGTTTCTTTTATTATATCTCAGTATTTTTAAAGCATTTATTGATAAATTATGTCAATATGCATACATAGAGATATTTTTTATAAACCCTGGATTCCAAAGTATTGCATGTGTATAGTAATACATAATCCTGAGTTTTGTAATCAATAGGTTATACCAAGTATTTCCTATTAAAAAGTGAGGCATGAGAGCTGGGCATGGCATGCTCCTTAAATCCCAGCACTTGAGAGGCAGAGGCATGTGGGTTGCTGTATGAGTTTGAGGCCAGCCTGGTCTACAAAGTGAGTCCAGGACAGCCACGGCTACACAGAGAAACCCTGTCTCAAAAAACAAAACAAAACAAAAAGTGAGGTATGAAAGTGAGTTTATGATATTACATATACTTACAAAACTACGGTTAATGTTCAAGTTTTATAATTACATATTCTTAGTTTTCACACACCTTTACAGTTTAATACAGCATCATCAATAACTCTTCTTCTAAACATACTTTATTTTTCCATAAAATGGTGACGTCTATGTAGCAGGTGACACATGCTCTTCTCTCCTGCTTCTGCATCCTCCTTCTGGCAGCCACACTTGCTCTTCTTTTGTCACTGCTGCAACCATGAAGTCTTCTATGCTTGTCCACGGTTAACTGTGTGTGTGGAAGTGAGTGCAGTGAAATAATGTTTTATATCTTATTTTTAAAGAAGTCTGGAGGCCCCAGATATTCTGTATAAATAGATATTCTATAAAAATGGAATTTGAACGTTTCCATTTTAGGCAATTTTGGATTGAAAACCGACATCTGTTTGAACGATGATGGGAGGTACATATGTGGCTGTTCCATATAGTGCTTTTAAAAATGACTTATTTAGCCCAGGGGCTGGTGAGATGGTTCAAGCAATTAGAAGTACTTACTGCTCTTTCAGAGGACCCAGGTCCAGTTCCTAGCACCTACATGCTAACTCACAACTGTCTGTAACTCCAGTTCCAGGAGATCTGGTACCTCTTCTGACCTCTGTGGACACATACTC
Source organism: Acomys percivali (assembly GCA_907169655.1). Lineage (NCBI taxonomy): Eukaryota > Metazoa > Chordata > Mammalia > Rodentia > Muridae > Acomys > Acomys percivali. The sequence continues at coordinate 12,587,660 of OU015743.1, read as the reverse complement.
AATACACATACATAAACTCAGGTGCATGCATATAAAATAAAATAAAATAAAATAAAATTTAAAACAAAATGTCCAGGATGAGCACTGTATCATTTAAGCCATTTTTAAAAATTGCATTAACTTTTAAAATCTGAATTCTAGTTTGCTTCAAAAGTTCTGAATTTATATTGCATTAAACACATTACTTATAGCTGCTTTACGAGGCCAAGTATGTTGGTGCACAGCTTTCATCACAGCACTCGGGAGGCAGAACCTGGTGGACCTCTGAGTTTCAGGCCAGCCTGATCTACAGAGTGAGTTCCAGGACAGCCAAGGCTACATAGAGAAAACCTATCTAAAAAAAAAAAAAGAAAGAAAGAAAGAAAGAAAACTGCTTTATATTCTAAATCCAGAAAAACTATGCCTTCACTATGTCTCTCCCATGTCCTGTCTGAAATTCTCCATGTAATTTAGAAAGAAAGAAAAAAAAAAAAACCCACACAGGAAGATCTTTCTAGACTCATACCAAAAAAGATTTTGCCCCTGTTAAAAGTGGAATAATTGTAACAGCTTGGGATAAAGGGGATCCATTATCCTAACAGTCTCTCATGTTCTGAATTTTGTCCAGTGAAGCTTGTAGAGGTTTTCTGCTGGCTTTGGGTAAATCATGGCTGTATTTTTTTCATTATGTTAAAAAACTCTGCTTTGCTTTTGTGGTCAGATTTTCTGTGTGGTTCCTAGGGACCTGGTTCCCCACCCCTTTGTAATGAGAATTTGTTTTCTGACTTCCTTGACTATTTAGCCTTTCATACCCTGCGGACATAAATCCTGACGCTCAGCCTAGCTCACACAGCTCTGTGCAGCTTCACTTCCCCAAGGGTAGCTTTATCACTTCTGAGGGAAGATCAATAAGAATAAGGATGCCTAGGACGGGCTAAGCCTGCAGCAGAGGCAGCACTGGTGGAGCCTCTAGTGGCTTCTTGTTTGTGATGGTCGTCACAGCTATAACACTAACTACACCAGGATTTGATCTTTGCAGAGGGCTCAGGAACAAGGAACTGACAGCGTCTTCCCACTTGTCGCAGCGACTGAAGGTTTTCATTTTTACAATAGATTTCAGTGGACTTCGATTTAAAACGTCAAACTCCCGATTAAACTGCATTACTCGTTATGAAAGAGAAAGGAGTGGATGCTGCTAGTTTTATAGTTCTCCGTACATGAGGAACTGGGAATCACCTGCTGTGCTTTCATTTCTTTATGTCTTTGAGGGTGTATTCTAGAAGGCTTATTGGGTATGAGATAGCAAATGCTCTTTATATGCGTTTTATCTATTTCTCAGAACAATCCCAGGAGCAGGCAGTCTTCGGCCCCATTTCATTTATGGGAAACAGTAAGATGAGAGGACTTAAGTCTCTCACATAAATAATGAAGCTAGGATTCATCCGGAGTGTGCTATAAATTGCACTCACCAGTATGTGTCCTTGTGAAGTGGTTTTTTTCTTCCCCCCAGTGAAAGTTTCTTGTGTTTGTTTCCTTGGCTTGATAACACATTTTATTTTAGTGCTGACTGATATTGCACTGTCTGGATGTGGGATAGCCTGTACTTTATTCAGCTCCTGAAAACATCTTGATTGCTTCAAGTTTTGGCAATTATGAACTAAGCTTCTGTGAACACGGGTGCACGAACTTGTATGGTCTTACATTTTCAAATCCTTTAGGTACATAACAAGGAGAAGAATTGCTGGCCTATGTGTTGTTTCACTTCCTTGTCTGTTGTTGTGATAAAATCCCATGACCAAAATCAGCTTACAGAATAGAGAGTTTGCTTTGGCTTGTTGTTCCTGACCAATAAGAGTCCATCATGCTACAGAGGCATTGTCAGCAAGTGGCAGGCATGGTGGCAGGTACAGGAAACTCAGGCATCACAACTCCACCCACATGCAGAGAGCAGAGAGAGCTAACTGGATGTGAGGTGAGGTTATCAGCTCTCAAACTTTGTCCCCGTTAACTTATTTCCTCCAGCAAGGCTGTGTCACCTCCCTAAACAGCACTGCAAAGTGAGTCTATGGGGGACATTCTTATTGAGACCACCATATATAGTAAGAGTATGTTTAATTTGAAAAGAAACCAATAAATTGGCAGTAGGACTTTCCATTTCCAACAGCAATGAATGAGGGTCTCTGTTGCTTCACATCGTCACCAGCATTAGGTATGGGAGTGCTTCAGATTTGGACATTTCTGGAAGATGTGCATTGGCTCTTTAGCTGTGTTTTAATAATGTTGAACATCACTTCACATGCTTGCTTGTCATGTTCTGTCTTCTTTGCTGTCTGTTCAAGCCACTGGGATAGTCTTAAAGTAGGTGGTTGTTTCTTATTGATGAGTTTTGCTTTTTAAATATATATATATTTATTTATATATCATATATACGTATATATTGGGCAAAACTCCCTTATCAGTGTATCTTTTGAAAAAAAAAACTTCTCTTTCCCAGTGTGCAGTTTATCTGCCTATTTTTATGATTTTGTCATTCTGGTCAAAACTGTTTAATTTTGGTGTAGTCCAACATAACAATTCTTTTATTCATTGATCATGACTTTGTTGGTGAACCTAGAAAGCCAGTAGGGTGTGGTCTAAGCTCAGTAATACATTGTATTATATGCAAGGTGCGTGCACACACACACACACACACACACACACACACACACACACACACACACACACACCATGCTACAGCAAAGAAGGTCTTAGTTAGGCTTCTGTTGCTGCAATAAACTTTCTGACCAAAAGCAACTCGAAGAAGTGAAGACAGGAGCACAGGGCAGGGACCTGGATGCAGGAGCTAGAATGGTGATGGTGGAGGAGGGGTGCCTACCATCTTGATCTTCTTGCTTCTTCTGTTTTCTTTTGTATCTATCATAAGACCACGTGCCCAGAGGTGGGTGGCACTGCCCACAGTGAGCTAAAACCTTCCACCTAAATTAGTCATCAATCACCAATCAAGGGAGTGCCCCATACATTTGCCTACAGGTAAACATGGTGGGGGAGCTTTCTCAATTGAACTCTCCTCTTCCCAGATGATGACACTGGCTTGTGTCAAGCTGACAAAACAACAACAAAATAAAAACAAAAACAAAAGCAAAAAATTTAACTAGCACACAAGATAGCCTAGACAATTTCCCCATGTCATATTCTAGCAGTGTTATTGTTTTTGTGACTCATACTTCGGTGAATAATCCATCTTGAACTAAGGACTTTGAAGCGCAGATGGTCTGGGTCTAGACCCATTAGTTCAGTGAGGGTTACATTATTAATTTTACTGATCTACAAGGTATTTGTTGTTTGGTCCTGTTTTTTTTTTTTTTTCCGGGGAGAGGGGCTCATCAGTTTACACTTTCATTTTCATTATTTATTTCATTTTCTTACTTTGATTTAATTAACTTTTTTTTTTCTCATTTCATTAATTGGAAACCTGCGTTACTAATCCTAGGTCTTTCTTATATCACATTTCCTGCATTTAACCAATTGGTTTTTCAATTTTATTTTAGTTCAAAGTGCTTTAAATTTTTCTTTTGATTTCTTTTTGGTCCATGTTTTCTTTAGTGTCCCCGTTATAAAGGGGTGGAGAAATATGTATTTTGGAATTGTCCAAACGTATTTCTTTATGATGAATATGCTAAAGTTATTAATATAAAAAGTCACAACATACAAGCTTATGTGGATAATTAAAATATTCTGTCAAAGCCCTGGACTGATAATTATAATAGTCTTGTAGTACATGACTCTACCATGATTCCTTTTTAGTCCCAAAATGAGGTCTTGCTATTTGGTTAGTTTGTTGCATTTTCCTTTTAGTGTGTGTTGTAACTTTCCTTTGGAAGACAGGCATGATGATAGTAAAGGCACCCGGGGTATGTAAATAGACACTTAGTGCTGTGGCACCAGGTGTGCGGCAGAGGACACACCCAGTCTTAGGACTGAACCTTTGGCCTTGTAATTCGGCAGAGATTCTCGGTTATGCCATCTACACGAGGTGGGACAGGAAGCCGATGGGCAAGGCTCACTAGGAACAACAGTGTGTCCAGCTGTATTTCTAGGTGGTTCTGTTTGCCTTTCTCCTATTAGTCACTACAGGAAGCTGGTTGGGGTGCTGGCGTTAAACCTGTAAGCATTTGAGGCTCCCCATGGCTTGTTTCCCTGGCATTTTTACATCTCATGGTTGCCTGTGCTGAGCCTCCAGTAATCTGTCAGTTATAGCTGAGTTTTTTTTCCACCCAGCTCTAGTTCCCACCCGGGGTTTCCTTTTGAGCGTTTCTGTTCTGGCAAGCCCTGTTTTCTTCATGCCTGCCTGTCTGCCTTTCTGATCCTGGAGGTAGTCGTTTGTCCTGTGACCTCACTTCTCTGACGGATCTGAGAAGTTTTGTTTTTCATTTCTGATGTCTCACCCAGAAACATGAAGTATGCGCAGCCCTTACCTGAAGTTTCCCACTAGTTTCTGAACTGAACTGAACTGAATTCTGTGTGGTGACGTAGCTTGGATGTATGAATGAAAGGACTTGTGGTTATTATTTTATTAATACATGTGGGATACATGGAGCAAGGTGAGGAAAGAAGGGAAGCTAATGTGAAGGTAAGTTACAGACTTGGGCCGCTGCTCCTTAAGTTATTGCTGTATCTCGAGGAGCCCTTGAAAAGGTCATGTAAACAATTATTGTTAAATCAAGCCTGAGACGTGGCGTGGGAATCAGGCTTTATCTACTGGCCATACAAAAGTTCACTCTACAGTTTAGTTATTTCCCCTCCACTTCTGGGTCAGACATGGTTCGGGGGAACCATGCCTCATGCTGGAGCACTCCCTTCAAAGTAGGGCCTGAAAGCTTGGGTGTGGATACTGCACTTTAATGGTTAGTGATCTCAGGAAGCGGAAGTGAGGGATTTGAGAGAAAGGGGAAGAAGAAAAAAGTTAGGTCAAGAACAGTGAAATACGTGAGTGAGGACCTTGCAGTAAGTGGAGACATGTGACAGTTAAGTAGAATGTCTCTCAGAACTGACAATTCAATGCATGGGAGGTTGGGACGAGAAGGAGCTGTTCATCAGATGCTCCATCCCATACAAATTGTTAACTGCTCCTGGTGACCATCTCTTTCCTTTTTTGAAAAATTTATTTTTATTATTTTTCTTTTTTTACATATAAATTTATATTATTACACATATACACAATAAACTACCTACGGCAAGAAGAACCATGAAACAATCAGGAATTTTATAAATGTTACATTCCTAGTGTTTTGGCAATTTGTGTTTGGCAACCTTGAAGAAAACATCTTTCCTATCTTGGTGCATCTGAAATTCTGAATGTAAATCCATATCCATCATATCTCATCTTTATCAACTTAAAACATCTGTCTAGACCTAAAACATTGTAACCCCTAAACAACTAAGCTTAATTGTTAAAACTAAACTATCTGGTCTTCAACCCCATCAGAGACTTGAGAAGGAATAAAATTAATTACTTGAGTAGACAGAAAGTGCAGGTTAGCAGCTTCCAAAATGAAAAGATGACAGAGACAGTTTGTTGCCTGAACAGTCACCCAAAGCTCTCTATAATGTTAGAGCATCATCTTCAGCCTTCTGGCCCAAATATAACTGACAGAAATATTTGTGACACAGCTTTGAATAAAGCTTCCAATCCCAATTGGTCCAGCATTTCAGACTGTCCCATATAGGACTTTAATTAAACCTGGAATTTCTCAATATGTAGAAACTGGACCACAAATGCTATTCCTAGCTTGTTTAACCATTCCCCCCAATTTTATTTGGGCCCCTACAATGGTATTATTCACCCCAAATCAGTCAGAAGAAACCTAAGAGAGCGAGGCCCCTTTTCTCTTAAGAGGGGTTGGGTAGGTTTTAGGTTGCTTTCTTGGGCTATAGATGTTTATTTTCATTGGGAATTGGATATAAGTTATTATTGGTCTTATTCAGAGAGAAAACAAGGTTGGACTCAGGGATGTCTCTCTTTTCCTTTATCTTTCTTTCTTAGGTTTGGAGATAGGGGTTGAAAAAAAAAAGAAGGAGGAGTATAGAAACATATATAGAAGATAGAAGCATCACTGTCTTAAACAGGTGCACTTAACAGATACCTGGGATTTTGTAGACAGTTCTTAGTTAGAGATCTTACATGCCAGAGAAATACCAAGCCTGCGTACAATTGTTCACTAGAAAGAGGTGGGCTGAAAGAATGTGACATGGACTATTGGGTGCCTCGGGGGACAGGGGCATCAGGAGAAGTGATAGAATGTTATTTTCTTTTGTGGGTGGTATGAGATTGTAGCTCTAGAATGGCACTCAGATGCTGACGAGGTGACTCACACTGTTTCTATAATCCAAGGCCCTGCTACAATATTTGTTCAGGACTTCTCACAGCCCGCAGGGAGCCTTGCCAATTATGTAGTAAATTGGAACCATGTTTATTTCCTGGTCATAGTTCAGCCTGGAGCAGACAGGTAAGACTTAATTGCATTTAGAAGGAGGTCAACATGTTTGGTTAAATTATTCTCTAGAAAGGATCTCCTGGAAGGTTTTGAGATGGTTTTCCCCCTATACTTGTAGAATAACATTTGAAGTTTTTATAAGTGAGTCCACAAGTGATGTGCATTGGCGGAAAAATGTTTGTCTTCAAATTCTTTTCCTCTTGGTGTGTCAGGCATTAAGGAGGTGGAGTCTAGTTCTCCACCCTCTCAGTCATGGACTAGCTGATAACTTTTTATATGTCTTTAGATAACAAGTCAGCATAGATGACACTTTGCAAATTCTGAAACTTGGACCTCATCAGGTCCTGCAAGTTCTGTTTTTACTTTCAGCAGTGAAACTACCATGGAAGCAAGTGGTCTAACCTATTGTCAGGTGAGAGTCCCTGAGGAGAAGGACTGAGTTACTCTAGCTAGCTATCAGACAGGACATATCCTAGACGTGCTTAAGGCCAGTGTTGATCTTTCAGTCTTCTTGTTCCCAAAGGGCACTATAATCACAAAACTAACACCAGGCAGAACTAGATAATGTTGCAGCCAGGCCACAAGATCATAAGAAATACCTAAACATTCAATCCTGGGCTATTTGTTACACAGAAAATCTACTTTAACACAGGTAAGAGCCTAACAGTCTTTGGAACATGCTTCAACTAAATGGATACTTAATTAACTAATGCATTAATGCATTCTGGAGAGTTCTGTATTCATCTTAGGAAGAAACGGTAACTGTGGAGTTGCTATTCCATGCCCAAATATACTCCTATGAAAATTATACTCAGTGAAATAAAAAGAAAATAGTAATTTTGTGAGACTATAAAAGACGGTATATATTTATAAGCTCTTAATTTATAGGGAAAGCATATGAGTTTAGTGACTGTCAAACTGAACCACATAGTATAAGCTTGTAGTCTGGTCTGACTGTAACTTTTTTTTGTAGATTATTGCAATAACTAAAATTTCCTGAACGGATTTACGGGATGAAATTATGTTGTTTGAGTCAAGAGTGACATATGCCGGTGATGTTGTGAAGTGTTCTTTGAATGGCAGTGATAGAAAAGAGGAAAGGCTTAGGAAAACAGACTCTTTATCTTTATGGCTTTGAGTGTGTCTATGGTGCCCAAGCAGTCAGAGATACCAGATTTCTTCCTGGATCATAGGGCACATCTTGCTTCCTGTTCTTTTTAATTTGTATCAGCAGAATAAAATTATATAATTTTATAAAACGGAATGAGGAGTAAAGGTGAATTCTTACAACATTGCTAATTAAGAGAATTTATTTCTGCAGAGTATCTGATACAGTAAATATGTTCCTTTTTCCAAAATGAAGAATGACCATCTAGATCATAGAAAAATAAAAGAGAAGAGTCAACAGCTACTGAGACTCAAGGAAGGACAAGTACATTTCATTTGTGGTTTCTCATGGGAGAAAGGCTTAGAGAGTCACCTAAATGACAGAGCAAAGATGCCTAAGATGAAGCAGTCCATTGAGGAGAATGCCATACAGTTCAAAGCCACTCGTGCGTGCTATTTAGGGACAAGGGTCTTCCCCAATGTCTTAGAAAGTCAGCCAAATCCAAAAGAGCTAGTGTTACATTTTGTTAGTAAAAAAGATATTTGAATCACAAGTTATTATGAATAATGCAGTTCTTAAAAACACGACTAAGGTTGTGAACTCAAAACCAATCCTATCATATTGTCTGAAAATGAACTTATTTTAGGGAGGTAAGATATATACTAATAAACACAGTTACTTTGTACAGTCAAGGAGCTGTTTCATTTAACCCCCCTTAGCAACTATTCCTTTTTTGTATACAAGCACAAGCAGAGCAGAAGTGCCCTGAATCTGCCAACAGTGCCGTGGCCACGGGAGTCATGATCCCGAGAGTTTGTCCCTGCTTGCACGCGTACTCATCCATTTGCTGCAAGCCTGGTATCTCTAAAGGACAGCTTTGTGGTTTTGCTTCTCAGCAGCCAGGGTGTTCCTAGTACTGTGCATGGGTAACGGTCCCTCAGATTATCACCATTGAGTTGGATTCTGCCCTTGTTTTCTTTACGTCAGGAAAGACGTAAGAGCTTCTTTCCAAACTAGTGGGTTGGCTACTTTCTGTATGGACATTAGGTCTCGCTGGGAAACGCAGTCTGTGGTTCCAGGTGACTTCAAGGCACTGAGACATGTCGCTGGTTTGTGTTTTTAGGATATAGTTGAACATTCCAGTGAAATTTCTAAAAATTTATGGAACACTGTATTTATCTATTTATCAAATGTTTGGTAGATGGAGACTGTAGGTGCAGGATATCAATAAGATAGCTGGCCTCTCATAGCTAAGTGTCCCAGGTGAGAGGTGAACACATGCATGGGCATGCCAGAGGAGAGAGGACCAGAGATGCTACGCATAATACGTACAAAAGACTGGGGTTACAGAGTCGGGAAGTCAGACCAGGAGGGCACTGGACAGCATTCAGGCAAAATGGTACCCAAAATATGTTTTGAAGTAAGGAGTAAGAATTATTCAAGAAAAGAGAGTGAACAAATGCTGGTATGACTTGTATGTTAAGGAATTTAGACTTGGCCCAGATCTGGGTCTTTATCTAAGGTCTCTTCTACGATGAGAGCTTAGGTAACTGTGTGGAGGATGAACTAGGAGGCAGTCAAAATCAAAGAAAAGGGCATCTAGAGAAATAGTAAAGTAACCTAGATGATAAAAGTGAACCACGAAAGTGTGTGTGTGTGTGTGTGTGTGTGTGTGTGTGTGTGTGTGTATCAAAATGCATTAAAAAGAAAGAGAATCCATACTCAGAATTGGTTGTGTATGCCGAGTTAAGAAATTAAAGGAGTCAGTGATGATCTCAGTGTTTTGGCTTGAGTGGCTTATATGACTCTATCACTGTAAATAATGATGAATAAGATAAAAGTTGGAGGGCTTGATCCGCAGGAGCCCGAGGACAGTTGAATCTTTGGATTTACTAAATCTGAGAGACCAAAGGAAATTACACTTAATTGAATACATGGGATTGGATATCAGGGAACAAGCTGGAATGTAAATAAATGTTTTGAAATTTTCTATTAATTGAATTTATTTTGACAGTATCATACACGAAGATAATTCATATTTGTATTTTCATATTCATATAATTCATATTCTCATCCTTATCCTCTCTTATCTCCCTCCAACCCTATGAATCCTCCTTCTCCCTACAAGTTCTGTCCCGAGGTTTGTTTTTTTGTTTTATTTTGTGACCCATGGAGGTTAACAATTACCTTCTATATGATTGTGTTGATAGTGTGGAACTGTTTATTCAAATTATGAGCTCACTAGTGGGTTTACAACTAAAGACAGTGCCTTCCTGTCCCACAGCATCTATAATGACTAATAGCATCTATAATGACCAATAGTTTCCTCTCTGGAATATATTAGTTTCCCTTTTACACAGATATCACCCATGTTGGACTAGATCCAACCCTAGTATTATTTTGATTTAATTGTCTTGTGAAAGACCTGTGTCTAACTATGGCACATTCTGAGGTACTAGAGCTTAGCACTCATCATAAGAAGTGGGAGAAGGGACAAGATTTATTATGCAAAGTCACAAAAATCACTTTGTGAAAACTCACATGTCTATTTACATACAAGAGCAAACTCATGGCTTCTCTTCATGTTCTGATTCGATTTTATCTCAGGCATATTTTGGCTCTTAATAAAATTGTATAACAGCCAGGAGTGGTGGTGCCTGCCTTTGAGCCCAGCACTCAGAAGGTAGAGGCCAGCAGATCTCTGTTATCTTGAGGCCAGCCAAGGCTACACAGAGAAACTCTGTATCAGAAAACAAGAAAGAAAAATAAGGAAAAGAAAAAAAGAAAAGAAAAACAGAAAATTTCATAACTACATCTGACCAAACTATCACATTTCCCTAACTCAATAGTGCATTAATTAGTTGTTTCTCTAAAACCATCCAGTAACTGTATTACAACAGAGTGACACTGTTCACAAGTCCTTGAACATTCTCACCACTGATGGTTAGAGGCCACCTATCAATGTCTCTTCTTTGGACTCCGGCTAGGCATTTTGAATCAAAACTGTCCTAGATTCCAGTCTTAAAAGATTAGTGATTAACACTTCATGTATCAGGGAATGCTGCTTCTGGAAGGCTTGGACTGTCACGTCAAAGTCTACAATCCTGAAAACACATGCAGGTCAATTGCTGTGCATCTCAAGCCATTTGGGACCTTTCACCTTCCAATGAAATGCTGCCAATGCAAAAGGTGGGACATTGCATCTGGACCAATGCTTTCTAGGTTTTTTTCTCTTGAAAATCAAACATCAGTAATTTCTACACGTTGTCCCCTGTGTGGAAATCCTCCTTGTCTAGCTACAAACTGAGTCTCATTTGGTTATTATGACCGTCTGAGGATATTTGTGTCTGAATCTAAAACAAAGATTAGCTTGTATTCTTGGTTCAGTCTTCCTTCCAGAATTAGAGAAAGGAGAGCCAGGCTGTGCCATGCAATCTGAAGAGTCCCCAAGTAATAAGTTGGGAACCAAATTTTTTTTTTTGGAGAGCCTATATATCAGAAGGCCAATATTTCCTCTTGAACCTTTAACTTTAGTTAACTAAACATAAAGATCTCATTGGGATATCGGGATAACACAGCTTTATTTTGGAGTGCAAGTTTTACTTTGATAGCAATGGCAAGAATGGAAATGTTATCCTTTTTTTTCTTTAACAACCTTCCTTCTGTTTTTATGGAGGTGGTTCATACACATGGGGTTTGTCTTTGACAGTTGACCCAGGTCATACTTTTTATCCCTGTCATCGATGCCTCTACTTTCCCTTGGCACCATACCAATGGTCACATGGTGCTTCACCCAGCCTGCAAGGACATTCTGTGTGTCTTGCTTCCCTTCTCAGGATGCTGAGAGATGAGTGAGCACTAGGCATGTTTCTCTATGAATTTCATGAATGGGGAGGAGGATGTAGAAATGTATGAATATGAATTGGGCAGTCAGTACACAAATAACATGTCTCAGTAGCAATATCAGACACTTGTGCACATTATGAAGGAAACAAAATGGTATGGAAAAAAAATCACAGGAGCCACTTGAGCTAGGATGACCAGGGGCAGGTCCTTGGTGAACATACGGTAGGGTAAGTTGAGAAGAGGAACACAGCATTCCCATCTATGTCTTTGAAACATTTGTACTGCCCAAGTGAGCTGGCAAGCTTTCTCGGTTTTAGACACATGATGGTTTGTAGTGTACCAGCATGAGTTACTTTCATGTGCAAATGTGTTAGTAACACATGTCTCAAAAATACCACAGCTAATTGCTGTGCCTGCTGAGTTCTGTTATTTATTAAAATAGAATGAACTACTATAAGATAATATATGGAGAATTTCATCATTATTTAAGCATGTAAGTAAAAACAATGGTTATGCCAGGCATGGTGACTCAGGTATAACCTCACCCCAGGAAGCTTAGCCAGTTAATCAGAGTCATTGCTATGGCATTCTGTCCAGCCTGCGTTATAATGTGAGAACTTATCTAGAAAACCAACCAACCAACAACAAACCCCAGAAGTTAATATTTAGTAAACATTTACTACACACGTCATTTCTATGTGCTAGTTAATTCTTACAATAGTCTTCAAAACCAGTATAAACCAGTATGATTATATCAGAGATGAAGTGAGTTAGGTCAAGAGAGAACAGTTTGTCCACATGACACAGCTTGGAAGTTTAGGAGCCAGGATACAAGTACCATAATCAGAACATGAACACACTATGTGCATTACACATTCACAGATTAACCATTTCTTGTATTCAAGGCTTGATGTGATGGTATAAGATGAGATTTTTAAAAAATATGATGTGATTTTATAAAAAAATAATGCCACTTTTATTTTTCAAAGCCAGTGACAATCTTTAACTTGGGCTTGGGGATTAAAAGAAAGTGCTTTTGAACAGAAAATCTGCCTTGAGGAAAAAATATGTTTTATCTAAGTAATCTGTGTAAACAGGGGGAAAAAAAGGAAAGAATAGAAGGAAAAATTGTCCACAGAAATTTAGTACCAAATAGGGTTATTTGACCTGAAGTTCCCACATGATTTCCCAAACAATATGAATAATTTATTTTGAAAAGATAGAGTATTATGGGTTATGTGGTAATGTTTGTTGATAAATTGCCACCATAACTGCAGAAATTGTTTCTACCCTGGGTAACAAATGGAGGGAATTGCAGTTCTCAGGAAGTCGTTTTTTCCCTCCTTGAAAATCTTGGCTAGAACAACCAGTAAGTGCTGGATATCTGGTTTTGACCAGTACTGTAGCAGAACTTTGCTTCATTTCATAAAGGCCTCCGAAACCATTGCACATTGAGGACTCACATGACCTGTGTGCTGTTTTCTTGAGAGCTGGTGTTCCGGTATCACCCTCACATCTCAGAGCTGCACATACATTTTCAGGGTCTGTACGGAAGTGAGGCTTTCCAAAAACCAGGATAAGCTGTCAATTTGTAGTCAGATCTGTTACTTCTTGGAATGTATGCCCCATGGGATGAATGCTCTACACAGAATTTTGAAAGCTGACAGCTTTGTGTTGGCAGCTGAGGTCTGACATTCATGCTGTTATCAAAACTCCCTCCAACAGCTGACGCCGTAGGTATGTGGCAGTTAAGCCTTCTGCGAGGCATGTTTATCTGGCAGGAAAAATGCTGTCAGTCTCCCTATTATTCTATTATCCCGAGCACTTCAGCTGCCTTTTTGTTAATCAACTAAAATGAACACATTTTTGAGATATCTGGATTGACAAGGCAAATAAGTAGCCAGGGCTAGGATTCCAGTCTTGTCGACACGATGTTCTGTGTGGAGGCAAAGCCTGCTTGCCTCAAAATATTCTCTCACCTACAGTTCTGAGAAATGAAGGAGTCATCCAAGAATCCACATAGTTTCTGTCCTCATGAATCTCACACATAGTCCTTCCCCTGTGGACTTGGAAAGGGGGAATGAATGCTCTATTTTTACCCAGGATAGAGCTGACATAATTAGGAATGCTGATAACCCAAAAATATGTTTTGTCATGATAGAGAGCTATAAATTGAAGTGTTTGAAAAAGTAAAATATGGGTTTCAATTTGAACCCTATTACATGATGAAACAAATCAATATTTGTTAAGTGAAAAGGGAATTAGAACTCTATTGAGGAAAATGTAGCAGGAAGAAATCCCCCTCAGATATTCTAAATTATTTTTGTTAGTAGAAAAAAATGTAACCTTCTAATGACAAAAAGAATTATTTTTTTAGTAAAATTGTAATTGCTTTCCCTCCTTAGGAAAATGCAAAGTGTACATGAGTATTCTCTCTCTCTCTCTCTCTCTCTCTCTCTCTCTCTCTCTCTCTCTCTCAAACACACTCACACCGTCTCTCACACACACCGTTACACACATTTTCACACTCTCTTACACATACACTCTTATACTTTCTCATACACACTCTTACACACACACACTCTTCTACTCTCACACTCACTTTTACATACACACACTCTTACACACAAACTTATACTCTCTCTCACATACTCTTACACACTTATACTCTCTCATACACTCTTACACACACACTCTCTCTCTCTCTCCACACACATATTCTTATTCACCTTTATTAACCACCAAGTCAATGCAAAGACATAAAAACTCCCTTGTTGCAATTAATTTATCAGTAAACATTATTAGGCCTATAATTATTATTATGGCAGTATTTCTAACCCTCTAGCAATCAATCAAGACACAGACATCTGTTATATTTTAGAATAGCCTTAGTTAACCTGGAGCAGGGCAGATATTAATCCCCTAAACTGTTTCCCATAGTGGGGCAGGGATTCCAGGGGTATGGAATCCCTGCCCCAATCCCATGCCATCTGCTTCTAATAACTTCTATCAAGCTACCTCCCAGGTACTCCAACACTCCCCCTCATCAAAGAATGCAGCAGACAGTCCTATCAGATCTTTAAACACTGGAAAAGTGCAACATGTCACTAAGCTGACAACACCCACTGATCTACACACTGAGTGTAAAACCTTAAGAATTGGATCTTCTCTTGTATTGGGATCTTAGTTTGATGAAATGGCTTTGAAATGGATCATGGCTGTGGTCAGATGGTGGGAGAGGAGGACACCTCCTGTCAGAGGTCTAGGGGAAGGGAACAGAGCAGAACATGAGGGAGGGTGGGAACAGGAAGATAAGAAGGAGGGTTTACAGTCAAGATGTAATGTGAATAAATTACAATAAAATTATGTATATTAAAATAAATAAAAATTCTCAGCAAAATACAGTGAAGTATATTTAGTAAACATAATATATTTTCTTGTGAAGATGTCTCGAAGACAGCAATCTTGAACTAACGAGTGCCCTCTCTAGTCTGAGCTAGAGGCTGGGTTTTAAGTAGCTGTATTGATGACTTTCTTCATCACTGTGATAGAACCCCTGGAGAAAAACAGCCTAAGGGAAGAAGGGTTTGTTTTGACTCATGGTTTAATGGGACACAGTGTCTTGAAATAGAGTAGACATGGCAGCAGAAAAAGATCTGTCTATTGCAGAAAGGGGTATGAGGTAGATGAAACGAGATAATAAGCAGAGAGTTAGGAACCAGGCTGAGATTCACCCATCAAGGCCTATTCCTTGAGAGGCACTCTGCTAGCTAGGGTCCCCCTCCTTGAAAACATTTGTGGGAGAGCCAAGTCTTTAAGTACACGTGCCTATGTGGGAAATTTTATGTGCACATCTTGACAGTGACTTTGCAATGGCATTGATAGTCATTTACAGCAAGAATAATATCTAACACTTAAAGAATGTATTGATGGACTTGGTATGGTTTTAAGCCCACTGTGTGTGTGTGTGTGTACATTATATATACTCATATGTATAGATAGACACTCAGGTATAACGTTGGATCCTCGACATGTTTGGAGTTGGTAGATGCTGCCACCGTCACCATTGTCCCTCTTTAGAGGAGGAAGTAAAGGCTCAAAGAGAATAAATAGTTAGTCCAAGGTCACAAAGTGAGGGGAGGAGAGATTAAACCTGGACTGTAAAGCGGGGCTCTGCTTGTTTATCATTATTCTCTGCTGCACCTTGAGCCACCAGAGCATTTACATGTTAAAATATGTTAATCCAAAGTTTATCTGCAGTGCAGGGATTTCAAAATTCCATATGAGTTCCTTAAAAAAAAAATGTGGCCAATGTAGTGAAAGGGACCGGCCACAATAGCAGCGATGTTTTCAGCACTTCCATACAAAAATGCCCGGGGGGCAGACTCGGTAATGAAAAAATATTGATTGTGAGTTTAAAAGGTGTTGGCTTTCCCGCCGATAACAGCCAAATTTATATCTCTGCAGTTTCCCTCTTGTATTTTCTAATTCCCATTTCCACATTTGAAAAGCTGTTTTTCAGTAGCGATGACAGAAGTATTACAGAGTCAGTCCTAATCCCAGCTGTCAGCTCTGATTAGCACAGAGAAAATTTCTTTCAGTCTCTGCCACACATCTGTTCTAGCTTTACTTAAAAAAAAAAAAAAAAAAAAGATATGTGACTGGTGGGATGTAGCATGGTGCATAGAGTTTCCTTTCCTGTATTTAGAGCATTTTCCGATGCTCTCTGTCTTGGTGACGTTGTCTCATTTCCTGAAAGTTGTTCTGCTAATGCTGTGTAGTCACTTAGCTTCAATCAGGCCTGGAGGAACCAAAAACATTTAATATGCTTGACTCAAGTGGAAGGAGGATTCACTGGGACCAGAGTCTTCCTGGTTTTGTTGTGTCTATGTTTATGCATGATGTGTCCTGTACCATCATGCACCTCTGAGTTTTGGAGTCAGTTTAAGTCTTAGTTGCTGTATTGAGATAATACATACCGTCTTTCTCATTTTGGCTATCACTACTTTTTGTCAAAAAAGTGTGCAATCCTGTTTCATTTATTGCTAATTTACAGCACACACGTGTGTGTGCATGTGTGCGCACCCCCCCCCACACACACACATAAGAGGAATAATGAGCAAACTTATCATTGACAGAACATTACTCCTTTTGACTGCTTAGGTTTATATTTGCCAAAGGAAGTTTTCTAAATGTTTTTAAAAGCGCATTGATATTCAGTTGCTTATTTACATACCTACTATTGACACAGAATTGAGCTTGGTTTGGGATTTCCAGTAGGGAAGGTGATGTTGAATATTGTCATCCTCGGTCTCCTCTGAGTCTCTAACAGAGAGCTCTGTCTCAGGGATGGCTGCATCTATCTTTCCACTCTAGCACCTGAGAAGAGGCATACGGTGAGGATGGTATTTTTAGTGATTTGCCTATAGGAGTATCTGGTGACAATACTGGTAATGGGCAAGTATTGATTTGTAAGTTGAAACTCATGAGGGCTCATAACAGCTCCTTCTATAACCTACAACCTTCTACAGAGTCCTTGGCTTTGGGCCAACTCTGGCTCTGCCTAGAAGGCAATCAGGAAAAATGGAAAATGTGTAGATTTATACTAAGACTTAACCAGTCTCACATTCCATTCCAAATCACACTAGAGATCTTAAATTTTAGTTTTACAAAATTTAATCCTCAATTTTCTTATTATTACATTCAGGATAAGACTACATTTTTTTATTTTTCCAAGGAAACTCTGGGTTTCCTGATAAATGTTTCTTAGTCTGTCAATAAATATTTTTCTACTTTGCTAGTAGTCTGACAATACTTTATACTTTTAGAATGATCATAAAGATAATAAAGTAAATAATCATAAAAAATAAGGAATGGACATTGATAGGTATCTATTTCTGTTGGGCTAAAAAATGTTTACATTTACTGGGACCCAGCCTTCTGGATTTTACAGGGATTGACATCATTATTTTTCAAAGTATAGTATGTGAATGGTTTTCCTCAAGATCACTTGTAGTGGATGATAAAAAAAAAAAAAATCCAGTGACCTGTTTCTCTTCTGGACTTATTGCTGCATAACTCTGGGGAAGGCACCTGCGAGAATGCGTGCTTAACAACAGCAGCACCAGGCAGACCTTCTCCGCTCCACTGAGGTTTGAGAGGCCTTGCCTTACCTTGTCCATAATGCAGGCAAATCACAGATCTCCTTCACGGTGACAGTGTCATCTGACTTTGCAACCTTGTTAAATTTCAAGTACCAATAACAAAGCTTTCCCTGTAATTGATGGGGTAACACAAACAGAGAGGTTTCTCACCCAGTGGTACACAGGCAAAACTTAGGCCCTGTTTCTGGCCTCTGCTCCAGTTGTCCTTACATTACGTTTCTTTCTAGAGGAGAAAGAATTTTAGCTGAAGCTAGTTTCAGATAGGCACATGAGTCTACAAAATGTTGTCTGGAAAATGATTGCTTTTAAATACTAGGATGTGTTCAAGGAGGCAGCCTAGAGAACAGTTGGAGACAGAGGAAACCGAAAATGGAGTGATTTGGGAGACCAGTGTCCTTTCTGTCATAGTAGGAAGGTAGTCAAGATTAGTTATGACAAAAGCACTTCACTTGCCTTTCACAAAGCATCCAAATTAAAATACTTTTCATAAACAAGATACTGTGAATTTCATAAAATGTTTTCTTAACTTCTCTTGTTGAAATTTAACATTAATCAAATTAACATATCAAGTTCCCGTAATAGGAGTTGCTTTGTGAACTCTATACAATAAAGCCATGTTGTATTTATCTTTGTATCCTTAGAAGCTAATTTGTGTGGATTGTTTAGGCTCACTTAAAGTGTTTGTTGTTTATTTAACAAATTTGTGTAGATGGCAGAAAACGTTTTTCCTTTGAAAATACACATTGTTTTGTACATATGCCTGCTTCACATTTCTTTACTATGTAATGTAACAGTTTTTACCTTTAGGTATATTTATTCATTTGATCTCCATAATTTCCATCTATTTTTGCTTTCTATTTTATACGTGTTAAGCACAGATTGGTAGGAAATTCCTCTTACCCAAGCTCTAATCATAGTGAAATTATCATGGGCATTAGGAAGCCTCACTGTGCTATAGCACACACCATTATTTCATATAAGTATGTGTTGGATCTTTACAGGCATACTCTATACTGTAGGAAAAAACCCTAAACATAAAGGATTTGTTTATTTTATTCTATTTTTTGTTTATGTTGGGGCTGGGATTGTACCTGGTGTGTTCAAGGACCCAGATTTGATCTCCAGAACTACAACACACACACACACAGACACACAGACACACACTTATGTGCCCTGGATGGCATGACTGTGTGGCTCTCATCTAAAAAGATGACTCAGTAATTGGACTTCATTCATCTCGTAGCTGCCGGCAAGAGCAGGCTTCCTCCAGGAGAAGGATAGGAAGGCGGTATATATACCACCTCTTAGTTGCCTTGTTCTGTAAGGTCACATATCATGTATTCATAGTCATTGGCTAGCAATAGTCACAAGTTCACCTGCAAGGAGTGTGGGGAAGTAAACAGGAGTGAGGACATCTTTGGTGAACATTACAGATTTCTACTACAGTTAAAAAAAAAGGGGGGATAGTAAACTGGGCATGCTGGTGCATGCCTTTAATCCCAGCACTTAGGGAGGCAGAGGCAGGTGGATTGCTGTCAGCTTGAGGCCATCATGGTCTATAAAGTGGGTCCAGGACAGCCAAGGCTACACAGAGAAACTAAAAAGCAAAATAACAAAAAGAAAAAAAAAGTAGGATAACAAACACAGTAAAAATAACAGTAGAATGTATTTGCTAATAGATGCTCATTAGAGAATTAGTCCAGTGACCCCAATGGTGTAGTGTAATAGTTTGAATCAATTTCATCATGAATAGAATAGGTATTATGGATAAATTCCAACTTACATGGATTTGTGACTATGGAGAAAGGTAATAGAAGTGATGATCATGTCCAAGTGTTTGTGAGCTCAGAATAGAAGAGCCACTGGTCTCTGATTGTTCTCCAGGAAAGGGAACTGATATGGGGCCAAACATATTCATAACAGTGAATTTTACATTTATTTATCACAAACAAATTTAAATATGCCTTTATGGGGCACAGGCAGTATAAAGTTTGTATCTGAAGGCTAGGAGGTACCATAGAACCAGTAGGAGCAGATGGCTCAGTTCAAGGTGATCAGGTAAGAGTGCTCTCCTTTATCCTGAGCAGCTGCATACTTTTATTGTAGTGGACCTTCAGCTGGATGGAGAGGCATGCTTACAATACCATGAGTCATCTGCTGTATGAGGACTGCTTTTCTAAACGATAAAAATATGCCCTGACAGAAACACCCTGATTAATGTTTGATCAAATACCTGGGCATCTTAGGATCCACTCATGTTTATTCATGAAATTAGCCATTGCAGCCTTCTCTTCTTCTTCTTCTTCTTCTTCTTCTTCTTCTTCTTCTTCTTCTTCTTCTTCTTCTTCTTCTTCTTCT
>OU015743.1:12523037-12567701 GCA_907169655.1 Acomys percivali | reverse complement strand
CTTCTTCTTCTTCTTCTTCTTCTTCTTCTTCTTCTTCTTCTTCTTCTCCTCCTCCTCCTCCTCCTCCTCCTCCTCCTCTTCCTCCTCCTCCTCCTCTTCCTCTTCCTCCTCCTCTTCCTTCTACTTCACTTTCTTGTTTCTCAATGAAAAAAATTTAATGATTTTTTTAAAGGTCTAAGTTAAAAATCAATTCTAGGGTAGTAATGGATACCCATACTAGATGGAATTCTGTGAATGAAGACAGATTTGGGTGCCCATAGCAAGTAGATCAAGTTGTATGTAGCCTTCTTCACTAGATCATCATTCTCTGTCTCTTTGTCTCTCTGTCTCTCTGTCTCTCTGTCTCTCTGTCTGTCTCTCTGTCTCTGTTTCTCTCTCTGACAAGGCCTCACTATGTAGCCCTGGATAGCTCTGAACTCACAGTTATTTGTCTATCTCTTATCTCCGGAGTGCAAGGATCAAAGGCATGCACTACTTCAGCTGGCTGGACCATCATCTTGATGGTCAACAGCTCCAAGGAAAAGTGAGCACAGTCAGGCCCTTTAAAGCCTGTGAGGGGCACGAGAGGCAAAGCTGGCCCTGACACTGCTACCATTTCTCTTTGCTGCACAGTTTACAATAGTTCTTTCCATGTAGCTTTTGCGTCTTGCTCGTAGACCATAATCCAATTTTAGCTGGACTTCCATGCTCATATGAAAGCTAATCATTTTCATAGTCGTCAGTCTCAGAGTTCGCAAAGTCCTTATTGAACCGGTTTCCAGACAACCAAGGCAAGGAGGAGGAAATCTGCCCAAACTGTTTGGGTTGTTGAAATAAAACAATCAGCTCGTTGACTTAATTTCCTCCTTTCAGCTGGTAGACATCATGGATACACAGATGAAGAGATATTCCAGAGCCAACTCCCATCCCCAAAACACATTGGGCAGATAGAGAAATCCTGGAAAGATACTGTATTCTTGGTGCCCAGAAGTCTAGCGCACACAGGTTTTGTCAAAATGGTGGAGAAAATAAGCTGTAGACACACAATGCTTTCCAGGAAAAGGGATCATTTTCAGAAAACCAAGCTGCAAAATTTTGTTTCAAGCCACCGTGTCTATTCCAACCTGTCACCTTTTTGGATTAAACTGACCCATTCATTTATGACTGTTACTAACAAGAGGTGTGGTCACTGTGTCACCAAGGTATACCAAGATGGTAAGGAAGTCGTATTTCTCAGGGTTTCGCCAAAGTATGGTGAACAACTGCCTTACTTTTGCCAAGGTGATGTGGGTCACCAAAAAAGTGACACTGTAGCACACACCAGGAATATTAACAAGAAGCATCCACAGGAAATAGGCCATAAAATAATTAGTTTTGTTTAAAAATATTGGAAGAAAAGATGACTATATTTCATGTTAGTTTACTTTAAAATAAATTGAAAAGCAAATGCTCTTTCCTTTTTGTTTGTTTGGAGACCTGGTCTCTCTATGTATTCCAGACTGTCTTGGAGCTCACTATATAGACCAAGCTGGCCTCAGACTTACAGAGATCCTCCTGCCTCAGCCTCCTGAGTGCTGAAATCAAAATCATGCACCAGCACATCTGAAGCAAATGTTCCCTTATCATATAAAAATAAAATAGTTTGTGACATACTGACAAAGTTTATATATATATATATATATATATATATATATATATATTATGATGCATGAACTTTGAGTAAAATAGGTGTCTTAAGCCCTGTCAAGGTATATTGCTATGTTCTCTTGTTTTCAATATTTAGCAAGTATATTTTGTGTCCCAGGATGACTATTGTTGGAGTTATATAAAAGCTGCCAGAGTCACTTGTTGATTTGAATATGTGTTTCTGGTGCCACTATGCAGGGCAGCATACACCTCAACTGCTGGACTGTGAAAATATGGCTTATAGGGAAATTGTAGGCTTTTTAATCTATTTTTATAATTATTATGGCTTACCAAAGAAAGGCATCTGCACTGCTCCTCTACAGAGCTAAACAAAAAGACCTGCTAGCACATGTACATTCAATAACCGATCACTTAGGTCACTTGGTCATATTCAGCAGGGGAGAATGAATGTTACTCTGTCCTATTTATTCTTTATGAAGTTCTGTGAAGATTCACATATACATTATAAAAACTCTCACCTGGAAATCTCTTGGAAAATTAGGTTTTAAAGTGATTCAACTTACAAAGTATCATATAAGTGAGAAGAGCGAGTTAAGCAAAAAGATGTTAGAAATATTTAAAAACCAGTTAGCTGAAAAAATAGGAAAAATGTATACATATAGTGCGTATGAATTTTAATTAATATGAAGATTGTACAGCATACCATGAGTAATTAAATATTCAGCCACTATGATTATAATTGTAAATTCCACATAGTTATAATATTTTTTCCAAACATTTGTACCCCCAGTCAAACTATGACTACAATTACTGAGCAGTTGTAAGAATGGAATGAACATTGTTGGTTGATGTTTCCAATCAGTAAAACAGCAAAGGTCTATTTTAGAACCTCACTTCTCGGTGTCATGAGTGGCTCACTTACTGATGATGTATGTAATAGTTTCAAAATGCTCAATGTAATGGGTGAGTTTTAATCACCATGGAAACACCTCTGGGTTTGTCTGTAAGGACATTTCCAGAAAGGTTTAGCTGAGGAGAGAAGACCTTTAATGAATGTAGGGCATTATCCCATAGGTCCTAGAATATAAAGGGGAATGAAAGCTGAGCCCCAGCAGCCACTGTGCTCTGATTCTTGACTGCCTTTGCAATCTGGCCAGCTGCCTCACACTTCTGCCAGGACTTGCCTGCCATGATGGACCGGGCCCTCAAGCTGTGAGCCCCAAGCAACCCTTACCTCCTTAGGTTACTTTCACCAAGTCTTTTTCTTCACAGCCATGAGAAGAGTAATTTACTAGAACATTGCGGTTCTTCTCAACTGGAATGACAGAAAGATGACACCGTTCACTTTCATCGACACTGCTATTGTTTCCCCATTGTTCTCTTAAGTCTCAGTACAGGAAAATAGCAAGTCAAGGTTATTTCTCAGTCCTTGGCTGATTTCAAGGGTGTCACTCCTTCCACCATGGCTGACTTCGGGCCACTATTGTGATGTCGCTGGGCCTGAGGAAGGATGGTCACTAGTCTACCGTTACTCATACTCTTATCATAAATTAACAACAGGGAAATGTAACAAAACGTAACGAAGTATTGAGTTTATGTTTTTATTGCCTTGTTTTAATTTATGTAATAGAAGCTTAAATAATTTAAGTTTTAAATCCTAATTGTGTTTCTCAGCTGGCTCTTGAAAATCTGAAAAACCAAGCAAAAAAAATCTAGCAACTTCCTGAGCTGGCAGCCCAAGCCAGCTCTCACCTACCACTGGAGTTCCTTTTTCTTTCTTTCTTTTTTTTTTTTTAAATCAGATGTAGCCTTTACCACCTTTGATTTCATCCCAATTACATTTCTTTGACTGTTAAATCCTTTGGGACTCCAGAACCAGGCTAAGAGTGCTGAGATATCCAGGAGAATGGACTGAGCAACTACTGAATTCTTGGTCTTTCCACTGGGAGACAGCCAGTTAGACCACTGTATATAGCTAATAAACTGTATATAGTATGTGTTTATATTCATTCTATCAGTTCTGCTCCTTTAGAGAAACTTAATCTACCCAAGGACAATTTCCACAGACTTTTAAGTTTATTTATTGATTGTGGAGACAGAGTTTCCTCTGGCCTGGAAATTACATATAGATCAGGCTAGCCTTGAACTCACACAGCTCCACCTGCCTCTGCCTCCATACCTGGCTGGGGTTAAAGGCATGAGCTGTCACACCCCCAGCTTCCTCAGACTTTAAATGGCTGTTTCTCAAGGGTGATTTTCCACTTTCCCGAGATGTCAGTCAGAAAAGCACCTCATCTTTCTTTACCATGGCTGAGATCAGTTGCCCTATACTAGATATGGAGTGAAATTAGTTATTGTTTAATCTATACCCTTTGAACCACACAGGCCCTGACTGTCCACACCGGAGGCAGCCCTCTGTGGCCAGACCAAATGCTCAGTCTCAGGCATCCTGACCTGACCTGACACTTACAGCCTTGAGAAAAGTTCAATTTTGCAGTGAAGAATTTCCAGTGCCTGGAACACCTTGGCGTGAACTGTGATGGAGCAACATCAGCAGGAAGAAGGGAGGGATGAGCGAAAGCTGTCTCTAACATTTTGCTCGACATTAACCCAACCACTGGGAGCTGTATTCACCACCCATGGCACCTTTCAATTGTGTACTGAATCCTTGTGACAGGGTGCACACTCCCATACTCTCACCTCAAACAGCTATACAGAATTGTCTGTTCTCTTGATTAAAGATGCTATTTTTTAAGTAATGCTTATTCAGGGGCACTTTCCTCAGACCACAGCTCTTCTGGAAAATAAATATATTGTCTTAAAGCCTTAGTAGTCCCTGTAGATCGGGACTATCTCAGGGGGCCCAGAATGCCAGAACTGTCATCTGCCTTTGGAATTGGAGATGACGACTGTTCGTGTGTTCAGCCAATAGAAACCCAATAACTGCAAGTCCCTTGGTACTTTTTAAAGACTGAGGTCATTGGGACAACTATCACACTCTGCAAGAAGTTTATGTTCCAGTGGAAGAAGCTAAAAAGTAAGCGGTAATTATAATGCCATGAGATACTGTGCCAGGAGTGCGAAAACACAGACTGCCTGTTTCAGCCACCACCCCCTCTCACTGCTTTCCAGAAGCAATGCTTGAGATGCCATAAAAGGGTATGAGAAAGTGGCAGTGTGTAGATCCATGTTTTCTCAGCTCTCTTTAAAACTGAGAAGTGAGGTGGGAGCTGAAAATGTACAGGAACAACTTTAGGTAACAGTTTTCTTTCTCTTGCTTTCTGAACTAATGGAACAAAAGAAGGGCTTCTATCTTCACCAGAGAAAGCTGAGCTGTGGTGGTATGGGGCTGAGCTACAAGGGAGAACCGACAACCCAGGAAGACTCTCTTTGGCAGTGTCAAGGTTGTAGCTGAGAGGTGTGACATCAGAAAATGACTATCATCTGTCTTGCTCAGTCATCAATGGCTCTTTTTAAAAACTTTTGTTTATTTATACTTTAGGTGAGTTGGTGTTTAGCCTGCATTATGCCTGTATGAGAATGTCAGCTCTTGGAGTTACAGACAGTGGTAAGCCACCACGTAGGTGCTGGGAATTAGACCTGGGTCCTTTGGAAGAATAGTCAGCACTCTTAACCACTGCACCATTTCTCCAGCCATGCAACTCCTTAGCAGAAAGCAC
This sequence comes from Acomys percivali, assembly GCA_907169655.1. Classification (NCBI taxonomy): domain Eukaryota; kingdom Metazoa; phylum Chordata; class Mammalia; order Rodentia; family Muridae; genus Acomys; species Acomys percivali. The sequence continues at coordinate 12,562,395 of OU015743.1, read as the reverse complement.
AGAGCTGGCCCTGCCCTCCTCTACCTGGCTCCTTAGTAACAAGCTGTTATTCTCACCATGCACACATGTTCTAGCAAGACATGCACTGTACACACAGTGTTCTTCACCCCCCCAACCCGCGACACACACACAGAGACAGACATAGAGACAGAGAGAGAATATGTTCTGCTTTACCCCACTCCAGTGTCTCAGTGTTCTGCTTTTATGGTATTTTATCTTTGCTTATAGTTTTCCCTTGGAATATCTTGTTTTTATTCTGCTCTCTTCCTCCAGGCATCAATTCCTCTAGGGTGTCTTTTCAGTCATCCCTGGCTGATGAAATGTTCTCACTCTAAGGGTTCTGCATTCAGTCAGATCTTGCATGGATCATATTATAGTGCATGTGAACTTCTCCTGCAAGCTCCCCAGGCTATGCCTGCCTCCATATTTGTGTCCATCTGAGCTGAGCACGGTGCCTGGACAGAATTGCTAGTCTGGAAGTATTTTGTTGTATAAACGAATCAAATGATCCTTGGTTGTCTCTTAAGTGGGGAACACTAGACAGTGTCTCTTTTGATCTCCAACCAGAATCTGGAAGCAGTAGGTCCCTTCATTTAAGCTCTGGACATAGGAAGGTATCAATCCATTTCCTGTCATGCTGTATGCACCTGAAAGCCTCGGGAAATCTTGTCACTGTGCATTTTATTATGTGTCTACAATAGAGAGAAATGAATCCTGGCCAGGACTGAGCAGCAGGCCAGGAATGAGAACAGTGGGCTATTGCAGTCAGTGAGACAAAAGGTTACCATGGTGTGACCCGGAAGTGCTCCTGACCTCTGTCAGAACCATATCCTCCTTCCACCAACCCCAGAATCTGCTGCCACCCTTAGCCTTCTGAACGCATACCCCTTCAGCATATCCCTCTGTGGAAGGTTGTTCGCCCTTGGAGTGGGCGTGGATGTGATCTCAACCCCTCCTGGCTGCCCAAATACCACGTGACATGCAGTGTCTCACCCACGCGACGGAACGAGAGAGAGCTTGTCCTTCTTGCAGCGTCTTTACCCAGGATTCCCTTTTTCGTTCTCTAAACGTAAGCTAGGTTGACCTCACCTCACCTAGGAGAGGGTCAGAAGGGTTAACTGAATAAAATCCCATTTTCTTGTACAGATATTGATCTGAGGTTTTCCACCCATGGACGATTGGCGACGAGTGAGGCTGCAAGGCAGGAGAAAGAATGCAGTGCACTATCAGGTGTTAGTGAGGACACTGGATTCTTCACAGTACAGAAAGGTTTTTTTTTTTTTTCTTCCTACAAATGAGATTCTTCAATAACGTCTAATTTTGAAAACCCACAAAAGCAAAGCCTGTTTTGTGACTCTAAAACCTAAGAGAATGAAGAAGATTTCCTATGATCTGCAATGTAAAGGTCATCTCTTGAATTTGGATGTTTCCCAGCTAAGTACATTCAGGGTGTCATTGCTGGCAGTACAAGCTAGAGCCAGCAGCCTCCACACTGTGATTTAATGCAGGGAGTGACTGAGAATATTTTTGTCAGAGGAGCTGTTTCTCTGCCTAGCCTCAATATTTCATAAAAAGCTCATTGCAGCAAATTTTTCATTTGGCAGCATCTGCTGTGCTATCATCTTGATATCTTTATATCCAGAACCATCACCGCTTCAAGGTTGAATGAAGGTCAATTGACAATGAATAGTTAATTGTCAGCTACCATTAGTCCTGTATTTTTTTAATGCATTTTTTTTTCTATAAGAATGCAGGCAAAAGAGACATTCAGTAGTGTTTTTAGGAGAAAAAAAAGTGCGGGCCTCCTGAAATTGAAGAGAAAATAAAAAGTCCAATTTTAGGATCAGAGTGGGATGATAGGAAAATGTTATAACTGAGCCTGACACTGCCATCTTGGATGAAGTATTTGCATGGTGAGTTTGTTTCTCGGGAGAGTGAGCTATGCAACTCTATGGTTTTTTTAAATAATGCTAAAGATAGCTGCCTTAGTGAGGGTTTCTACTGCTGTGATAAACACCATGACCAAAAACAACATGAGGACAAGGTTGGGTTTAACTTGGCCATTCTCATGTGACATTTCATCACAAAGGAAAGTCAGAGCAGAGACTCAAGGTGGGAACTAAAGCAGACCACGGAGAAGCACTGCTCACTGGCTTGCTCCCCGTGGCTTGTTCAGCCTGCTTTCTTATGCAACCCAGGACCGCCTGCCCAGGTGTGGCACTGTCCACAGTAGGCTGGGCCCAACTACAGCAATCATTCATAAGAAAATGATCTACAGACCAGCCTGCCTAAATGTTAATTTGGTGGGGGTGCTATCTCAATTGAGGTTCCCTCTGTTGTAAATCAGGAATACTCCACCAACCTGCGTTTCAGCAAGCCTCCGGTTAGTTCACCATCCACTGCCAGGTGCAACGCATTTCCACTGTGTGTAGCAACACATACACCCTTTAAAAAAGTCGAAGCTACCCTAGGTCACTCTGTCTTGTTCATTCTGTCTCCTGGAATCCCTGTGGGTGTCCTGTTCTCCTGCCATCCCCCCCCCCTCCCTCCCCCCCCCCCTCCCCCCCCCCCCCACCCCCACCCCCCTAGCCCCCCCCACCATCGTGCTCTCTCTCTCACAAGTCCTCACTCTAAGACTGCCTTTTGCTCTCCCTGCCTCCTACAGCAAACCTCGTGCACTGCATCTGTTTCATGGCGTAAACATGTCATGATTCTCTTAGCTGCACACCTTGGCCAGGGACCCCCTAAAGGTATGTGTTTGACACCTCATCCTAATACTTTCTCTTTTTTTAAAAAATTTTTATTAATTTATTCATATTACATCTCAATTGTTAGCCCATCCGTTGTATCCTCCCTTTCTTTCCTCCCTCCCGTTTCCCCCCCTACTCCCTTCCCCTATGTCTGTGACTGAGGGGGATCTCCTCCCCCTGTGTATGCTCATAGGGTATCGAGTCTCTTCTTGGTGACCTATTATCCTTCCTCTGAGTGCCACCAGGCCTTCCCATCCAAGGGGCATGGTCCAATATGGGGCACCAGAGTTTGTGTGAAAGTCAGATCTCCTTCTCCACTTAACGGTGGAGAATGTCCTGTCCATCAGCTAGACTGGGTAGGGGTTCGAAGTTTACTGCCTATATTTTCCTTGGCTGTTGCCATAGTTTGAGGAGGACCCCAGGGCCCAGACCCGCCTGTAGTTTTCCAGGACCCACTGGATCCTTCTATTTCCTCATTCTCCCAGGCTTCTCACACCTAAAGTCTCAATAGGATGTCCTCTCCTCTGACCCACTTTCCTGGTAGGTAAAGTTTTTCATGGGGGCATACCCCTTGGACTAGTGTCTCGATATAAGTGAGTACATTCCATTTGACTCTTTTTGCTTCTGGGTTAACTCACTCATTATGATAATTTCTAGTTCAATCCATTTGTCCACAAATTTCGGAAATTCCTTGTTTTTAATAGCTGAGTAGTATTCCATAGTGTAAATATACCACAGTTTCTTTATCCATTCTTCTACTGAGGGACACGTAGGCTGTTTCCATGTTCTGGCTATTATGAATAAGGCAGCTACGAACATGGTTTAGAATATGTCCCTGTTGTGTGGAATACTTTCTCTTCTAATTACTCTAGTCTGTGTCAAGTTGACAACAAAACAAAACAACAGAAACAGGATGATAAGTAGATGTTAAAGAGTATTCAAGATATTGTGAAATACTGAACAGGACAGGGGAAAAGGAATGTAAGATTTGTTGTTGCTCTTTGCTTGTTGTTTTTCATTGAGTGCTTAAATAACAATCATACATTTTTATAAGGTTAGGGAAAGAGCTCATGGTGTTCAGGGACTAAATTAATAGGAACTAGTTAGTCTCTTTTCTGTTTCCAGTGGAGACACTGGGTGCTACAGCAATCAAAGTTTGTTTCCCCGCTAGGAATCTTACAAGGTGACCTGTACCCTAGCAGACAAAGGGCAGTACATGATACGGACTGTCTCTTTCTCAACCTTGAAACAGCTTAGAAACACCTACTTGTAAACACAATTAGAAACTAAAGTACTGTGCTTAAGGCTATGAGTGTTTGATTCTCAGATTCTGCCTATAACCCTGAACACAGAAAAGGTCATGGGCTCATTCGATCAGTGTTTCTATGAAAGAATACCATAAAAGACTAGCCATAGAGTCTGTTATTGGAAGGATGGGAAATGCATTATGACATGTTTCATGGCATAGTGGCTTTGCCTGGAGTGGTTTGGGCTTGTTAACTGACAACAATTAGCAACAATGACTAATGGTAAGTTAAACTCCTTGGAACTCTGCCTAGACATGCTAGTAATGGTGCACTAGAGATTGCATGCAATACATACTTTTGTTTACCCCCGTACAACCCATGCAGTTTTGCCAAGGTCCTTATTATGTGTAATGGCTGTTTTGAGCACCCCAGTGAAAGGAGATCCTCTAACACATTCTCCGTTGGTCATCTTATATAGGATTGGGCTTCATTCTAAGAAATGAACTCACCTTTGGCCTCATAGTCTATTGGATTCATATAAGTCTGTGGCAACGGACCTTCTTCTGTGAATGGGTCTACCAGTTGACATGTTGGATGTGACGTTGACAATCACCATGAAAATGATAGGCCCCATCCATGTGTGTCCATAGGCCATAATCCCTTCTTTCACCTTGGGATATGAGGAAGATAAAGGCTGGAAAAGTTAAAATGGATTCTAGATGTTACTTTTTGATTTGTTCAATTTTTTTTTCATATTTTATGTGGACAAACTTTAATAGGGTTTGATTTTGCAGAAATAGAAGTTTTCTGATTGGTAAAACCTTATATCCATTGTACTATCTTTCTTAACATACTTACCTTGTGGTTTAGATTCAGAGATTTAGACCAGTTGTGATCTCTCATACTGTCATTTTAAGATCAATTAGTTGAATTGCATGAGCTATGAGGCACAGGCAAGGAAAGAGGATTTGAGACATGTACTTGACCTCTGGTTCAAGTCTCTTAAAACAGAAGTTTGCTGTGCAGTGGTGGAACACACCCTGGGGCAGAGGCAGAGGCAGAGGCAGAGGCAGAGGCAGAGGCAGAGGCAGAGGCAGAGGCAGAGGCAGAGGCAGAGGCAGAGGCAGAGGCAGAGGCAGAGGCAGAGGCAGAGGCAGGTGGATCTCTTGAGGTCAGAAAATCCATTATTTTGTTATTGAAAAGTTGAGAGTCACTTGGTACTTAGCAAGCTGAGGATTCGTGAACAATATTTGCTTCACTGACTGTTTTAAGTAAAGTTTTATTAGAACACATTCAGGGTAATTCATTTACATATCCAGTGCTCATGCTTTTGTACTAAGACAGCAGAAGGGAAGAGTTACAAAATCTATGCCAAGGCCTGAAAATTATACTTACTATTTGTCCCTATACGAAGTATCCTGACCCTGATGCAGCTTTTCATAAGGGGCTATTCTTATGACTTTCGTTTGATCTTTGGTGATCTGCAGTGTTCATAGTTACTTTGGATGTGAGTTTTGTTTGTTTGCTGTTTGTTTTCTTTTTTTCCTTTTCCTCCTTGGGGTTTGTTTGTTCTTTTACTATTATTATCCCTAGCTCCATCGAATATTTTACCCACTCAATTCCTTCTCTGCTCTTGACTCTGATTAAACCTGCCCTGTAGTCTATCATTTCATTCTCCATTGCTTTGGGCTCTTTCTGTATTTTTTGCTGTTGAGGAGCTCCTTTTAGGCACTTGCATAGATCTCTTTTCTAGTTCAGCATCCTTATTTATTATTGGTGTATTAATGGTGTATTTTTTTTGTCATTTGGTCTTGATAGATTGTTTATGTATAGTACTTCATCTCTTTCTTTAAGGTTATTCAATTTGTTTACATATAATTATTTATACCAAAGTTATAATATCTAATATGTAATTTCTCATTTTATTTATTTAGGTTATTCCTCTTTTTTGTAAGTCAATCTAAGTATTTGTACATTTTGCTTGTGTTTTCCAAAAAAGGTTTCATTGATCTTTTAATTTTTTCTATCATTATGTTCATACTGACGTATGCTATTTTCTATCTTCTACTTTCTTTGGCCTAGGTTGCTCTTCTTCTAGCTCTTTTATATGGAAAGGCAGTTTATTTGAGATTGTGATTTTTTTTTCTGCACATAGACATTTGCTGTTCTCTGGTTTCTTTTCAGGACTGCCTTTGCTGTATCTAAAAAGATTCTTGTGCTCTGCTCCAGTTTTCTTTTGTCTTGTGATTTAAAAAAAATTTCTTTTTCATTTTTCTTGACTTTGTGTCTACTAGTATCCATATACCTGAAGATTCTTTACCTTTTCTCCTATTGAGTTCTAATTGCATACCATTGTAGTTGGGGAAGATACTTTATAATCAAGTTTTCTAAATCTTGCTAATTTTTTTGGTAACTTTATATTTACTCTGTTTTAAAAATATTTTCTTGACAGCAATGCATGTGCTCTGGATATTGGATGAAATGTTATTATGTGTCCTGAGTCCATCTGGTTTATAGTATAGGTCAAATCCAATGTTTTGTTAGTGATTTTTTGGCATGTAGCATATATGCATTATTTAAAGGAACAACATAACTATAAAACAGCAAGAAAAACAATAAATAAAACATTTAAAATAAGTGTAATGTAAGTTTTGCTTTCTTTGTAAACTCAGTTGTGTCATATAAATATGTTTTTGGTTTAATCTGAAGTGTGGAATTTCAGTTTGAGCAATTGTCTTGTGTGGGGTGTGGCTTTTGCCAGCTGGCAAGGCCTCCCTCACGTGCGGCATGGATAGCGGCATAGTCTAGGGCTTTGGGCATATAAATGAGAGCCTGGAGAGAGCTCGGTGTGGCATGTGGTATTGGCATGTGGCATGTGGCCTGTGGCAGTTTGAAGAGACCAGAGATGAATGGTATGGCAGTTTGGAACAGACAGACAGAGTGAAATGCTTCAGGCACAGTGGCTTGGAGGAGACTGTTGGCTGTGTCTGCTGTCGACAGAGATTGGAATAGCTCCAAATATCCTTCAACCCTAAATAGCCAGGAGAAGTAAAGGGGCTCCCTCTCCCCATAACCTTCTCTCTTCTACATAGAGTTGGGAGGTTGGAAGGGAGGTTGAGGCCTAAACACCCAAAATAAAGTAGAGTTTAAAAAAAGAGTGCTACAAATAAGTCCTTATTTATCATTAATTTTCTTGAATGTAAAGGTGGTAAGCTCTCCAGTCATCACAGAATAGAAAGTAGCTGGATGGAATAATAAAGAAAGACCCAAATATGCGCAGCTCAAAGTAAGTGCATTTTGGCTTTAAGGACACATACCGACGGAGAAAAGTGTGGGAAAGTTATTGCATGCAAAAGAAAATTAAAGCACACAGAAGTACATAACACACACACCTAGGTAGAATGAACTCTTAATTCCAAAAATACCAAAAGAGGCTTACAGCAGTCGTTATATAATTTAAAAAGCAGCTGAGCATGGCGGCATACCCTCCAGCATTCGGGAGGCAGACACAAGAAAATCACTGTGAATTCACGGCCAGCCTGCTCTATACAGTGAAATCCTGTCTCAAGCAAGCAGAGCTCATAAAGGAATCGACTCAATCAAAAAATATAAAAGTGCTAAATATGTACACACACAACATGGGAGACCTAAAAATAGAAAGCAAATACTAAACGCATCTAAAGGGGAAACAGCAACACAACAATTGTTGAGGATTTCTGTTTTGAAGTTGAATTATTGTGCTTCACAGATATCTAAGTTATATATAATTACTTGCTTAATCTATTATTGAGGTATTAAGTTCAATTATCATAACCTGCCCTCCAGATCCAAAAGTCTCATTTAGACTTTGGCTCTTTTAGAAATCTATTTGGTTACCTTAGTTATATTTCACATCTCTTGATTCTTTAAAATTACTTTAGATTAATTTATTTTGTTTTGTGGGTGTGAGTGTCTTGCTTAAATGTGTGCATGTGCAACATGTGTGTGCCTATGTATGTTTTTTGCAGATGTCAGAAGAGGTCTTTGGGGTTCCTAGAACTGAAGTTATGGATGGCTATGAGTCACCCTGTAGGTACTGGGAATTGAACCCAAATCCTCTGAAAGAGCACAGAGTGTTTTTAACCACCAAGAAATCTTTAAATAGCAGGCATGCTTATTTTAAATTCTATACTGTTAATTCTACAACACAAAGCTATTGTAGGTCTGATTCTTATGTTTTAACCTCATGGACTCTGTGAGTGCTAGCTCACCTATGGATTCTATACTGTTTCTTTTGTGGATCTCACATTCCTTGAGTATTTTAGTAGAAATTCTTTGTGCATCTTTACTTCATATTCAGGATATACAGATACTGTATCTCAAGCAAATGACTCTAAAGAACCTTTTCCATACTACATTTGCCAGAGATCCATAAATGATTAAGAATACTTAACAGTTGTCTGGTAAAGCAAACTTTCTGAGGTTAAATTGCGCATTTTTTCCTAGAGTACCTCCATATCTTTTATTTAAATCTTGAAGAAGACAAGGTAAGTCTGGCATTCCTCTTGAGGGCCACAGAGAATTATAGAGGCTGAGCATCACTGTTTAACTAGAAAGGTTTCATCTGGCTCTTCTCCAAATTTGTTTTGTCACAATTCTCCTCCTCCTGTACTTCTCAGAACTGAATATAAAATTTGCATCACCTTATTCCCGAAAGTTACACCAGAAGATCATTCTTTTCCTGTCATGAAAATTGTTCCACTCTCCTGAGGCAAACAACACCTGGCTTAGCTTTTTCTGTCACACTTTGTTCCTGAATTCAGCACGTGTAATATCCATTCTCGTTTGCTCAGTAACAACTATGCGTTTGACTCATGCATGATCTGTTGTTCCACCTTTAGCTCTGATTTACCTTGGGTAACTTCAAAATCTCATATTTTTGACTTTTTGATTTTTCAGAATAAACCCAACTAGTCTACTACAACTGACTATTTCTCTAGTCAGGAAACATCACAGTCTTGAAAACCATTCAATAAGGGATTCCCCTTTTTAGTCATAACTTCCTGTTTCTGTCCTGACCTTTTCATAATGTATCAGCTCTTTAACCTAACAGAGATGCCCCTTCTAGTCATCTTTAGTTTCAATGCTTTAAACATTTCTCACAGTTTCTATCATATCTTCATTTACCTCAAATTTTATAATTCAAGGCTTCAAGCACTGCTTTGCTAATACGGTAACTGACTTGACTAACCTTTCTGCTAACCTTACTGGGTAAAACTGTAGTCCTAGATTAAATAAAATAGCCATTTTCTTTACTGTACTACCTGGGAGAATCAACATTTCTGAAGAAATATAATTTCTATTTTGATGATAGTGGAATAGACTATTTGGATAAATTTTTGTGGTGAAAACCTCTAGACATGGTGAATATGTTATAACACACAACTCTTAAAACATTTAAGACTCTCAAGTATTTTAAGGAATATCAGATCAGATATAAGGAAAAAAGTGAACATTCTAGGTGCTCTATTCTCTGAAGGTACTTGCCCCAGAAGGTGTTCTTTAGCATGAGAAAATTAAACTCATGTTTTGGTGGCCTCCCTGGGTAAAGGATCTTAACTTAAGGCCCAGAATCAACTCAAGTAGAAAAATCTCATAAGAGACTGATCACGTTTCTATCCATAATTGCAAAGTGCTGACTGTCAAAGAAAAAGGTGGATCAGAAAGAAACTTCTTTTTGGGTTGCCTTGGAATTGAACAGGGGAGGGAAAGTGTTGATGTGCTTTTTGTCTATTTCAACTTGGTTTCTTGTGACTCCACTTCCCTTTACCACCCCAATGCCTTCCAACACCCCAACACCAGTTAGGAGAGAAAGGTTAGTGGCTACTTCCTGCCTATTACATTTATTGACATGAATATTAAACCAAATCTTGGATTTCCTTGACAAGTCCAACTTTAGTCTTGTGGATGATCTTAGTATGTGCTTGTATTTGGTTTGCTAGTATTTTATTCAAGATCTCTGTATTAACATTCAATAGGGATATTGCTCTGTACTTTTATATTCTTGTTATAGATTTACATGATTTGGGTATAAGGGTTATGTGGGATGCATAAAAACAGCTTGGAAGTGACCCGTTTGTTTCTATTTTTCTGAAATGTTCAAGAAAATTTGGTTGCAGTTCTTCTTTGAATGTCTGTGGAATTCTGCTGTGAATTGAGGCCTGTTCTTTTTTCAGAAAGCTTTATGTTACTGTTCCAGTCTCCTCTGTGTTATGGGTCTCTTTAATTTGTTGGTCTCTTCTTGGTTTCATTTTGGTAATTTGGATGAACCAAGAAATTCATCTGTGTCTTTTATATTTTCCAACTTAGTGAGGTGAAAGTTTCTGAATGTATTCCCTTATAACATTCTGAATTCCTTTAGTGTCTGTTGTGATTTGGTGTTTGTTCATTTCTGATTATGTAAATTTGGGACCTCTCTTTTTTTGGGTTAGTTGGGCCAAAGGTCTTTTGATCTTGCTCATCTTCTCAAAGAACCAATTCTTAGAGTCTTTGGCTATTTGTATTCCTTTTCTTGTTTTTATTTTATTAATTTCTGATCTTTTTTTATTATTTATTACCATCAACCAAGTTTGGATTTGCTTTGTTCTTGTGTTTCCAAACTTTTAACTAACACCATTAAGTTATTTGTGCTCTTTATTACCTTTTAATGTAGGAATTTTGGGCTATAAACTTCTTTCTTAGAACTGCTTTGAATGTGTCTCAGAGGTTTTGTTGTTTTGTGTTTTCCTTTTCATTTAGTTCCAGGAATGTTTTCATCTTTCTTCTTTTACTTAGTCATCATTCAGTAAAAAGGCCTTTAATTGCTATAATTTTATACACTGACTAGGATTTTGTTTGCTGCCAATTTTAAGTTTTATTGCTTGATGATCAGATAGGATAAATGGAATTATTCCAATTTTCAGTATTTGATAATGTTTGCTTTATGTCCTAGCATATGGCCTATTTTAGAAAGACTTCCATGTATTGTTGAGTAGAATGTATATTCTTTGACTGTTGGTTGGAATATTGTGTAGACTTGTGTTACATCCATTGGATATAAGATGTTATTTAATTCCAAGGTTTCTTTGTTTATTTTTTTGCACAGATGACAAATCTATTATAGAAAATAGGGACTAAAATTGCTATTATTAATCTTGTGTTAATTTGTGTCTTTAGTTCCATTAGTATTCTTTTTATGAAATTGAGGACACGAGTGTTTGGTGCATATTTGGTTAGTATTGTATATTTTTCTTGATTAATTGATCCCTTGATAAGAATAGAACCTTCTTTGTCTCCTCCGATTAGCTTTAGTTTGAAATCTATATTGTCAGATATTAGGATGGCAATGCCTGCTTGCTTTTTAATTCCACTGTCTTGGAACACTTCTTTCCATCCTTTTACTTTAAAGTGATGCATATATTTAAAGCAAGATAAGTTTCTTATAGACAACAAATAGACACTACACACTTAGTACACAGGTCTCAGATGATTTGAGCTGGGTCTAACCTAAAACAGTCCATTCTGCAGCATATTCCCATGGTACCAGAAAATATTATGCAAGTTGCCAATGGAGGGATGCATATGGAGTCCTACTCAGCCTTGATGATGATTATGAACCACAGAAAAGACCAATATGGCAAGACATCATCTTTTTATAAAGGTACAGTAAGTAGCACTTGCATGTTAGTGGTAACCAACATCTCTCTTAACTGGATTAAGGCCTTCAACAGGGGGCAATTATGCCTGGTACTAGAAATCTAGCCAACTCTCTGGGGTACTGAAACCACGGACCTTAGAAAGGAATCTGCTACCATCATTTTGATAGACTAGTATACTTCCTTACTAGGTGCTAAACCTAATCCTTATACGCACAGATTTGTGGCTACCACCCCTCCTAAAAGGGTTTTCTCTTTGCAACAAATGGAGACCATCACAGAGAATCATAACCTGATATAATATAGAGACCAAAGGACCATGGGAACCCAGTCCCAGTGGACATAATACATCACAGCTCTGTCTGTGGCTCAGGGGACCATGTATAAGGAGAGGCCTAAAAGATTATAAGAACCAGATTATCAGGAAGTCTGATGAGAAAGCTTCTCTTCTAGGAATAGCCGCATAAACAAGACTGGAACAATCACAGTACCATGGCCATGCTAATATAGAAAGGGGAATTTTCAGGGAGTGACAGCCCTAGACAAAGAACTGTGGGTGACTAGTGATGCTGAGATAGGGAGAATTAAGCCCTCCCAGTGATGAGCCTCCTCACAGGTTACCCAATACAAAGTGGTAATCCCTGAAACTGTATACACACAAACAAAAACTGACTAATCAGGCTATATTTATATATTTATGCATATATATAGACATGTTCTATATGGAACAACAGTAGCCAAAGAGAAAGATTTATCAATTTGAGAGTGGGGCAGTATGAGAAGATTTTGAGGGAGAACACTTGGTGGGGTTGGGGGAGGCTGGATGGAGGGAGAAAAGGAAAAGATATATCATTCTACTTTAATTAAAATGTATTAAAATAAAATTTAAAATACCATTTTATTTATTTATTTATTTATTTATTTATTTTTATTAATTTATTCTTGTTACATCTCAATGGTTATCCCATCCCTTGTATCCTCCCATTCTCCCCTCCCTCCCATTTTCCCCTTATTCCCCTCCCCTATGACTGTTCCTCAGAGGGATTACCTCCCCCTGTATATGCTCATAGGGTATCAAGTCTCTTCTCGGTGACCTGCTGTCCTTCCTCTGAGTGCCACTAGGTCTCTCCCGCCAGGGGACATGGTCAAATGTGAGGCACATTTACCATTTAAATATTTTTTTTTGCTGGAAAGTATCTTCTATATCAAGCAAATTCAAGTAAGAAAACAATCCTATGGCCTGGAAATGGAGAAAAAAATCTTAAGAAAAGGATTATACCAATTAAAAGATTCAGAAGCTATCTAAATTGCTCTAAGAGCTATCTAAACCTCTCTCTCTTTTGAAAACTTTAAATTACTATGCATTGTTTGTAACAAACAAATGGGCCTAATTACAAACTTTTCATCCAGTAGATAAGGTACTTTGATCATTTCCCCTGCGTAGTAACCACACTTATTCCTTCCTTTGCATTCTCTTTCCTTTTCTCTTACAGTCTCCGTTCTACTTTCACTCCATGTAGTGAGAGTTTTGACTTCTTTAAAACCCAGTTATGTTATGCGTATAGGTTTTAGTTTTTTATCCCAGGTGTGAGATATGGGGCTGCTTCAGTTTGTCCACAGCTGGTAACTATGATTGTTTCATGCACTGGCAGACACATGATCTTTGCCAGCTGCAGATAGTTTAATTCTGGGGACTCTGCAGAGGGAATAAATACCAGAGCCCAGAGAGGGTCTGGGACACTCCAAAGAAGAAGGAGGTGTGTTTGTTCCTCCTGCTGGTTCCTACTCCTGCTGCTGCTGTTGCTGGTATGCTCCAAAGAACTCAATGCTCCTAATCAGCTGGAAGTAGTCTAAAAAGAACTCAACACCATCTTTCTCCTCTAATCTTCTTTCTCTTACCTAGTGTTGTGGGGTTGGAAGGGAAGAAGAGATATAAGAACCCCAATAGCTAACAAACAAACAAACAAACAAACAAACAAACAAATATGCCAACAACTTCATATTTGAAGGAAAACATAGAATACTTAGCTGAATCTGCTTTATTTTGCTTAACATGATTACTAGCTTCATCTATTTTCCTGAAAAAGATGGGATTTTGTTCTTTTTAATGTACCCCAAATATTCCATTGTGAAAACATGCCATATTTTCTCATTCTATTCATCCACTGATGGGCACCTGTGCTGATTCACATGGCCGCCGTGAATAGTGTATCTTTTGTAATCTGACCTCCATTCTGTTGGGCGTGTACCCAGGAGTGGTAGAGCTGCATCATGCTGTGCTTCTAATTTAAATGTAGGCAGAACAAGTAAAAATTATATTTTTTGATGCTTTCCAACAAAACCACAGAACACTAATGAATGACCCAAAACTTTCAAAGTTGCCAGAGGACATTGTCAGTCCCCTTTCAAAGGAACAAGTTAGGGTGTTGGCTGACATCTTGACACCAGCAATGAGCACTGGCTCAAGGAGTGCCATCAACTTTCAGAAGAAAACAGCTGTCTGTTAGCAATTCTATATGCAGAAGAAAATCCTGAAAAATAAATGTGAAATTATATAAATATAAATATATATTATATAAAAATTTCAGACATGCATATGAAAATAAGTATGCTTGCCTTGCTTATTATGATCATTAGAAAACATTCTAAGGGAAGTTGAGCCCAAATAGGAAGCCTGAATGAAAGACAGAATGGGGAGCAGAGAAAACGTAAGTAGAAAACGGGTAAATACGAAGGAGTACCTATCAGACAAAATATTAACATATTATAGAATTAAACTCCTGCTAAGATATTTACTAATATACATTGAATGACTAAATTCAGTGACAACTACCTCCAGTCCTTACTGTTTGATATGAGGGTAAAAGTACAGAGAGATATCAGAACTATTGGTTGTATTACTGATATGCTTTCCACGAATTTCTCTAATGTATGTTAAATTGTATAAGAAAGTAAAACAAAAACTTATTTCACCAAGATATGTCATGCACCACAAACTTGTGGGCTTCAGTTTCAGTCCACAGAGCCCTCAGTGCTCCTGGAGGATGCTGCTGGCATCTGTGAGCATGGTCTTCGCATTTCTCGTGGGGACGTGAGGGGACGTGAGCAGACCTCTCTTGTCCCCTACTCTCCCAGCCACGTTCTTCCCTACCACCTTCTTCCCTTCCCTCTTCTACTTCCTCTTCTCTTCCAATTCCTCAACTTCCTACCACAGAAACTAAAATTTTCTCAACATCAGAATCCACCTCTTTTGTTTTTCTCTTGTCCTGATGAAGACAAAACCTTTTATTACTTCTAAAGGATTTTATTTTCTTTCCTTTTCTCCAGCCCTCTTCTTATGTAACATTCGTATTTTTAGTGGACTTCTAGGTTTAGATGGCATTTAAACCAAGGCCTGTTTAAATACACTTTTTAAAAACATATATGTCCAAGTCCTAAAGTAATTTTTTAAATAATCCCAATCCTATGTTTTTCATGTCTAAACTTCTTGAAGATGTTTCCCTAAATCTTTGACTTTATTTCCTCACTCCTTGATCAATCTGCTAGGATTTTAAATATTTTTTTTTTATCTCAGTTTCCCTTAGACCAAAGACTGTTGAAAACTATCGATGTCCTAAATAGCCCTTATTTAGGGGGATATCCACAAGTTATTTCCTATTCTGAGATGTTCAACTTCTATTTCTGGATGGATAAATATTCTGCCCTATATATTTTCACCCAAGCAAACATCAAAGAAACAGAAGTAGTGTAGTATTTATCCTGGTCTTCATTGTTTTTGACTTAGAAGTCGGCACTCTTTTTGTCACTGTGTTCGGTACCTTTGCATTACTTTAACCGAATATCGGAGATAATTCAATTATAAACAGAAAAGCTTTACTTGGCTCACAGTCAAAGGCTGGAAAACTCAGCACTTCAGGCTTTAGGTGGACGTTCTGGATGGCAATGGTATGAACAGATGGCAGAGTACCTGCTTACTTCACAGCCAGGAAATAGAAGTCCAAAAGAGGAGGAGGCCAGAGGCCTACCGTGCCCTCATACAGCCTACCCCGAAACTTCACAGGATACCGCGAAGCCTATGATGGCTGGTCTTCACTGCCCACTTGACAGGGAATAAATTCATCCAAGAGGCTGGTGAGTGTTTTGCTATGTTTCTTGAGGACGTGTGAAGAAATGTCTGTTCTTCCACATAGGGCACCAGAGGAGACCAAAGCAGTAATTCTTCCATGTCCATCTTGGTGAACCAATGAGTTTATTAGGGTATGAGTAACTCAAAGGCAGATGCGTTGCTGGAAAAATCTACCCAAGCCCTCAGAGAGGTGACTCAGGAGGGCTGAGCTTGCAGAAACCTTTCCTCCTCGCCGCAGGCAGCCTTCGATAGACAAGCCTCTTCTCTCCAGCAAATGTCTTCTGCTTTATAGCCTCGGGAATCTTATCACTTTCTAAGCTTTCTGAATCTCCTAAGCTGCCCTCCTCCCTCCAAGATGGAATGGCTTAATTTAGAAGAAACTGCTACACAGCAGCAAGGTGCGCCTGGATGGGGCTGAGCCAGCAGCACTTCCAGGGCGGACTTGCTGAGCGGAGAAGACCCTCCCTCAGAGTGAGTGCCATCCTCCCTGAGCTAGGGGTCTGAAAGGAATGAAAGGAAATGGGCTTTCTGGCCCACTGTAATGGGAAAGACTGAGCCCTGGCTCCCCGTTAACGTCAGCACTGAGTCCTCTGAAAATGGAAGCCCAGACTGACCGGCATGTGTCGGAAGGACAGCCCAGGTAAAAACAATCTTGCGGGCTTTTCCCCCTTAAAAACACCACGAATACATTGTGATAGACTGAATGGAGCCATCCTGGGTCTAAACTTCAGGAAGTGGACAGGGACTCCAGCCGGACTATTGTGTTTATAATCAAGCATTGATAGAGACAGAGATCTTGACCCAGACCGGCCATTACATGCCTGAGAGAGACACAGGCGAAAGGAAAAAAAAAAAAAAAAAAAAAAAAAAAAAAAAAAAAAAAAAAAAACCACCACCACCACCACCAACACCACCAAACTAGAATTTTTAGAACAGGATCGCACATGGATTTGAGGAGAGACACCTGGGGATCCGTCCTTTGGAACAGATACCAGAAGGTTCACTCTTGTTTCCCTTTAACCCCTTTTCCCTCTTGTATAGGACTGTTAAGAAACAGAGCCAACACCATTCCTCTAAGAAATTGTTTCTGCCCGGAATTTTGGCAACAGTGACATAAAGCTAACTTAAACAAGGACCCTTTTCTTAGAGGTCCACAGGCCCCTTCAATAAAGGCACTGCTACGGGCGCGGATCCTTAACATTCCTTCCTTTGTGAGACAAGACCCAAACTCCGCAGTCAGCATTAGGTTTGTGATTATTTTCCTAATCCCTCAGTTCTCTTGGCAAATGTGAAAGAGTTAGCTAGATCACATTGAAATTCCCTTTACATTTCCTTTTCTTTTTTGAGGCAGGATCTTATATAGTTCATGCTGGCCTCAAACTCACTATGTAGCCTTGAATTCCTAATGTTCCTGTCTCCATCTCCTCAAATCTGGGGTTACTGGTGTGCAACACCACAGTAGCTGTTAAATTAATGGGAACTACTTTAACGAGGAAGGTTGGCAAAGAAGAGAAAGAAGAGAGGTGAATATTATTAAAATATGTATGCATATGAAAACGTCTAGTGACACTTGCATAATTATTATACATTAGCAAGTTTAAAAATTCATTTCAAATCTTAAAATGTTTTTTTGCTTAGGTACTTTTTTTTTTTATAGATTTAAGACAAAGTGAGAGAATAATTATGAAACAGATAGAAAACAATTCAGCCTGACTCAAAAGACATGAAAATGGTAAAAGAATCTAATTTCACACTCCAACTCCTGTATCTAAGACACTGCCCTAGGTGTCCACAGAGGACCTTTTGCTTGAGATTCTAATATGCTAAATATGATTTCTCCAGGGATGATATTACCCTGAAAACTCCATGTTAACAGCAAATTAAAACAAAACTGGAGGACAATATTAGTGCTGTAGCAAAATGTAGTGGGTTAATCCCATCATTAGGAAAAGAAAAAGGTCTATCAAGGCACCAGGTGCATGCAAAGCTGCTCAGGTGAATGCTAATTTGTAATGGTTTTGTTACATGGCCATTTGTCCCTTGTTACTGTTGAATGGAAATTTTTAAAAGGATTACTTTCTCCTAATATATATTAGGATATATATATATTAATATATATATATATACATATACATACATACATACATACATACATACATACATACATATTACACACAACAAAAATGACTTGTAGAAGATTTTGGTGTTTCCGTGAATGGCACTGTAGCCCTATCCTTCTGACATTTCACACTTTATATTTGACTTATTGGTTGGTAAGTTGTGCCGATCCATGAAGGGGTGTGTAGTCTTGTGGTGCAGGGGACTGACAGAGACAATGAAAGGGGAGGGGGATGGGAGCAGGTAGGTCCAAACTGAGAAGACATCAATCTAAGGCCTGTTGAAGACAATGAACGGGATGTTATAAAACAGGATAGACTGTGGTTGATGATAATGTATTGGTAAACAGAGATTTGGCCTCTGATTGCCACCTAAGAAGTTGCCTACTCTACAAAGCAACATTAAATTAAATGGTGATTTCAGTCTTCATAAGTACACCTAGAGCAAGCAAACACGGTATAAACCTTGATTTCCATCCAAGTCTTCTGTTTAAATCTCAAGTACGGCAAGACAGGCAGAGAGAGCAGCTTCCCCACAAAGCCTAAATCGAGCCCTTTGTACCCGCCAGCTTCCTCTGTGTGCATGGGTTGCCCTAGTGATGAATGTCCTGCTTTGTGTGGTCTCGGGTTTTTTTTTTCCTCCTGGAGAGGCTGTTTTAATGAGAAGGTGAACAGAGGGCCTTCCTTTGAGACTGGAATAGCAGGAGGGTCACTTCTACAACTGCAGGCACAAAGCTGCCCATTCCTTCTCACGGAGCTCTGGCAGCCTGGGTCTGTGCCTTGGTCCCTGTCTCGCTCACTCTCTTTCCTTCTCTCATTTCTTATCTTTTATTATTGGCTAGTGTTGGAAGGCCTCCTAGGCTAAGTACCGTTTCAGAATAGCCTGTGGTTTCAAAGCCCTGGAATCCCTTTAGAAGAGAAAAGTAACTAGCCAGATCTCACCCCGTCCCTGGTCACCTCTCATGCCCTCTCCTGTCTTGGATCATCATTCCTGCACAAAGGAATGAGTCTTGGTTTTCACAGGTGGATACTCTTCAGTCCCTTTCACCTACCTGCAACGAGAGCCTTTTATTCTCAGCCTTATCCCTGCACTAGGAAGTATACTGCTTCAACACCCTTTCTCCTTCCAGATCCATTATGCAGGGCAGGAGTGGGAGGAACATCTGTAATTGCTACGTTTTTAGGGCTCACTTGGGGATAGATTTGATTGAAGACATGTAGTAAACTCTTGATTATCCATGCTAATGGAAAGAGTAGTAAGTCAGACTATGGGCATGTTTCCATCTGACTTTGAAATGTGCTATGTGATTTTTTTTTTAAAGGCAATAGCAGATGGCTTTACATAGAATGATAATAGTGAAATTACGTTTCGGGTACCAGGGTTTGGCTCTGTAGGTAAAATGGCAGAGAAGCTCCACCTCATACTCCCACCCTACAAATATACCTGGTGGATTTTTGCTGCCTTCACTGTATTTACTCTTTATCTTCTCCTTCTAGTTCCACAATGAACCACAGATATTAGGGAATAGGTAAGGTTTACTTAATAGGTAGCTATTAAAGAGCATGTTTTCCTATACTTATATTTAAGTAAGAGTCTAAACTTCCAAGCTCAGGTCACAGAATGACTAATATATGAACGATGTTTGTTTAATATTTGTACCGAATTGTGTTGTTTCAGGATGTATTATTGCTTGATCATTGTGTGGCTGGTATGCAATATCATTTGTTGTGTTTACTGCTATATCTCCATTGCACAGAACAGTGCTCAATTAGTTTTTACAGACCAAATGACCAAGTGGGTGGAAAATACCATTCCCATCTTCTGTGTGTGCAAGCATGTGCACACACATGCATGTATCTGCATAGGCAAATATTAAACAAATGTCTATACCTTTCTTGATTTCTATACTTTTTTTTTTTTTGAGACAGAGCAGAAGCTCATATTGAACCATGAATCAATTGGCTAAAATGGCTGGCCAATGAGCTTCAGGGATTTGTTTCTCTGTACTCCCTATAGCATTGAGTATGTGTTCAGATTTTATTATGCACTGATGATCCAAGTCTTTGTTCGCATACGTGTGTAGCAGGCACTTTCCCGTCTGAGCTATCTCCTCAGTCCTTTCCCTTTACTTTTTATTTAACTGGTTCATTTACATATAAAACTATATATAACCTTTTTGATAAGTTGCAATTCCATATAAAGTCTCAATAGAATATATAATAGTGGGAGAGGTTTTTTTTCCCCAAGAACAACCTCACTTGATTTCTGCTGTTTTGCACTTTGCTGATTTGTCAGACAAAGTTTTCATCATCATTACCGAGGCAGTTTTTCTCTGGAGGTAAGTGACAAAGTGGTATGCTGTTTGCAGGCCGTTTCTATCACTGCACCTAATCTGTCAGAGGGCAGTTGTGTGTGATAAACCACTCACTGCACAGACCAGCTATGTTCCCTCCAGCCAATTTTTTTCCTTAATAAATCTTTCATGTGTACCACATGAGTTGAGAAGAAACCAGAATGGAAAGGTCAAATTGGGATGGTACCACTTTTCCTCTGTGACTCGCTCAGAGGAAGATGAAATTGTGTGACACAATACCTGTATGGGTCCTGGTTCCACCTGAGGAGCCAGAGCCTCCTCTGCAGGAGTTGTGCTGGGGTACAGATGTAGTTGCTTGGCTTCCTAGAAGAGCCATGACTGAGAATAAACCCTCTTACCTGTTTCACAAATGGACATTCTGAGGTTCTCATGGTTCACTACTCTCGTCTTTAAAATACTCATCGTAATAATGGTGATTTCATTGGGCGTTCAACTTCGTAAGAGTCTGCAAAGGGGCTCACTTTCCCACACATTTGTTGTGATCCCAAACACTTCAAACCATATCTACCGTGGGCAAGAAACCAAGGCAGGAAACTTCAGCCCCTTGTGACTTACTTAATCCTTACAGCAACTTATTTATCTAGTGAGCAAACAGAGGCTCATGGAAGTTAACTCATAGCCTCAGCATTACAAAGTGCCCGGAGTCCTGAGGAATTGAGTCTGGATCTCCCTCTTCGCACTGTATCCTGTGGCCTCTCTGGGGTATCAGGGACTAAACAATTTAAAGCCATTTAATAGCTATGCCCTCCCTCCCAAAGAAATATTTGACTGGAAGATATTGGGGGAGATGAAGCAGAAAACAGCGACTCATTTAATCAAGTGGGATTCTTCTCTCATTATTTCTTAGATGCTGGAAGGGCTCAGCTGGAATGACACTCAGAGGTCTTGTCCCTGTCCCAACCTGTGGAGATGGCTATTAGATCATGCCACAACCCCCACAAAAACATTTACTAAGACTTGTCGACGTAGGTGTATCGATTTGAGCCTTGGCATGTGTTACTCCATTTCACTGTGAGACATCTAGAAGAGATGTTTCTTTGTTTACTGATACCGCTTACACACACACGATGCAGGAGAGAAGGGGAACTCAATAAACGTGGGGCAGATTTTACATTAAAGAAGTCCAAGTGTTGTGTGGCTGCTGTGGAAGGCACACTGTCACACTGCCAGGCTTGCGGTTCTTAGGGGACAAAGAGGAGGGGGGTGGGGAGCAAAAGTTGCCTGAGTCCTTTTCAAGGGGGTAGGTCGGCTTCGTGGCCTTTTTATGGCAGGAGAGAGCTGTCCTGATTCCACTGCTAGAGAATCAAAGCTTGAGGGGCAGCCTGTGGCTAAATATGTCCCAGCTCAGCCCTCCTCCATATCCCCATTATCTCCACTTCATAGCTGGCCAGAGGGAAAGATTAATTTAGTGACCAAGCTTAATAAATAGATACTTCAGGTCCTACATTTCATGCATTGCACTCCGAGGCAGGGAGCTCACTGAAGTGCCAGCTTCCAGATGTCAAGGGCAAACACTGGAGCTTGGGGAAGTGCACAGATACTTCTGCTGAGAGTTCGGTTTCCCCAGCTCATTTTGTAATCACCCAAACTACAACCCCAAAACCACATTGCCGAATTGGCTCACCTCTGTGAAGCGTGGCTACACCTGTGATTCTCCGAACATGTTAATCCACTACCAAAGATACGCTGTGGGAGAAATGGTGACTTTGTCACTGTTTGCCAACTAACGTAGAAATCCTTAATCTCTCCCTTCTAAAGGATCTTGACAAAAGTTTCTCTTTTGAAAGACATTTGGCTCCAGGTAGCTGTCTCTAGAGAAAATTAACCATGAGGTACAAGAGGGTAAACAACGTTATGTTCCACAGGGACTGTAGTGATGTGAATAAATTCTGAGGTGGCTCTATGAATAGCAGCATTACAGTATGTGTGTGGTGTGTGTGTGTGTGTGTGTGTGTGTGTGTGTGTGTGTGTGTATGTGTGTGCACAATGCAATCATATGTGTTTCTGCCCATGTATATGAACAGTTGTAATGTGTAATTAATACAGAGACAAAATTGCATTCCTGTGCGAACAGATACTGACACGCTAGAACAGCAGAGAAGCACTGACCTCAGACAGCTTGTTTTTAGGTGCTTAAGCACACATTGCTTTGCACGCACGTGTGTGTGTGTGTGTGTGTGTGTGTGTGTGTGTCGTACCTGCGAGAGTGTGTAGTTTTTGTTGTCAATGTTTCATCCTTGAGAAAGTAGAATTTTTGCAGTTCATACACCTTCTATTTTTCCTCAATGTCAAAGAAACCTTTATTTCATTTAATCTTGTCCTCAGGCCACCTAATTTCTTCAGGATTCCATTAACTGATCCCTCTACTCACAAGGCAGGCAGCAGCGTGACGTACACACAGCTCTTGCCTGTACAGCCCCTTCACACTGTTGCCAGCGACTTTGGATGAAGGAGTGCAAGCCTCTCGCCCTCACTCACAGGACATTACTGATTACTTTGACCTAAAATAGAGGCAAGCAGTGGGCACAATTGTTCCCTTGGTGATAAATGGAAGTTTGACACTGTGAGCAGGTGTCTCTTAAACAATCACCAAAGTAGCAAAGCTTGTTTTAATGTTTCAAACCCAAGCATTCCTTTAGCATTGGTGTTATGTGTTGTGATAAATACATATTTTCGGTCTTTTTTTCTTTCTTTTCCTCCCTGTCTCTTCTTCCTTTCTTTTGTGGTAATGTTTCATTATGTCATTCATACTAGCCTCCAACTTGCAATATCTTGCTTCAGTCCTTGGAGTTATGGAGTTATAGAGATTTATGCCCAGACTGGCCCTAACTGCTTGATCTTAGAGAAGACAGAGATATAAGAGAAAAAAGGGGGGCCATGGAGTAAAAATGGAAAACAACAAACTAAAATAATATTACAAAATATACCATTGACTTAAGTATAGATAAATGTATTTATCAATGGTCATTATTATGATATGGTATTTTACTCTTACAGTTAGGCAACATGTTTATATTTTTTATTGCATATTGCTATTTAAACATTGGGATACTTAGCTGATACTTGGCTGTAGACGCAGAGTGCCTGTAGAAGCAGGGCAGTAGTCTGGTTTGGTCGAGGACCCAGAGCAGGATTTAACATTGTATTTGCTTAGCCTCTTCACTCTCTTAACCCAGACTGCATACTCCTCCAGGATGACTGATGCTGAGGGAGATGGAGGGCTTGCCTTTAGTTATCACAATGTTATTACTTGACTGGTATTCTATGATCAAGTTGATGGAGGCAGGTTGGTGGAACTCCAAATGAGTCTGGGTTTGTTTGTTTTTTTGTTTTGTTTTTTTTGTTTTTTGTTTTTTTTTTGTCTGCACTAAAGATAAGTTCTGTATAAGATATATTTAGCAGTTTTGTCATAAGATGAATCTGTTTGAAGTACAGAGCTTAGATTAGACATGTGAAGATTTCAAATGTTACCACTGGTTCCTAGACTTGGAATGATTTTCCTACCCTGCCCCCCAACCCCAGAAACAAGGTGTTTGAAAAACAGCTGAGAATTGCAAATGTACTCCTAAACACTTGCTGTGACTTGTTTCCTAAGACGCGGTACGTGTGCCCGCCCGCGGGCGCTTGCTCACTTGAAGCTTGGAGGTTTGAATAATTCTCGACCTCCGTGTTAAAGGTAAGAGGGATTCATAGTTGACATGCCAAACTTTTGTGAAGTACTGCCAGCATTTCAGAGAACAGCGATGATATCAAGGAAAAGGGGGTAGCATTTGAGTTGACTTAACTGCCAGCTCTTCTGTCTCCCAGACCTTCCACTTTACACATGATGCCTAAAACTTTAGGATGCCTAATGCCTTGGTGTAAAACTACTAAAATTAAGGTGCAGCCTGAGAGAGGTTATAATATGTATATCAAATCTCTGCACTCAGATTTATAGGACTTGTGGCTAAATCTGGCCTGGGAACTACACTCATATTTAAGCTTGTGGAATAGACAACAAAGGTTTCTGTGAAGGAGAAGGAGAGAACAGAGAGTTATCATATTGTTCTTTATTTTATTCACTTAGCAAACCAATTCAATTAATGCAACAATTAGTCCTCTGAGAAAGTATAAAGTCTACACATCAAGAGTAAAAACCTAAAAAAATATAAGTATGCTGCAGTTTTTATACTAATAGATACTGCAATTGTACAGTGACACTGCACTCGATTCCTCCAAGAGCCTAGGTTTTTGAAATGAGCCCTT
The DNA here is from genome assembly GCA_907169655.1 of Acomys percivali. Classification (NCBI taxonomy): domain Eukaryota; kingdom Metazoa; phylum Chordata; class Mammalia; order Rodentia; family Muridae; genus Acomys; species Acomys percivali. The sequence goes on along the minus strand of OU015743.1, from coordinate 12,537,862 downwards.
CTGGGACAGATAGATATGGATACCAAAACTTAGAATATGTTCAAATATCTTAACAGAACTCCTTAACACTATAACCCAGTGTTTGTCTTTGAACAGTCATTGATAGAATTCTGAGAACATATTCTGTCAATATGAGTTCTTACATGCATCCATCCTTATGATAAGCAGGGGGAATGCAGAGGGAAAAAGAGATCTGACTTCAGTATCTTTACAGCCACAAAGCAACCACATTAGACAATAGTAAAAGCTTGTCTCTCTTTGCCCAGTTTCCCCTGCCAGGTTTCCTAACTCCCTAAGCTAAATAGCAATAGGGGCTGGCACTGTCTCAGATCTTGCTTAGCAACTTCAAGGCTCTGAGTTCTACTCTCATAACATGACATTAGAAAAAAACAATAGAAGGTGTATTATAGTCAATATATAAACCAATAGTGTATTCATTATTTTCATTCCCAAGTATTATGTGGTATACCTAATATTATGTATTATATTTTTATGTGATTGAGAGCATAAGAGCGTAGGAGGTGTGTTTATAGGACTGTTACCACATACAAGTATGTTACACTAAAAAGTCTATATCACTAGGCAACAGGAAATTTTCAGCACAATTATAATCGTGAGGGATTACTTACTGTTGTCTATGTGCCTAATTATTGGCAGGAATGGGTACACATTCTGTTTTGTTATATTTTTATGTGTGTCTGCCTTTGATGCCCAGGTGAGTGGTATTTTTCAGGATTAAGCAATTTTGCCACTGCAGCCACTCAGGTTATCTGGGACTACAGGTTTATGTGACTTTACCTAGTTTATACAAAAATTTAAAATTGAAGACAAAATTTAATTGTGTGGTTCAGAAAACAAAATCCTTGAACTATGAAATTAACACTACCTAAGTTGCCAAGCACATGCATATACTGAAAGGCCGAAGCATCCTAACTAAGTAGAAACGAAGCTCCAAGTCTCAGGACCCTTTCAGGCTTTGCCATATCTATCTATCTATCTATCTATCTATCTATCTATCTATCTATCTATCTATATCATTAATCCTGTTATATCTCTTGGTTCGTCATCATATCTTTAATTCACCAATCAGTAAACATAAGTGAAGTATCTCTTTGAGTTCTAACAACACAGTAGGGGTTTCTGAGACTCACCAATTTATAGCCAATGGTTAAATGGGTAGACTCTGGACTATGAGCAATCCGGTCAGCATGAGTCCCTACTCTGGTGTCATTTGCTACAACCACCAGGTAGTCAATGTCAGAACTTATAGGACATCTTGTTGGTATCCACTAGCCAAATGCTTGGCTGACATGTTGTGACATGATATTGTATATATGATATCAGAGTGTTGTTTTGAGTTGTCTGGGACTAGAGGCATGAAAGTTATTTTTTGTTTTGTTTTGGTTTTTTCTTTTCTGTTATACTACTATGGTATTTAGTTTGGTTCATTTCTCGTTCCTTTTGTGCATTGATTTGTAGTCACTTATCTATTCACTCATTATGTATTTATTTAGCCCCCACTCTAATCCAGATAATGTGTTAAGCTCAAGGGACACAATGGGAAAGCAAGATATGATCATTATTTTTAGATGATACTTATTTTATTAATAAGTTCATTAAAATTATTCAATAAAAGATCCTTAAAAAAAAAACCAACAGAAAAACAAACAAAACACAGGGCAGTGCCATGGCAGTGCCATATAAGATTCTTCTTCCTAGGAGTAAAGGGTAAGTATGCCAACGTGGTTAACAGACCTTAGTAATAGTTGTCGATGGAATTCCACGAGGTTCGAAAAGTTAGATTTCTGCCAAGTGTAGCCAAGCTTAATGACCAGAGTTCAACTCTCTGAACCTACGTAGTAGAAGAGAGAACCAACTTTCAGGAACCATGGTTTGCATGAGTGTGCCCAAGTACAAACACATGCACACACACACACACACACACACACACACACACACACACACACGCTAAATAATTAAATAACTGTAAAAAATACTTAAACTGGCCTTTAGCATTCTATCAACTTCCCATTAAGTGATAAAAATCAGTTTTTTTCATCATAGTTTGAGAATTCGACTGAGAAGCTAAATGTTGATTAAGATTACATTTTCATTCTATGGTCATCTTTTCTTAATTGAACTTTTTTTTTTTTTTTTGGCAAGAAACCAGAAATAAGGTGAATGAAATAGCATGAGTATTGTTTGTCGAACTTTTAGGAAAATTGAAATAAGCAAATGCCAAAGAGAAAATGCCTTCAAGGAGCCATGTACTAATTAGGGGCTGTAAACTGGCCACTGGAGAGAAGTGTCCTGCTGGGTGCATAGATTTTCTAGGTTTCCTGGCTTGGCATTTGAACAAGAAACAATTCTTGGCTGCTGATGTCACGCTCCAGATGCCCAGGTGTGCTCTCCCACTGTTCTGTCTCAGATAGAGCCTGTTTAGCACCCCTTGCTGCTGAGAGCAGTTTACGCTTGCAAATGAGGTGGCTCTTTTTGCCTACTGTGGGAAATTTCTCCCAAATGGTCCTCAGCTGGCATCTTGCCCCAGCTAAAATCGATGTAGTATAGTCTGTTGAATCTGGGCACGGGGCCAGCATGCAGGAGTGTAATTCTTGTGTAGCAGAGAAAGACCGACAGGAGGGATCTGCATTCCATTATCTCCACAGTCACCGACAGGCTCTAAAACGGAAGCACTACACTAACAAATGGACATCAGTCCTAATGATCTTCCCTCTAACCTTCATTTGGAGAGAAGATTCCCTGAGCATTTGCGGAGCAACTCATTCATTGTTTAATTAATCTGTTAGAGCATATTTAAACTCCCACAATACAGTAGTGCGCCGGCTAGTTTTTAGGTCAACTTGACCCAACCTAGAGCCAACTGAGAGGAGGGAAGCTCAATTGAGAAAATGCCTCCATAAGAGCAAATGGTAGGCAAGCCTGTAGGGCATTTCCTTAATTAGTGATTGATGGGGAAAGGCCCAGCCCATTGTGGGCGGTGCTACCCTTTGATTGGTGGTCTTGGGTACTAAAATAAAGCAGGATGAGCAAGCCACAAGGAGCACTCCCTCATGACCTCTCTCTATGTCGGATTCTGCCTTCAGCCTCCTATTCTGACTTCATTAGATGATGAACCGGGATATGTAAGTGTAAGAAAAACAAATTCTCTGTCCTCTGTAAGTTGCTTTTGGTCATGGTATTCCTTTGAATCAATAGAAATCCTAAGACAAATAGGCACTGCTACTGCTTATGTACACGGTAGTGAGCAAGACACAGAAGGCTCTGCTGTAATGGAGATTATGTTCTGAAGGGGTGGAGGAGGCAGAAATGATCAGGTGGTAAGTGCTACTTATAGTGATATGTAAGGAAGCACGGGATTTTCAGGAGGATGTTAGTGAGGAGAGCTGGATTCTATGAGTGAAGCTACAGAGTCAATGTGTGAAGTCAGAGTGTGGGTGAGGGTGGATGGCTTGCACTGGTCGCCATGCCCGATCTGGAAACAACAGTCAGATCATGGGGACCGTGTGTGATGAGATGCACCTGAATAGTGATCAACAGGCGTGAAGTGCAAAGGGAACAAGCAAGACTTCCTCAACCGGGAAGAACTGGCTCAAGCTCTCCTGTTGCACAGGGAGAACCGCCCCACTTCTCTCCAGAGGCGCAGTGTTTATGCGGGCTGAAACCAACTGCAGATGCTAAGTCTCAGGAGAAGACCAGGTGACAGAGCCGAGCAGTTTCCGGGAGAATGAGCTCTCTTCCTACACTCTGTCATCACCTTCCCCAAGGGTCTATTCATACAACACTTGCAGTATCTATGACCTTATTCCTCAGAGAGGCTGCATGAGCGAGAGATACATGATTTTTCCATTCTATAGATACACTTGCTATTAACTTAAGACTGGTAAGTAATTTCCTCTCACTGTGTGGCTGAGAAGGGAGAAAATTATGAATATTGCCAGGTAGAAATATTGCTAATGTCTCCAAGTTTCCTTGCACATTTGTTTAAATGTCCCCATAAGGCCAAGCCTTATGAAGCTATCTATAGTATATACTCCATCGCATCTATTTATCCCACATTTCTACTACTTCCTTTATTTGGACTTAGTTTTAAATTTTAACATGGATTTGTTGAGTTAATTGCTTACATTGTTAGCATATATATACAGATGGGTGTATATCTATGAATATATGGAAGAATAATAATTAAAGAACTCACGAAATTGAGAGAGAGTGAAGGGGACATGGAAACAGAGAGAAAAGTGGGATGAAAATGATGCAAATTTAGTCCCCATGTATGAAAATCCTAAACAAAATTTAAATGAAAAACTGTTACAATGACTGGGTCTGTCCATGCTCTAAATTAGCGTTTAGAAGTCACATCAGGTTTTTGTTTTGTTTTGTTTTGTTTTGTTTTGTTTTTGGTTTGTGTGTGTGTGTGTGTGTGTGTAAGTTGGGCATCACTGAGAAGCACAATTAATATCAGAATATAGAAGATGCTTGATGGAAGAAATGAGAGAAAAAGAGGGAGAAAAAAATAGTCCATAGGGATGGTGGCCAAAACACCTACATATGTAAAAACATAATTGTAGCTGGGCCCAGTGGTGCATGCCTATAACCCCAGCACTCAAGGAGGCAGAAGCAGACGGACTGCTGTGAGTTCAAGGCCAGCCTGGTCTATAAAGAGAGCTACATAGAGAAACCCTGTCTCCAAACCCCCTTGCCCCCAAAAAACAAAAACCAAGCAACACATAATCGTGTTTTTTCTTTAGGTCTGTTTAACCTGCTATTAATCTATGCACTGACATTTTAGTTTCAAGCACTCAGCCTCATTTTTAGCAGCAATATTTATTTTGAAATCTGTGGCTATACTTTTTTCAGAGTTAGTGTTCCCTTATGTTTTCTATGCAAACCAATTAATTATGCTTTTTTTGGTGAGCTATATTTTCTGCTTCTAGCTCATCCTAGGTGGCTCCTGAGCATGTGCTGTGTGCCCTTTGGTTGTTTTTTTTTTTTATGATGCAATCTAGACTGACTTACTGCTGTCTCATTCTCTGGCAATACCCTGGGCTCAGGACATATCTTAATTCTAAACTGGGGAGTTCCTATGCCATCCCAGTGGAACTGGAAGTAAATGCATGGTTCAGTATTGGGCATCTGAGATAGTTATTTTTCCTAGTAAGGAAAGAGAGGAGCTTCTTCTTATGCGGCAGATGGCTTGAGCTTTCCCAACCTCTCTTATACAAGGATGCAGCTGTTTTTGAGTCCTGGGTTTACATAAGGTCTCAAGACAAATTTCTGCTTCATTTTCTTTTTTTCAATCTCAGTCTTAATTAAAGTTCCAAACATCAGGACTAACCGCCCTCCCCATCCTATGCCACACCACACTGGTTATTTTGATCTTATATTTTGCTTTCTTTCTCGTTGCTTTGGCAGGAACTTTGCCTTGGGTGTATATGTTCAATAAATAATATATGTTCGTATGAAAATATCTGTATGCGACACAAAACCATGTGCAATGAAAATATAATGAAAAATAAAAGCAAACCAAAAAATTCCCAGTTTGGATTCTTTCAGTATGTGCTAGTGACTGATTGGGCATTCTTTTGGAAGCACATTAGCAAAATATTATTTTACCAATGTTGAATGCAGCAACCTACATACAGATGCTGATTGACATTTCAGTATTTCATTTTTATTGTACAGGTGGTAAAAACAAAGATGAGTTTCCCAAGGTCTCAAGGAAAGTCAGATCAAGTACTGATTTCTACATCAACGATTTTCTGACAAAACAGAAAAAACAAACAAACAAAACAAAACAACAAAAACAAAAACACCTCCCCCCCCAAACACAAACGAACAAAAGAAAGCATGCCCACACAAGTGATGTTTCAGAAGTAGTGTTTCCAGCTGTGCATTCTGCAAGTATTTGGTATAAAATGGCTTTGGCTGCTTGCATAACTAGTAATTCTTCCTTTTGCCATTTATGGGCCTTAACCTTCAGGATAAAGAGAAATATGTTGAAGTAGAGTGCACACAGCAAAAGGGCAGGACATGTTTGCAGGGTCGGGGAATGGGCCAGTCAGGCTGTGTGAGAACACAGAAAGGTGAACGGTGCTGTAGTTCGCTTTTCCATTTACCCTCATTTAGTCTTGTTTATCTCACTAGAGTGTGCAATTTTTATCCTATCAACAACCATGGGCAGGAGTACTTAATGCAAGGGAGTACAGGAACAGATTTATGGTTCATAAAATTATACCACACAGCATATTTTTGCCTGCTTTTTGTAGATAAAATAAGTGGTTTTGTGGCTGAGTCAGTAGGAGGCAAGTGGGAGGCAAGAGAAAAGAGAGCATGTGGGTGTAGCAGGTGAAACATTTATAAACATCCCTAGAGCAGAGGACAAAGCTGAGGGTTATTCAAGGAGCTGAATTTGGGGCAAAGGCGGGTACCAACAGACCCAGCATGCTTCTGATACACAAATGTTGTCCACACCACACACATGGGAGCTTCATAAAAATTCTAGGTGTGGGACTGGAGAGATGGCTACTCTTCCAGCGATCCCAGGTTGGAGTCCTGTCACCCATATGGTGGCTCATAATCATCTCTAACTCTGATCCGAGGTAATCCAACACCTGCTACTTGCCTCTGTGAACACCAGATGTGTAAGTTACATACAAACAAAACACCCCCACACATAAAATAGATAATACTATTTTTAGAAAATATTCCATGTGAAATACTGGGGCTTAGGTGAAACATTTAAGGAAGAAAAACAAACAAAATGAAGTAGATACTATCACAAATGATTATTGAAGCAATCAATATGGGATGAAAGGAAAAATTCCTCAAAGAGCTCTCCTCCTTTAGGCAAGCATCAAGACAAAGAGGCAGGGGGGCTTCAGAGAGACAAGAAGAAGTATCCTACTGAGTATCAGTGGAGGACAAACCGTTAGAAAAGTATGAGCCCTCTTTGCATATTTTCTGGAAAGGTGTCAGCAAGAGTGCATGCAAAGCTCTGCCCAAAATAGGTCATCTCAGTGAAGAAAATATAATATTACTGAGGGACTGGCCTGCTTACTGACTTTTATTTAACTCTTGTAGCAAAAAGCACACACTGGCAAGAGCTTTGGGGAAAAAAATGTGTCTGATTGCTAACCACAAGAAAAGGCAACAGATCCAAAGTCAAAGCATATTCTTGGATTGATCTTTCATAGTGCCTTAATTTAGCCTGCTGGAGAAATGCTTTTTGCGAGTGTGGAATTATTTAAACCTTCTAAGGAAAGCTTTCTCTCTTAGTTGTAAACCTGGAATTTACTGCAATAAGTCCTACTAATTTGTCAGAGTAATTTCCACTTTCTAGTGCATGTATTTATGAAGGGGCTTATTGTAGATGGGGTGGTGAACGTGTCTGTACATACTCAGCAAATAGTATTATGTCCTTAGCAAGTAATGGGGGATTTTTTTTTATTTTTACAAAAATAGGAGTTGCAAAGCCCTAGAGCTACATAAATCATCAGGAACATAGCTCAAAAATTTAATGTTGAATAAAAAAGCAAGTGGCAGAAGGATATGTACAGTGTGTTATTTCTGGATACATATATTTTAGTATGAAAATTTGAAAACCATATATACTATGCTGCTAGCTGCCTGGTGTGGGGGAGTTGCCTTTGGGGCAAAAAATAAGGAGGGAAATCGAGAAATGAAGTTGGTGGTTGCTAAAGGAAACGTCAGCTTTCTCCTTACACCAATGTCTTCCCTGCCTTCCCCCTTTCCCTAAAGACTGTGAGCAAAGATGGTGTGTGCAGTTTTAATTAAAGTCATAAACATCTATGTTCTTGGGAAAGAAACACATTAGACAAAAACATACACGTATATTATATGCAAACTGCATATATTTTCACATTAACTGTATTAACTGCTAGCGGTATGATACCTACTGATCTGTTATTCTGCCAGTGGCACTCAGAAAAAATAGGCAAAGATAAGAAAGACAAGACAAATATGATCCAGATTTGGATGGTCAGGTGAAGAAACAAAGACATAGAAACACGTGGGGCCAAGAAATAAAGGTGGGAGAAAGCAGAGAGAGGCAAGTGGCATAGAACAGCCTACCTCAAAGAGGTTGACGAGCATCAAAGAACCTCCTTATGGAGATGGCTTCAAATGTCTCAAACAAGCCATTGGGTAAAATGTCCTTGTTTCTACCATAGACAGAATTCTGCCTAAAAATGGGCAAGCTTGGAAGCAGGCAGAGTTGATGGCCAAACTCTGCAAAGACAGGGTAAGCAAGTCCTCAATAGTTCCTGCTTCAAAATATGTCTGTCAGATATATTGGTCCAGAGCCTGAATATAATGCTCCAACACTACAGAGAGTTTTGGGTGACTATTCAGGTAGCAAACTGTCTCTGTCATCTTCTCATTTGAAAAGCTACTAACCTGCACTCCTGGGCACACTCAGGTAATCAAGTTTATTCCTTCTCAAGTGTCTGATGGAGTTGGAGACCAGGTAGCTTAGTTTTACAATGAAGCTTAGGGGTTAAGATGTTTTTAGGTCTAGATAGTCGTTTTAAGTTGATAATGACAAGATGTGATGGAGGTTGATTTACATTCAGAATTTTAGACGCACCAACATAGGAAAGACATTTTCTTCAAGGCCGCCAAACACAAATAGCCAAAACACTAAGAATGTAACAGTTATATAATTCCTGATTGTGTCATAGTTCTTCTTGCTATAGGTAATCTATTGTATATAAGTGTAATAATATAAATGTATATGTAAAAAATAAAAAGGCTTAATTTAAAAAAGAGGAAAAAAAGAAAAATTAAAAAAAAAAAAAAGAATTCTGGGAGGAGAGAATACAAGCAGCAGTGATAATACGGGACCCCAGCAGCATCCACTCACCCGTGACATCTCAGTTCAAGCCAGTTTCACTATTATGCTAGTCAGACCTATTGCTCAGAATTTTGCAAAACACGTAAGGTTGACGCCTGCAACTTTGAAAAGTTTTAATTTGAAGCAAATGTCATAAAAATGTACTAGTCTAAAGTGTAAGGAGAATGGATTTGCAGCACTGGTTTGACAGACGTGTGTGACTCATAAGTGAGTGGCCACCGAAAGCACTGGCCTCGGACAGTGGCCACATGACCCACCAACGGAAGCTTTGGGCTGTGACACAGACACCAGTAACATAGGAAAGCATTCTTTTGTCTGGAAAGTTCCCCTCTAGCAGTACAGAGACCAAAACAAAAATATTAGTAGAACTGGCTAGGGCAAAACTCCTAACTTCTGTGACTGAGTATGGGTCAGTGGCAGCACTCCTCAACTCGTGTGTTGCCATCCAGGGGTTGGGGAGCTGGGGGGTGTCAAATGACCTTTCAGAGGAGTTGCATATCAGATATTCCAATACTCGGATACTTACATTCAAGTTGATGACAGAAGCAAATTACAATCAAGTAGCAACCTTTTTTTTTTTTTCTTTCTTCGAGACAGGGTCTCTCCGTGTTAGCCTTGGCTGTCCTAGACTCACTTTGTAGACAAATTAATTTTATGGTTAGTGGTCACCACAACACGAGGAAATATGTTAAAGGGTCACAGCATTAGGAAGGTTGAGCGCCCCTGGCCTATGGGCTCTCACCATTCCCATCCCAGTGTTACAAATGAAGACTTATACGAGACACTGTGGGGTCAGGGAATACATGCAGGCCAGAGCACATTTGCTCCTTCCTTCTGTGCCAGGCCCATTCCCACCTAGCAACATGGTCCAGAATGAAAATGGACCAGGGTTGGGAAGCATCTTGGGGTGGGGAAAGCTGCTCCGCCCCACTATTTTCTATCTGGCCATTTGCTTTCAGTGCACAAATCCATTCCTGTTGGTTACAGAGTTAGGTGAGGTGGGGGTGAGAAACTATACACTCCAAACCATGGGAAAAGGCATGTCTTTCTTGGTGCTTCTTTGCATTTTTCAGGATCCACAGGGCTGTGGCACTGGCATCTTTGCAGTGGGAGCTGGGAGCCTATACTCGAGCGGCAAGCAGAAAATAGTGACCAAGCCGAGCAAATCTTTAGTGTCAAATCCTGCCCTGGTTTTTAGTTTCAGCAGAATTTTGAGTTCTAACCAAAGGCGTTTTGAAATACAAGTGTTTATATGAATTCTTGAAACCAATGAGAGGCTCTAAATATATAGACACATCTAATAATGTGAATTCTCCTGGAAAAAAAAATTTTCTTTATTGATAAGCTGAGGGTCGTCCAGGAACTCTAGGCCATTCTGGCTTTAATAAAACATTAAGGGTTTAATTAAATCATTAATTCCACCCTCAGTTCCCTTTGTCAAAAGACACCATAAAAAGAAAGCAGGTTCTGTGTTTAGGTGGTTCTCCTTCTTCTATAATTCATTACGCTAAGTCCATAGATTGACTTGTTATTCTGCTATAAAGCACTTGCGGCCATTTCAGGAGTACAGCAATTTAGGCAGGATGCTGGCAAGTATTGATCTGAAAATGACCTCTTCTTTCATTTATCATAAAAGAGGCGGGATTTTTTTTTTTGTTTTGTTTTGTTTTTTGAGACAGTGTTTCTCTGTGTTATCCTGGCTGTTCTGGACTCCCTTTGTAGACCTGGCTGGCCTCGAACTCATAGTGATCCGCCTGCCTCTGCCTCCCGAGTGCTGGGATTAAAAGCATGTACCACCATGCCCAACCTAAGAGGTAGGATTTTTACTTTTAAAGAAAAGTCTACAAAGTTTATGTCTGAACTGTCACAGCCATCTTGACATATCATTAAAATAATTTTGCCTTTTCCCTATGGGAAATCTCTGAAAATCTTAAGTTATTTAGCATGCCTATTTGGCAGTTTTGTGTGTTAATTTTTTTAAAAAAATATTTATTTATTTATTTATTTATTTATTTATTTATTTATTTATTTATTTTGAGACAAGGTTTCTCCGTGTAGCCTTGGCTATTCTGGGTCACTTTGTATACCAAGCTGGCCTTGAACTCACAGAGATCCACCTGCCTCTGCCTCCCTGAGTGCTGGGATTACAGGTGTGCATCAGCACATCTGGCTTCATGTGTTAAATTTTAAATTAAAATTTATTTTATGAGACCCAGGAAAATCGGTTTAAAATCAGAAGACTTATAACAGAAATTAGTAATCCATATTCTCCTTATCCTCCCCGCACCCTAGTTTCCTGGCTCCTTTGTGCTGAGTATAGATTTCTGTACATAACGATCCTTCAAGATCACATTAACTCAGGATTAATGTTTTGACTCTTATTTACACAGGAGAAGTCTACAGATGTGAGATGAAAAATAAGAAACATGAGGCAATCGTGCAATCAGAGAAGCATCGGCATGCGATGGCCACTGAGCAGGCATTTAGCCGCCCTGTCACCTTGATGTGTGACTCCTGCACATGGGCTGTGACGAGTGAACCAGGCGCAAGCAACATGTCAGCGGAAGGTAAAGTAATCTTTGTTTGTTTGTTTGTTTCTGTCTCCCGTTTCCTTGACGTTGGAGCTCTCTAGCCCTGACTCTCCTGTGCTTGGGGTCTTGTCATTGAAGCCTCTGGTAGTTTCCTAGGAAGATTCACTCTATGCCGTGTGGGACTGCAGTCTCTTGAAGTCTAGGATCAGAGAGGTAACCCGAATGAGCAAGTTGAATGTGTGGGCCATGCAGACTCTAGATTATTCTATCTTAATTTTAGCTACTTGGAGAGCTTGACAAAAATGCCTAAGTTGAGGTGGTAGTTCAGTGTGAGGCAGAGATGACACCACCAGAAAGGAAACAATAAGAATGATGTGAGGAATTGTTTGATACACAAGCTGTGGTTTTGTCTTTGAATTGCCTGACATTAGCAAAGGAACAGAGCCATCTCTGAATATACGTGGGAGGCTGATTCCAAGAGACTCCTTGTATACTAGAATTCACAGGCATTCAAGTTCCTTATAGAAAATGACATAGTACTTGCATATAATCTACATACACCCTTCAGTGATCCATCTCTGTTACTTGTAATATTTAATATAAAAATGTTATGTAAATAATTGTAGTATTTGTATTATTTTACAAGTGACAAAATGTACATGTTCAATGTAATTCTGTTTAATGTTTTAAACCTGTTGCTGGTTAAACTATTGGGTGTGGGGAAAGAGAATGAATGTCTATAACTCTTTAAACTTCCTCATTTTTCACTCTATGTGAATATAGCTGTATAACAATTTTGGTTTCAAGTCAAGGTTTGCATTATGAGCAGGAGAAGGAAGTCCACACCAAAGGCCAGGCTGGTGTAGGGTGTGTGGAGTTAGAACTAGATGAGGGAGCATCCAGTAGTTGCTCAGTCCCCAAGGCTGGGTATCCCAGTAGTCCTAATAAACAGTGTAGGTCTAGACAATTCTTGGAAAGCAGTTGGTCTTCAGTGTATGTTGGAAGTACAGGAAGCTCAGAGGAACGCCCCAAAGGCAGCAATAAAATACATGAAATTGCCAGTGAAAGTGGAGACCAGCTGGTGCAAACCAAAGTGCCTTCTTCTGTGCTTTTGTTGGAACCATCTGAAGCTTCCAGCACATTTATGGTGGAGCTTCCCACTTCAAAAAGTCTAATCAAGAAAGCCCCTCACAGGAATGACCATCTCCTTTGTTGCTTTGTTGATTTCAGACCCAGCCAAATCAATGACCAAGATAAAGTATCACAGTTTCCTAACATTTGCACATCAGCTCATAGCACTGTTTCTATGTTGCTTATTATACAGCCCTCTCTCAGTCAGAGGGTATTCTGAGAGAAGTCTGAAGTAAGAAGGGATGTCATACGATGCTGCTTTCTGGCTCTTATGAACTCATAGTACCTGTGTCTACCTGCCCAAGAACAACTCAATCCAGTTTCTAACATGAATAGGAAAGTATGTCTGGGGCCCCAGCACTAGGTGAGGATATAGCAGCAGTTGATGGCTGCAGGAGAATGGCACTGGTAGAGGTCCAGAAGGTCTTAGGAGCGTTGGCCAGCAGCAAGCACTGACAGGCAGGCGTGTGTGAGCTCAGTAATAGCACTGGAAGTGTAACAGTTACTGAAGCTAAGGCCACACAGAAGTCAGGCTCAAAGTTCTCTTGTGGATGGGTATCAAACAGAGGCTAGAGAATTTGAGTCTCAGGAGTGCATGGCAGTGTAATCATAGGGGATGCTTCCAAAGCTCTCTCTCTCTCTCTCTCTCTCTCTCTCTATATATATATATATATATATATATATATATATATATATATATATATGTGTGTGTGTGTGTGTGTGTGTGTATAAATGTATATGATATATATATATGTGTGTGTAAATATATATCTCATTTCATTGGGATGTATACAGCTCACAATTTGGGCCTGGTTCACTAACATATCAACCCCATCTTAAGTTAATTCATTAGCATATCAAGGCCCATCTTGGGTTTGCCTTCTATCTGAGCTGCCTGGTGGGAGGTTTCTATCTTATAAAAATTACATCATTCTAAGTAACACAAAATGTTTTTGAAGTTGCACAAAACATGTCGTCTTTGACGATCCTAACAAGATACACATGCACACACACACGCACACAAACACACGCACGCACATGCACATATACACATGCACACACAGACACACATACACATGTGCACACAAACACGCATACATGAAGTCATGAAGTTGAGCAAAGGATGTGCTAGTAAGGGTCTTGGTGGAGTTGGTAAGAGGGATGGGGTAGATGTTATAAAAATAGACTGCATACATATAACATTCCCAAGTAATAAATAGATATATTAAGAAAAAGGACTAAAATATTATGGGAATATTATTCCACCAGCTTCTATTTACCCCAAGGACCATCTCTGGAGGTTGTTTATTTTCTACTCGAACTCCACTCTTCTCTCATCTTGTCTCTTACCAAGCTGTACCACTGAAACTTGAGGCCACGGATCTGCCAGTTCCTAGGCAAGAGTGTGGCCCACAGGAGGCTCAAAGGGCATCTAAAGAGTTGACCCATGACCTCCGTCATCTAAGTTGAGAAAGAAAACTTTGAAAGTGGCAGTTCAGCCAACATTTAGGATCTAGTCTGAGAACTAAGAAAGAAAAAATGATTCTTTGCTTGTTTTACTTTTTGTGTTATTTTTAATGAGATGAATCTATTTATGGATTCTCCATCTGCACATATTTTCCTGAACAGTCCCAAGCAATTAGCTTCCAGGAATAATAGTGTGTGACAAGTTTCCCTTTTCCAGATGTTCTTGCTCCTACCTGCTATAGTCACCACCTCTCAGGGATTTATAGAAGTTGCCTTGCAGCTTCTCTTCAGCGTGAGTCCAGGTTAAGGCATTTCCCTTGGGTCTTCATGAGAAGGAACCATTCAGTCTCACCCCTCACCAAAACTTTATTTGCTATGCAAACTCTGTTCATTTTCAACTATGAATTAAGATTACGGTAGGTCACATTAAAATTCTAGCAACTGACAGTTGTTTCTAGTTATCAATTATTGGTCTAAATTTTCATACTTAGTTTGCTTACAACAAATTTATAGGCTAAATACTATTTCCCCCCCTCAACTCTGTGTGTGTGATACAGATATGTGCATATCTCTCTCTCTCTCTCTCTCTCTCTCTCTCTCTCTCTCTCTCTCTCTCTCTCTCTCTCTCTCTCTCTCTCTGTGAATGCCTGAATTCCAGGGTATATATACAGTCAGAGGACAACTTCAGTGTATGATGCCCTGGCCTTCCATTTTGTTTGAGAAAGGCTTTCTTTCTTTCTTTTCTTCTTCTTCTTCTTCTTCTTCTTCTTCTTCTTCTTCTTCTTCTTCTTCTTCTTCTTCTT
>OU015743.1:12508404-12523027 GCA_907169655.1 Acomys percivali | reverse complement strand
TTTTTTTTCCTATGTAGCTGCTGGCTAGACATTCTGTGAACTTCCAGGGACTCTTCTTGTCTCTGCCTACCATCTCCCACAGGAGTGTTCAGATTACAGTGCCTTCAATTATATCTGGATGTTTGTGGCTTCTGGGGATGTGAACCCAGAGCTTGCACGACAAGCTCTTTACCCACCAAGGCATCTCTCTATCACTATATATCATTTAAATGTGTATTTTACAATTGAAGAGATACATATGAAAGTGAGTTCTGATGACTCCCAAGTCTTCATAGCAAGCTGCCACAGTGCTGCTATGCTGCCCCTCCGAGAGCCTCAGAGCCAAGTGTTGTTCTTCCAAGCTACTAACTACAGAGCTAATCTTGTAGTGGGAATGCTCCTATCCCGTCATTCTCTATTCCAGACTCAGTCTTGTACATCCAAGTTTCATCACATACGGAATCTAAGCTGCCGCAGAGTCTGGGAGTTGTCCATCACTGCTTCCTAGCTATGTGATATACAGGAATGACAAGGGGACAGTAGAGTATGACGTCATTCCTAAGCCGATGACAGACTTCACTAGTGGGGTTGCTTTGTGCTTGTTCTAGCTAAGGATAATTTACCTGTAGCGGTTTGCCAAGGCATCCTTGAGCACACTTCCTTCAGTTTTGACCTCTGAGTACTCACAAGCTTCACAATGCTCATAATTACTACAGTTGTCAGAAGCCTCACTCCTTTTTATATCCAGGAATGGGTGTTCACTCCTAGTTCTTAAAAAATAAATTTAGTAAGTCATTTGGCTTTCTAAATGTATTTTTCAGCACAAGCAAGAATTTCACTGTCTGAATGAATGTATTGAGTATTCTTTCTTCATAATGCAAGTGACCTGCTCCTGTAACTTTGTGACTAGTGCTTTGAGTTATTTTTTAATTCAAAGAACATTTTAAACTTTATTTTTTTAGTATTTAGAGGGGCAAGTTGAGGACTTAGAAGAGAATGAAGCTAATTCAACTATTGAGAGATCTGACCATTGAAAGACTCATGGCTATCAGCTTTAGTCAGTGGAGGCAAATGGGTATAGAGTAAATAAAAAGTGGTGTATCACAGGCAGTTTTCCTGGCATCGAACTGTTCAGTGACTCCCCATATCAGGAAGTAAGTCATAGGAGTCGGAGTCCATCTGTGCTCACCAGTTCTGTTGTGTGATGCCACCAGTTAGGAATTTGGAAACATAAAGAATGTTACATAGGTGTCAGGCAGTGGTGGCACACGCCTTTAATCCCAGTACTTGAGAGGAAGAAGCAGGTGGATCGCTGTGAGTTCAAGGCCAGCCTGGTCTACAAAGCGAGTCCAGGACAGCCAAGGCTACACAGGGAAACAATGTCTCGAAGAAACAAACAAACAAACAAACAAAAAAGAATGTTACTGCTGCGCCTTGGGGCCCAGGCTTCAACAGATTCTTCAAAATGCCATCTCAAATGGAGCACGCCATGGACGCCATGAAGGTTACATTTCACAGATTTGTAGGGGACAAAGACTCCTTGACAAAGGAGGACCTGAAATTGCTCATGGAAAGGGAGTTCCCTGGGTCTTTGGAAAATCAAAAGGACCCTCTGGCTGTGGGCAAAATAGTGAGGGACCTGGACCAGCGCTGAGATGGCTAAGTGGGCTTCCCGAGCTTTTTAGCACTGGCCTCAGAGCTCATCATTGCTTGCACCACACATGGAACAGAAGGGGAAGAAGTAGGCCAGGTGGAGCACTGACGCTCCCGCCCTGATGAGTGTTCTCCTCCCACTTGAGGAATCTGCCCCACTGCTTCTTGTGAACAGAGCAGGACCCTTAGGAAATGTGCAAGTAACACCCAACTCCAAGTCGACAAGCAGAGAAGAAAAGAGTCCGTTCTGTGACGGAGGAGCTTTTGAGTTTTATACTGTTTGCATCCTGTGGCCCCCAATAAAGAAAGTCCTTTAGAGAGAGAGAGAGAGAGAGAGAGAGAGGAGAGAGAGGAGAGAGGAGAGAGAGAATGTTATATACATTTGCTATATTTTATTTTTATACTATCTATGTTAGTTTTAAATTATGATTAAAAATGTATGCTAATTGCAATTTTGATCAGTAATAGATGAGTTAATGACTAGTGATTTCATTTAGGAATCGCTCACTTAGCAAACTATTTAAGACCACAGCACTAAAAAAAACTGCTCACATTGTGTGTGTGTATGTGTGTAGATGTGTGTCCCAATGCACATAGATGTGAGATTTTGAGTGCATGTGATTTTGTGAATCACACGTCTATGACAGCCAGTTGTCAACTTTAGGTACTGTTTCTCTTGTTCAGACACCATCCAGCTCCTTTTTTGAGAGCATCTTTCACTGGCCGGAGCAAAAGATGGATTACATTTATTTGGCTGGCCAGCAATCCCTAGAAATCCACCTACCCCTAATTCTCCAGTGCTTGGATCACAAGTACACAGCAGTGCCATTCTGCTTTTTTAAAAAAAATTATTAATTTATTCAGATTACATCTCAATTGTTATCCCCTTGCTTTTACCTTCCCATTCCTCCTTCCCTCCCTCTTTCACCCTTTTCCCCTCCCCTAGGTCTGTGACAGAAGGGGACCTTTTTCCCCACCATAAGGTCACAGCCTATCAAGTCTCATCCTGGTAGTCTGCTTATCCTTTTTCTGAGTTGCACCAGGCCTCCCTACCAAGAGGAAGTGGTTAAATATGGGGCACCAGAGTTCGTGTCAGAGTCAGTCCCTGCTCTCATGTAACTAGAGAATGTCCTGTTCATTGGCTAGATCTGAGTAAGTGCTCAATGTTTACTGCATGCATTGTCCTTGGTTGGTGCAGTAGGTTGAGCAGACCACCCTGGGTTCAGATAATCCATCATGATGTTTTTCTTGTAGGTTTCTAGGACCTTCTGGACCCTTCTATTTCCCCATTCTTCCCTATTTCCCTCACCTAGAGTCCCAATAGGAAGTCCCTGCATCTTTCCCAATCTCCTGGTAAGGGAAGACTTTCATTGGACATCTCTTTTGGGCTAGTGTCTAATTATAAGTGTCTATATACCATGTGAGTCTTTCTGGGTCTAGGTTAACTTAGGATGATCACTTCTAGTTCCATCCATTTGCCGATAAATTTCAAGATTTCCTTTTTTTTTAAAATATAGTTTATTAATTTATTCATATTACATCTAAATCATTATCCCATCCCTTGTACCCTCCCATTCCTCCCTCCCTCCCATTTTCCCCCTACTCCCCTCCCCTATGACTGTGACTGAGGGGGATCTATTCCCCCTGTATATGCTCATAGGGTAGCAAGTCTCTTCTGATTGAACCAGAAATGATCATAATGAGTGAGTTAACCCAGAAGCAGAAAGACTCAAATGGTATATACTCCTTGTTTTTAATAGCTGAGTAGTATTCCATAGTGTATATGTACCACAGTTTCTTTATTCATTCTTTGACTGAGGGACGTTTATGTTGTTTCCAGGTTCTGACTATTACAAATAAGGCTGCTATGAACACAGTTGAGCATATGACCTTGTGTGGTGGAGCATCTTCTGGGTATATTCCAAGGAGTGGTGTAGCTGTGTCTTGAGGAAGCCCTATTCCCAGTTTTCTGAGAAAGCGCCAGATAGATTTCCAAAGTGGTTGTACAAGTCTTCACTCCCAGCAGCAATGAAGGAGTGTTCCTCTTTCTCCATATCTTCACCAGCATGCACTATCACCCGAGTTTTTGATCTTAGCCCATTCTGCTTTTTAAAATATGTATTAGTTACTTGTCTTGTAGCTGTAACAAAATATCGGACAAAAGTGACTCTGGAAGTAAGATTTTATTTTGGCTTACAGTTTCTGGGAATACAGTTCGTTGTAACGGGGTGTTTGTCGTTAGGAATACGAGGCAACGGCAAAAGTTACATCCACAGTCAGGAAGCAGAAGGCAATGACTGCTAGTATTCAGATCACTTCATCTTTTTCATTCAGTGCAGATCTCAACCCATGGAGTGGCACCTCTCACATTTATGGTGAACCTTCCTATCTCAGTTAGCCTGATCTAAATGATGCCTCACAGATGTACTGCCCCAGGCTTGTTTCCATGGTGATTCTAAGTCCCATCAAGTTGATAGTCAAGGTTCAGCATCACATACAGGCTCTGGGGAATCAGACTCAGGACCTCACACTTATTTGGCAAGCATGTTAAGTGACTGAGCTGTGTCCTAGCCTGCCCACTTTTTCTTATAAGGCTGTTATCAAAATGACTTTAGCTGTGCCCTTCTCTCCAGTTCATATAAACCTTCACATGAAGCTCAGTGTCTGCAGTCTCTGATGCCTTGTAACTCCTACCTTACTGTCAAAAACTGCCTTTGTTTATACAAACTTGGCTGTGATTGCTCACTTGAGTTCCTTGCTGTGACAGAAATCTCATTATCTCCATATAGGCTTTTTCACATCATATGGATTGCAATGTAATAGAAGGAATTTAAACCCATTTACTGTTCTCTCCTATACTGAGTTGGTTCTTTTCTCCCTTGTATTTATCACCTTTTGATTTATTTCACTTTCTGTTTTGTACACTTGGTTTGCCCTTAGGCCTGCTCTTGTTTATAAAGCTACTATTCTTCAGTGCCTAGTGTTTGCTATCAGTGAACCATCACAAGCCAAAAGGTTGAGTGCATTTCCAGGTTAATTTTATACTTTGACTAAGTACATTGATGCTTTAGTCCAATTTTAAAAATTTATCTGTTATAGTTTAGCAACTGGATTTTGGCTTGCTGCTACTTTTACACAACTTCCTGAAGGAAAGGTAAGAAAGTACACACATGCCTTCAGGTTGCTGCACTTATCTGACTTGGGTTCTGAATTACTGAGACTCTGACGCAGTGCACGATGGTGCAACACACTAATCTAGTGTGACACATTTCTTCATTCCCTGTGAAACACTGAAATGCTGGTCTTGGTACCAATGCAATGCTTAGCACCTGTGTACTTTAGCAGAGCTAATGTACTTAGGGCCCTAAGCTAACATTATACTTGGGAACAGGCATAAGTGGTTCCCAAAGTGAAACATGTTAGTTGTGGATGGGAAAAATGGGTGCTGTATGGCAGCAGAGGAAGCTACAAGTCTCAGTGATGTGTCTTTTCAGGGCTACAGTGGAAGGGAAACTCCAAATTGCTCCGATGTTTGAAGGGACATTTTATTTAGCTAAAAATTTGAAAAGTGAATCTTGCCATACTCCATGGCTTAGAAATTTATGGAATAACTTTAGGAGAGAATAAACATACATACACATCTATCAAGAGATAGTTATTCTTTTGAGAAAAAGGAAAATTATAAAATAGCACAATTAACATATTTTTAGATCTAAGTTAATAGGAAATACAATTCTGAAAGGACTTGTACTCTTTATAAGTGTATTTGTCTAGTAAGTATGAAATTTTATGTGCAATTGATAGTGTGGTAGAGGGTGATAAGAAAGAGAAGGAAATCCTTGTGAGATTGTGGCATGATGTTACCAGATTGAAACTACTTTACTTTGCAGCAACGAGCAAAGTAAAACTTCCAAGAACAAAGATTGTAATTTATTTTATAGCAGAGGTCATTTAAAAATAGTCATAATCACAATGGCAATGACCAAACAGATTCACTAAACAGAACATTTTATTTATAACTACAGGTTGAGAATCTGACTTAGCCTGAAGGATAGTGTATATAGTCAGTTGGGAAGGCTGAGGAGTGGTGCTGGCAGCAAAGAGGGTTTGGGATGTATCGATAGCATTTACTTAAGCAAATTCTTTCAATCTCACATTCATAGTATAATGCTTCATTGCCTTGCGGGCAAACCAACATGGTTTTAGTTTTCTGTAAAAGGTCAAGTTTTCAACTGAAGTTATTTGAATAATGTCCATCTTCTTCGGTGTTATGTTGTTGTGAGACTGTTCCAAGGGAGGTGCGAACGAATGTCTGTTGGGGAACCAGTGACCGACCAAAAGATAGCGCCAAAGTCCAACTGATGAACAAATGAGTTGTATTGTGATACTTACAGGAGCAGAAAGGACTAAAAGACAGGTGCATCACCACATCTCATTCCAGCATAGGCAAGCTCATGAAAGCTAGAAACCTGGAGGTCATTGCACATTCTACAGGCAGCTCAATGGGATAGAGCATTGTCTCTAGGTAGTTCAGTTGGTCTGAGCTTCATCTAAGCAACTTGACCTCTTCCAGAAGGATCAGTGAGTAAGAGTCTTTGTGCAGCTCAGCTAGTTCAAGAGTGACTTTCAGCAGCTGGTGCTGCTAAGTTACATGATTGGGGATGGAGGGACCAAGTGGGTTTTGTCATTTTCAAGGGCTTTTTGAAAAGTTGAATTGTTAACATTCACTGTCTTCATGAGCTCACCTCCAAGATAGATGATTTTATCTATGAGGATAGATGGGGGTTGTCTGCCTGCCTGGGCCATGTGGCATTGGAGTTTCGTCTTTTGAGATGATCTGGCTTCTAACTCTCCTCCATTAAACTTGCATAAGTAGGATAGAAATCCAACTGTTGGGTTTCTGGGACTCTACTATGTGGAAAAGCAATGGTTCATATCTGAGTACAATCACTAATAGTGTCTCTTCTCAAACTGTCTGATTTAAGAAGTAGTTTCTGTCGTCACAGCACTTGGATGGCAAATAACGGTAGATAAACTTGAAGAACAGCTGGCATTGCCATTATGGGCCATGCCAATCAAGTCAAGAGGCTTAGAGTTTAGGTATCTGAAAGGGGATGGGAGGTATTTACTAATATGAAGGAGCAAGTACCTCAGAACTGTGAAGGATCCTGTCTCTCTGCACTGATAAGGAAAAACTGAGCCTCCCATATGAGTTGTAGGAAATGCATTTGCTCTTTCTGCCAGTACAAAGAACTAACCCTGTCATACTGGTCATGGTTAAGAATTGCCAAGATCAATAAAACAAATGACAGCTCACATATTCATTGTTCATGGGAGTGTGCAAACTTGTACAGCCACTATGATGATGGCAACCCATCTCCCTCAAAACCCTATTACACCACTCTGGCCTATGCCCCAAAGACTCAACAACCCATTTGTTCAACCATGTTCATTGCTTTTCTATCCATAATACCAGAAACTGGAACCAGTCTAGATGTCCATCAACTGCTGAATGGATAACTAAAATGTAGTACATTTACACAATGAACTACTTTTCATCTGTTAAAAATGAAAGCATGAAATTCACAGATAAATGAATGAAGCTACACAAAATTCATCCTAAGTTAGATCAGTCCCTCACTGAGCCAAAAAATGAAGAAAAATCAGGTTTCTTCCATGGAGTCTTATTGTGTATTAGCATCATGGCAGGCCACATGCCCAGGAGTGGTTAGCCAACAGAAAAGCCTCTTCTTGAAGTCATGGGAACTAACACAGATTTGCACAACACGACAATGGCGCAGAGAGTGAGAGACTTTGGAGAACTTAGTCCTAAGTGGAATGTCTTCTCTTCATCAACCCCCATCTCCCAGAGCCCAATATGAGTAAGAGGATGTGGAAAGATATAGAAGGCCAGAGGCGATTGTGGACTCCAAGGAAACAGTGTTTTCCAGAAACAACAGAACTGATGCACACATGAACTCCTAGACTGTCAGAATATACTAGGTCTGAGGGGGAAATATAAGGTCCCATCTGTAACTAAGAAGCTATCTAAACATAATGCTTTTTTGCAAAGGAAAAGTTAAATTTCTCCAATGGAGTATCAGTGTGTATTAACCATACATCTAGGCAGGCTGCATGCCCAGGAGTTCTTGGCCGACACAAAGTAAACTTAGTGCTATTTTTGTAGACTTTTGTATTATACTGCTTTGCTTGGACATTTTTTTCTTATTTATCTTCTGCTTGTATTTTTGATTTCCATTTTTGTTTCTGGGGTTTGCATGTGCCTGTATTTCTTGTTATTTTGTTGTTGGGGTTTTTTTTTTGGTTGATTTTTGGGTTTCTTTTTTGTTTGTTTGTTTTTGGTTGCTTTTGAGTGGGCAGGAGAGAGTGGGGGGCCAGGAAGATCGAGAAGAGCTAGGGAGAAGAAAAAGTATGATAATATCATGTATGAAAAATTCAGTTAAAATGTTGAATTTTTTAAAGATAGAGAAGAATGAGTGAAGCAGAGAGTGGTAGAGAGATTTGTGTCTCTTCTGTCTCAGGCCCTGTTTAAATGGCTCCTGGAGCATAGGGCACCATTACCTCACATGCATTAAAAATGTATGGCTAAGCTCTCTCCCCAAAACTCCTGTGATTTTAAGTCTTCAACTGTGTCCAAGTTAAAATTGAAACTTAACATTAGAAGTCTTAAATGTCTTTTGTGATTATATTGTAAATCGGAGTTTATTCATTTTTTATAAAATGAAGTTTATCCATAACAAATGTTAATTGCTTAATATTATGCTCTTTTATGCTATTATGCTAATATTATGGGACACGAAGGCTTCTGACTGTATGGTAAACAAAATACACATAGTTTTTTTTTATTAATTTATTCTTGTTACATCTCAATGGTTATCCCATCCCTTGTATCCTCTCATTCTTCCCTCCCTCCCATTTTCCCTTTACTCTCCTCCCCTATGACTGTGCCTGAGGGGGACTTCCTCCCCCTTTATATGCTCATAGGGTATCAAGTCTCTTCTTGGTAGCCTGCTATCCTTCCTCTGAGTGCCACCAGGTCTCCCCCTCCAGGGGACATGGTCAAATATGAGGCACCAGAGTATGTGTGAAAGTCATACCCCACTCTCCACTCAACTGTGGAGTATGTCCTGTCCATTGGCTAGATCTGGGTAGAGGTTTGAAGTTTACAGCCTGTATTGTCCTTGGCTGGTGCCATAGTTTGAGTGGGACCCCTGGGCCCAAATCTGCCTATCATAATGTTCTTGTAGGTTTCTAGGACCCTCTGGATCCTTCTACTTTGCTATTCTCCCATGCTTCTCTCATCTAGAGTCCCAATAGGATGTCCTCCCCTCTGTCCCAGTTTCCTGGTAAGTGAAGACTTTCATGGAACATACCCCTTGAGCTAGTATCCAGATATAAGTGAGTATATACCATTTGACTCTTTCCGCTTCTGGGTTAACTCACTCATTATGATCATTTCTAGCTCAATCCATTTGTCTACAAATTTCGGGAATTCCTTGTTTTTAATAGCTGAGTAGTAGTCCATAATGTAAATGTACCACAGTTTCTTTAATCATTCTTCTACTGAGGGACACTTAAGCTGTTTCCATGATCTGGCTATTATGAATAGCGCTGCTATGAACATGGTTGAGCAAAGTTTCTTGTTGTGTGCTGGAGCATCTTCTGGGTATATTCCAAGGAGTGGAATAGCTGGGTCTTGAGGAAGCCCTATTCCCAGTGTTCTGAGATAGCACCAGATAGATTTCCAAAGTGGCTGTACTAGTTTGCATTCCCACCAGCAATGAAGAAGTGTTCCTCTCTCTCCACATCTTTGCCAGCATGTGGTGTCACTTGAATTTTTGATCTTAGCCATTCTAAGGGGTGTAAGATGGAATCTCAGAGTTGTTTTGATTTGCATTTCCCTGATGACTAAGGAGGTTGAGCATTTCTTTAAGTGTTTCTCAGTCATTTGATATTCCTTTGTTGAGAATTCTCTGTTTAGTTCCAAGCCCCATTTCTCAATTGGGTTATTTGGTTTGGTGAAAATACGCATAATTTTTAATCTCTGAAACTATCAAATAGTAACTGCAGAGGTCCTTCCATTTTGCTTCAAAAGACTGATAAAACAGCTTTTTGGATTTTTTTTGAAAGTGTGTGTAATGAATCTGGTATATCTAGCTACCTTAGGGCAGTAGCCTGTGAAGAACTCATTGAAATAAAAATGTTCTGCCCAAAAGTACATTCCACTCTGGAAAGACTGGTTTGAAAACAACAAAGTATTAGTATTAACCAATGTTGGTGTAAATAATTGTGTGTGTATGTGTGTGTGTGTGTGTGTGTGGCCATGTGTGATGTAAAGTTATTGTGAGAACAGTGTAATTACTTTTAGAAAAAGTGCTTATTGCTTATAGCTTAACTGTTATGGCCTGAAGTAGAGAAGTCATTGATAAGAATTTCATGTGGTCTCTTGGGAAACTCACACAATATACACACTTCTATAATTTTAGTTGTGGAGAAAGCCATCTCTTTCCTTGAAAGTTTGGGGGAAATTATTGTTGTAAGCCTCAATACAAACAGAAGCTTTATATCCTGTCCAGATAGACTCTTGATACACCCTTCTATATCATCCCCACCTTCAGACCCTCAGGAGACAAGACAGCTTTCTGTATTTTTCCTGGAGCTCTTTTCAGAGACATGAGGTCCATGTGTATGCTGACTAGTGCTTGCTAATGACACTAAAAACCATCCTGGGACTCTATAGGGTTACATACTTCTCCAGGACTTTTCGTGGGTGGCTGTGCTTATTGAATTTCCACAGAAACTTGAGACAGGGAATTCCTTAGGGATTGATGAGATTGTAGCCAGAATGAGGTAGGGCTGACTCTGAGCCAGTTGCTGTGTTCCAATGATTTGAATGTCTTTTCTACCTTGTCTGGTGGCAGTCAGAAAGGGTGGCTCAGAATATGTGCTCACTATATATCTACTGACTGAGCTTGTGGGAAGTGCTCCCTGATTTGGCAAAAGGCTAAGGCTGTGTGTACAGCCAGATCCTGCATATGTAGCAGGTAGGCTGTTTCTGTATTCTCCCCTTCTGATCATATCTATTGGAGATGCAAGTCTGCTGGGCCTTTGGAAACATTCTTAGCCTTAGATCTAAAAAGTGTGTTTTGTTTTCCTTTCTGGGTCACATTTACTCATTGAGAATCACATAAAAACTACCAACCTTCTCTGCATGAAAATGCCCACCGAGAATTTTATTTTTCAACTCAATGTCCATAATTATTAAGGTCAGCTGAACCTTCCATAAATAGCAACAGTTAATTCAGGGCTGTGTCTGTGGACTTTAAAAGTTGGTATCATTCTCTTTCAAAGAATTTATGTGAATGCTCAAGTCACAGAAAACAACAGCCACATTTGACTGAGGTATTGCTTTTGTTTTCCCTCTTGTAAGGGGCGAGCTCTGTGCCAGTGTTACAGTTGGCTGTGGTTGCTAGCTGGCTGCCTGGTAACGGCACAGTTTGTGCATTCCATGGCCGGGCTCCAGAGAGCCAGAAACACCATAGGGGAGCGGAAGTGCTAGCCTCAGGTTCCCGACATGAACATTCCTGAAGGTTCTGCTGAAAGACCGCTTTATTGTCATGGCAGATTCTGTGAGAACAAAGGCTCCATTTTTAGGATATAGAGCTATGTGTTGTTTTAATTAAATATTTTTTATTATGGCAGTAAATTGGTCAGAGCATTATAGCATGCTGCTTTTGGGCATGAGCTCATATAGGCAGCGTCTCCTAATTCATGGAGCAGGTAGCACACCCTTACTTCCTCACAAGACTATGTTATTTGAATAATGACAAATAGCAGGCACAGGCAGTGTTTGGGGGATTCCATAGTCATTTTAGCCAAGGAGTGATACAGAATATAGGACAATGACATGATTTTATTACCTGTTTCACACTTAAGATTGTCTGGAAAATAATAGTATAATTTAAACCAACATGGGATACTTCCATGGGATGTAACAAATAAAAGAGGGCATTAATTTGAAAGAGAGCAAGGAAAGATATATGGAAAGGTTTAGAGGGAGGGAAGGGATGGGGAGGGGCAGAGGGAATAATAATGTAATTACATTATAATCTCAAAACCTAAAAGAAGTAATAAAAATTATTCTAAGTAATATAAAAATATGGAGCATTGCTTCAAGTTTTTTCCTGCAGACTGGAAGTATTTGACAGGACACTTCAATGTCTTTGTGTGACCATATCACCTTTTCCTGGGCATGGTGAGTTGAGTGGGTGGGCTAGGCAGGAAGATGTAGGGTGGGGAGATGGAGCCGGGACTCAGCTGTGCTCTGTTCTACCAGGATTCACTGGTATGGTCATCAGAAGGGAGTCACCTCCCTTTTCCTCATCTCTGAGGAGGACAAATCAAACTGCAAAACCACCGTGGCTCTGAAACAGCATTCCTGTGAAAGGACCGGCTTGCTTTTGCATTCTGAGTTGCTTCAGGATTTTTGAATCTTAACAGGTGCACATGAAACCCATGGTCCATGTCCAGCATGTGGGACTTCCAAAATGCATCGCACCCTCCTCAGCACTCCTCTTCAGCAGTAGGAACCACTGCACTAAGAAATACAGCCAAGGCTTCTTTTTACATTCTTCAAATTTTGTTTTCTAGGTCTAGAACAATGAGTTCTTGGTTCATTTTAGTCTTGTAGAAATTTACACGCTGAATCAGATCCATGCCTTTGAGGTGTCTCCTATAGGGTCAGTCTATTTCCTTATTTTATTGATTTTTTAAATAATAATGTCTAAAAATTATTTAGTAGAACTCCACCTACGAAGTCCTGGGGGTAGCGTTCCTCATAAGAGAGCCTGATGAGATGACCTCCTTTGGCCGAAGTGCTCATCTTGTAAGAAACATCACTCTCATGATTTTAGTTTTCTCTTAGGTCCTGCGTCCTGGCCCAAAGAGTTCCCTTGAAGCTTGCAGCCAAAGTTCTGAGTAAAACATTTAGCAAAGAGTTTTAAAAAAGGAGACAATTACATGTTCATTTTTGTCTTCAAGAGCTGGAGGTAGGGCGCTGGGGGTACCCTGGTGTACATGTAAGCAGCCTCGGCTATAATGTAAGTGCAATGCTTGAAAACCGATGGTGGCGAGTGGTTCCAGGTTTTAATGCATAAGAAGTAGATCCATTTGAAAAACTGCGTTTCAGAGGATTGGGAAAGAAATGTTTCACTTCTTTCCTCAAGCTGGGAACAGCCTTGTGGAATCTGTCTTTTTAATTGGAGTTCCTTTCACATTCTGGTCTCCTCTAGAGGTCGGTTCATGAACTCTTGAATAGCTTGGTCCAAAGGAAGCCATTTTTTGATAGATGTTTTCAAAGCTGTGATCCAGCTGCAAGAAAAAGAAATCATAGAACAGATCATTAGGTCTGTCAGGCAGGCCCTGGGGAGGTAAGATGTGACAGAATTCTTTAATTTATTTTCTAATTGTTACTCTTGGCTATTTAGTTTGGAATTAATGGGAAAAACATGCTCTGTGGATTTCAGGTTGAGTGAGAAGGTGAAATACAGAGATGGCTCAGCAATGAAAGCAAGGGGCATAGAAGAGAGGAAGATGTGCATAAATTGTGATCAGTGGAATTATATGGCTTTAACATGGCTAATAGTATTTTGTTGCTTTCATTTAATTTTAAACTTTGTTGATCAAACATTTAATAAACATTTCTATTTTAGCAAAAAAAATTTCTTTGTGTTAAATCCCAGAAACGACACAACCTTCTAGTTAATTCTCCTTTTCTTTCTCTCTTTCATTTTCTTGGACAATGTTTTATGAAACCCTGTTTCTAAGGTCAGGTACTGTATACTAAACTACCATGAATAACAACCAGACACAGTTGCCCAAGAGTATTTCCAACAGCCTCAGGATGGTCTCAGAATCACAAGTGAATCTGTGGGTCTCTGGACTATAATTTTTTTTTTTTATCACTTTCTAAACTTACTTTAGGGGTAAGTGGAATAACATGTAGCTCTAAGCTCTACACAGTGTTTGGCTTTCCACTGTTATGCTTTGAAGTATTTCCCCAGTGGCTCAATATTGTTTTTTTTTTTTAACTGTAAAATAAATAAATAAGTAAAAATTCCAACTGTTCAGCCTGCTGTAACAGAGAAACCAGTAGGTTTTATCATATGGGATGTAGATCAGTTTCAGTGACCCTTGCTCCAGTGTGCTAGCTGCAGGCTTTCCATCATTCTCTGCTTGCCAGCTGTCCAGGAAGAGAGTCCTGGCAACACACCTAGCAGTAACATGCCTGCCTCCTACCCCAGTGCTTCCTCCAAAGGAGAGCCACCAGCAATGTTTACATAGAGGGAAGAGGTAGATGAGTTCCCTAATATCTTGCCCAAGGGTCTATGTGAGGGAGATTCCTTAAAAACCCCACTTTTGGAGTTGTGTTTCTTTGTGTTTAAACCACAATTTCTTATATATGTCCCTTAAATGTTATATCAGGTCATGTAGTGGCTTTACTAAGGAATTTATTTATGGGAACTTTGTAGTTGTAATAAAAGGCCTGGGGCATGTGGGAGATTACAGTGGTGCAGGTTAGAGTCCGGATGGGTAGACAGGACATGGGCATTTTGGGGAGATTGGAAAGGAGGAGGTTGGTGCTGAGTGACTCCTTCCCACTGTGTTGTGTCTAGTGATGTCACCACTCTTATTTTTCATAACCATTTGAATGAAGTGTTTTTGAATGAAAACCCAAGACTAACACAGCACAGATTAAAGCAGTTTTATGTCCTACAGTGGCTTATATAATAAAACAACCAACCAACTATAAACGTCAATGCAAGCTATGTGACAAGAGATCAACTGACAAATCTATGTTTTACTCAAGTAAGATATGCTAAATATGATTTTAAAATCTATGGAATATTTACAAATTGTAAATGGTGTGTGTGTGTGTGTGTGTGTGTGTGTGTGTGTGTGTGTGTGTGTG
>OU015743.1:12496859-12508394 GCA_907169655.1 Acomys percivali | reverse complement strand
TGTGTGTGTGTGTGTGTGTGTGTGTGTGTGTGTGTGTGTGTGTGTGTTAATGTTGAAGCCAGAGTTACTCAGTGTCTTGGGAGGAATTCAGGTTATCATGTCTTCCTTTGAGGGGAAAAAGTATCTCTAGGGAAGTCACCAAAAAAAGGGATGAAAGAAAAATAATCCTGGAGAATAGTAAGTATGAAACTTGCAAAGAAAGGATGGATTGCCCTTAGGGAGTGGAGCTGGGAAGTAAGGGGATGGGCTTGTTTGCAAGGCTGACACAGAGGGAGGAGGGAGAGCTCTTGGCTGACCTCTTGTCCAGACTGATAAACAGAAGGCGGAAGAGGAGGTCCTGGCTTACCGCTGGTTTTCTGTTTTATTTTCTGCACAGAAATAGAAAGTCTTGAACTCTTCTGATGAAGGCTTGAGTTCAATTACTGACTGCTCAAAGCCGTGGGTCTGTTCAGTCACCCTATATCCTTGAAGATATAGGCCACCTGCACAGGGTGAAAGCAAAGAGGCGAGAACAAGTGAGAACAGGGAAAGTAGAGAGGAAAGGGTGTCAGGAAAGGTGTTAAAATTCTATGTGTGAGAGGACTGCTTTTCCAGATGAATAGCCCCACACTGATTAGCATCCAGTAGCAAGGCTGGCAGCAGAATTAGAACTTCTTGGTTCCATTTGTAAATGATAAGTGTTTATCTTTTCAAACTCTGTGCTTGCATAAGCTTCTTTACCAGAAGGACATAGGTTTGAAATAAAATTTCCATTATCAAAAAGGAACAGCTGTAATACCATATAAGAATAAAATTAAATAGTATTTCTTGGGGCAGAGTCATTAAAACATACTTCCTGAAGCATGGTGAAGGCTGCAGGCAGTTTCTACAACCCACACAGGTTCTCACCCATTTGTGTATATACTGCAAATGCCACTTAAAACATGAACCTAGAGGGTGATACGAAAATGCTAACTTGAATTAGCAATGAGAATAGATGACTAATTATAAAAAGTAATTTTCCTCTCATAGTCCTTTAAATCCAAGGACCTAGTTGGTCTGAATTTTGTTTCCATTTTGAGGTGGAGCATTTTCTCTGCTCTGGTTGCCCAGTCTTATACAGAGGCCCAGGCATTATCAGTTATAATAGTGACAGGATGTTTAGAGATCCACTCCTCCTGTGTAGCTTTGCTCTCATCCCCTAGCACCTCCAGCTGTGACCACCGTGCACTTCACTAAAAAAAGCAAATAAGAAAACACCACACTGCTCTTAAGAGCCTGTGCACTGATGGCATGGAAATACAGAAAGGAGATTAGAGTAAGGTTGACTCTGGCTTCCGGTCAGTCACATTCACCATTAGCCATGTGAGGAAGACAGACATTTTCATTTATGCAGAATGAAGGGTTTTAAACCTTAGAAATTAGGTAGGGGTTGCTTTTTAATTTTTATGGAGGCCATGAAAGGCAATATTAAATTTCATTTTTATTTTCCTTTGAAAAGAGTCCATTTTGGAGGTCAAAAGAAAACATTGACTTCATAAATGAACAGGATTTTTCTTTCCAATTCAGTCAGCATCAGTGGTATGGTGTTTACCAATAGGGTGATACCACTCTTGAGACAGGCTGATGGACAAGGGGTGCATAGGATGGAAAACAGCTTAGATCCAAATCACTGACTCACCATAAGCTCCCCAGACTGGTGGCCTTACTCTACTTATGATATTTGTATATCTACCAGTATTACTTTCCTCACATTGGAAAGAAACACCACACCATCAACAGTCACTCCTTAGCTCAGGTGCCAGCCTGGCTGATGGAAATCCCTACCCACTCGCCATCTCTCTGTGTTTGCTCTTTTCCCTGCAGCACCTACTAGAAAAGCAACCACACAGCACACACCCTTTCTTCTTTGTCTGCTCTCTTTCACTTACCATAATGTTTTCAGGGTTCATCTATATTACATACCATATTAGATATTGGTGCTTTATTCCTTTTAGTGGTAGCGTGATGTTTTGTTGTAGGGACCTACCACACTTTACCTCCATGCTTCCTAACTGATGGCAGCTAAGACTCTCTCGGACAAGGCAAGTCATTGTCTTCAGTGGGGTAAGCATTACACAGTCCAGTGGATGGCTCCACACCTCTGCTGGTGGGGACAATGCTGGATGATAACATCAGCAGGTCACCAAACCAAAAGACACAAAAGTGTGATGGAAGAAAGGTTGTGGGGGTTGGTGTGGAGGGAGGAGGATAAGAAAGGATCCACCTGCGTATCAGCTGTTTTTCTATTGTTATGATAAAGTGCCATGAGCAAGTCAACTCAAATCATAAAGAGTTTATTGGAGGCTTTTGGTCCCACAGGGTCATGCTCCCTAGCAGTGGGGAAGAGCAGCACAGCGGGTTGGCTGGAGCTGAAAGCTAAGAGCTAAACCTTGAACCACAAACAGGAAACAGAGAGAGATAATGGGGAACTGTAGTAGTTTCTGAACCTCAAAGCCATTCCCAGTGATACACTTCCTCCATCAAGGCCACACCTCCTAACCATACCCAAACAGAACTAATAACTAGAGACCGAGTGTTCAAATGCCTGAAGTTTAGTGGACACATCCCATTCATACTACCTCAAAGTGTATAGCCAGAATGCATAATGTATATGTATGAAACAGTAAAAACAAATAGATATAAAAATATAAAAGAATGTAAAAAAAATTTTTTTTGGTGCAAGCAACAAAGCCTTGTAGCCATTTTCCTAGCCAC
This sequence comes from Acomys percivali, assembly GCA_907169655.1. Lineage (NCBI taxonomy): Eukaryota > Metazoa > Chordata > Mammalia > Rodentia > Muridae > Acomys > Acomys percivali. The sequence goes on along the minus strand of OU015743.1, from coordinate 12,505,658 downwards.
TTGCAGGCCCTAAGTGGCCATGAAGCTTGTGGCTGTAACCCCAGCACCTTGTTAAAGGAAGCTTCTCTGGGTCTGTGCCTCTTTGTTAGGTTAGTAACAGTAATTATCAGCCCAGTCCAATGTTAGCTGAATGAACTGTGCAGCCATTCTATGCCCCGTTAACTGTAGAATAATCTCTCTGAGAAGTGCTCACAGACCTTGAAGGGATTTAGTAACAGACAATGGTGGACAGTCATAATTTGTCACATCTAGATTTTGCTGGGGAGAGATAAAAGGGGATGTGGAGAGAGTGCCAAGAGCCTTCAGCCTTAGGTAAAGGTCCTTGACCAAGGCTCTTCTGAAATAGTCTTAATATTAGCAGGTGCATGAGACCAAGTAGTTCATTTTGCTAAAGGACAAATACCTCTCTTGACACGAAAGCAAATGTAGCCTCCCGGGGAGCAAGAGGACGTCTCTCAAATCCCTCCATTGCACACTAGAGGCATATATACCCAGCTGAAGGGAGAAATGTGGTTAGTGCCTAATACGGTTTGCACTGAAAACCAGGGTTACACTGGTCTCTACAGCTAGCTTTCCCCTCTCTTTTTACTTTTGCCTTTTCTCTCGTTTTATTGTTCTCTGTATTTTTGTGCTGTGGGTAAAAGAGAATTCCATGTCAGTAAAATTACAACTATGTCTAGGAACAGGTAACATATGAGGTCTCCCAGCTCTGAAGAAGAACCAGTGTATTACAATAAAAACAAGTTAGAATATATAAAGCAGTAAAGAAACTCAACTGCTAAGTCAGAAGCATGAAGCAAAGAATACCATGTGTGTTACGGTGGTAATTCAAAAGCAGTAACTAGCTTTATATTCCCTGTTTTAAGATCTGACATAAAAGTCACCATTGGAGCAGGCATGTATGCAGAGACTAAAGACTTTGGCACATAAGTTTTGTTTTAATTATTTTGGTCATGATCCATAGGTCTAATGAATGAATATTATTGCATGTTTTCATATAATTGAGCAGAGGTTTGTGAAGAATTATACAATGTTTTTTTTTCATTTAAAAATAAGTGTATTTATTAATTAGTATGTGTGTTTGTGAATGCAATATATTATATATATTTCACATATATGAGAGAAAGAGAGACTATCAGGCACGTGGAAGTCAGAGGACAACTGTTTTGAGTCTGCTTTCTCCTTTCATGGTTTCTGGGGGCCGAACTCAGGACATTAGGCTTGCACTCCTATTAACTGAGCCATCTCATTAGTGTGTGCCATGTTTTCTATTCAGTTCTTTAAAAAATAGTCACAACTGACTACACTGATACATGGCTTAGAAACAGAACCAGGGCCTTCAGCATTAGAAACCCTGTTGTAAGTGGTAATCAGGGTCTAGCTCAGTGTTATCACTCCCTGGGGAAGAAAGCTACAGGGAGTTGTAAGTTGTATTAGAGCTAAGCGGAACTTTTTGAACACAGGCATAGCAAGAATTCTAGATTAGAGCAGGTCAAATGTCATTTCTTTAGCATCTCTAGGAAGAATCAAAGATGAATACTGGAATTCTATGTGCTCTTTCTTTTCTAGTGGGGTTCATATTGGCAACTTGAAGATTCTAGACCCATCTGTGAGACACGTCTCTCGGCACACCTGTGAAGGCCTATCTAGACTAGGTTATGATTTTCTTCCTCAGGGCTGAGCTGAGAAGACCCCTCCATATATGGTAGGCAATTTCTGGCAATGGCGCTGGCATGGGGAAGCCCAAGGGGAAAGGTCTTTTGCTTCTGCGCCTGCTTGCTGTCATCTCTTGGTGGCGAGTCGTTGCTGCTGTCACTTTTGTTGACATCAGAACCCAGCTTCTTTGGCCTTCCAGTGTGGAAAAGACCAGTGGCCCTCAGGAATCATCCACACCTCCAGCAGCTGACTGGGAGTGAGGAGGGACCCAGTCTCCTTGCTTGAGCAGCTTCTGGGTTCTCAGCATCCCCAGTGTGAAGCAGCCACAGCTGGACTCTCCACACTGTACTTTGTAAGCCAGTCTAATAAAACCCTTTTGAAAAAAAAACCCTTTGGATATATATTCACTATATTGGTGTGGGTCATTTCTCTAGGAAAAGACCAAAACCTGCTGAAGGGCTTGCTGATGGTGGAGGAAATGCAGAATGGGTTGTAGAGGAAGGTTGTTATAAATACCTGCTAAGGGCATGGGGCCAAATGAAGAAACACAGATTATAAGTGACATGAGTGTTTCTATCATATTTTGTTAAGAATGTGTTCATATAGATATTTCTCTTTTCTCTCCTATTTATCATGTGTTGTAACATTGGTTCTGAGAATATCAGTGGTTATAATATTTAAAGTTTGGGATACTAATAGAATGTCCCTCAAGGGACTTTGCCACCTATTTTAAAAATTATAATGCATTTGTAGTTATACATGAGATAGTTAAATTATGTTAAGCATAATTATGACACACACATATATATATATAAATCTTTAACACACACACTCATAACCCCAACTAATGCAAAAGGCAAATGTTTGTAGATTGTTGTTAGGGACTATGCTGTTTTAATAAAGTAGGTTTGTAGACTCTCCTCCAATACACACAATTTCACTAGCTTTGAGTAGTTAGATAGGTGTCCAGTACCAGACATGCTCTTTCTCTTATTGATCAGATCTTAATTGGAATTAGAGAGCTCTTGGTTACTGCCAAGGTATGTGTGCCACTACTGTTTCTCTGGGAATTCAAAAAAGCTCATGATCCTCAAGGAGTTTGGAAGTCCTTAAATTTTTTTCTGAGTTTGGAGCAACATGTGAATTTAGACTTAAACACTCCCTTTATATATATGGAAATAATATCTTGAAAATTAGCTTGGGGAGGGAGCTGGAGAGATGACTTAGAGGTTAAAAGCACTGTCTATTCTTCCAAATGTCCTGAGTTCAAGCCCAGCAACCACATGGTGGCTCACAACCATCTATAATGAGAACTGGTGTCCTCTTCTGGCATGTGGGCACATATGGGGGCAGAATACGCTATCAATAATAAATACATAAAATCTTAACAAAAGAGAAAATTAGCTTGGTTGACTTGGTAGTAATATTGATATTTTAAATTAATGTTCTAAGTCAATGATAAATCTGCAGTTCTGATTGTTTTGTCTTAATTTTTATTACCATGCATTAAAGTTGGAGAGTGTAAGCTGCCCAGGAAAAGCCTGCTCTATTAGTTCTAAAAGAGGCTGTTTAGCTCTTCATAGCTGTATATTCATCAGGGTCATGTCAAAAACATCTTCAGTATGATTAAGAGAAGATGCATTCCACTGCTCATCCTGAATGATAGAAAGTGCACCATGGAGTGATTTGAGCTTTCTATCTCTTTAAACATGCAAAGAGTTGGAGTTGTCAGTAGATTATTTCTTCCCACCTGGCATGCCCACTGCACTTAGCTATACATGAGCATTAATGCTAAAAATTGGAGTCAAATGACTTGGGTTCCGCATGCACACTACTGCTAATATTGAATGGTCATTCAAATAGCAAACATTTCAAGTGGAAATATGACAATACCAATTAGCTTTATTAAAAATTATAGGAGAATGTGAAAATGGAGCAGATTTCATTGGTAGGGTAGGAAGGAGGTCCATAGAGAAATATGAGAAGGATGGATAAATACTCCTGAAGATGCTTGAAAAGGACTTAATATCTAAAATTACATATAGTACAAATAAGTCTATGAGTATACATATACTTGTTCAATGAATGTTGTATGTCAACTTGACAAAGCTGAAGTCATCTGAAAGGATGGAACCTCAATTAAGAGAATGCCTCCATAGAATCGGGCTGTGGGTAAGCCTGTAGGGCATTCTCCTAATTAGTGATGAGTGGAGGAGAGCCCAGACCATGTGGTGATACCATCGTTGGGCTTGTGGTCCTGGGTTGTATATGAAAGGAGACTGAGCAAGCCAGAAAGCAGCACCCCTCCATGGCCTCTTCCTTAGCTCCTGCCTGCAGGTTCCTGTCTGTTTTAGTTCCTGCCCTGGCTTTCCTTCAGTGATGAACAGTGATGTGAAGGTAATATAAATAAACCATCTCCTCTTCGACTTGCTTTTCTTCATGGTGTTCTATCATAGCAGTAATAACTCTGACTAAGACAATTAAGTTGACACTTTCAGTGATAGTGCTCCTCCTGAGAATCATAGCTGGTACAGCAAAAATACCCAGCACCAGGCATAATAAACCCACTTCTGAGTTGTTGTTCAGGGGATTTCAAGAGACTCTCTCCAAACAACATAGGCCATCTCTGTTGCCCTTTGGTTGCCTCTCAGAGACTGAAAGTAAGTCATTATTGCTGAAACTATCCTGTTATTTAGATAAAGGACTTAAGCTGGGTCTGACCTGAAAGCCTCCTCCCCTAGGACTAGCTTCTATAGTACCAGAAGATGCTGCGCACACTGCCAATGGAGGGAAGTGATCATAGTGACACCTATGGACCACAACAACGACCAGTATGTCAAGAGATTCCGAAAGTGGCAATAGTGCCTCTCATATCACAGCAGTCTAATTGTAGTTAAATCCTGTACAACAAGAGGGAAATCTTGTCTGGTGCTGGAAACCCAGTCAACTTCTCAGAGCTAGTGAAGTCAAAGATGGGCCTTAGAAGAGAACCCCCTACTGCCACTTTAGTAAACCAATACGATTGCAGATTGCATTCTAAAACTTTTCCATATATGCACAGACAAATACAGCTCTTGTTCTTCGTCAAAGAAGAGTCTGTTTGCCAAAGAGTGAAAACCACAACTTGTCAAGATGCAGAGAGTAATTAATTTATCATGGGTGACCAGCTCCAGTAGATGCATCTACAACATGCCTCCTACCAAGGCTCAGGGAACATCATGGAGCAGGGGGCAGAAAGATTTTAAGAGCTGGAGGACCAGGAATTCTGCTATGAGATTGCGTCTCCTAGAACCAACAGGGCAGCTTCACCAACAATACCTCAACTATGTGGCTTCCTAAACAGGACCGGCACGGTGATAATACTGAAAGACATGCTAGTGTGGAGGGGGAATCCCACAGCCAGACAAGGAGCTAGAGACTTTGGCAAACTGAATTGAACTAAAGCGACTAAAAACCGATGAGATGAGGAGAAGCAGTCTTCACCATGGGTGAAAACCTAATTGGTTATTTAGCACTAAATGTTCAGTCCTGAAGTCACTGAAAACACACAGACACATAAACACCAAACGCACTTGGCCAAATACATGTGTAACAACAATAATTAAAGAAGAAAAAGCCATGCATTTGAGAGGCAGTGAGAGAGTCATGGGAAGGGATGGAAGGAGAAGGAAGGTTGGGGGAGTAAAAATTTGAAATAAATAAATTAATTAAAGAGTATTTTTTAAAATGTAAAAAAGCTCTTTTGTAGATTTGAGGTATAATTATTTTATTATTCATATGACCTTTATATATCTATTTTTAAATTATATATCAAACTTCATGAGAGTGCAAAATAACTTTGTGATAAATGAATATAAATTATATGAGAGTAGCCTTTTATGCTCAGACCACTAAACATATAGCTGGTACTATTTCAATAACAGTGTCTCACTCTTCACAGCACTCTTGTTTAACATTCAGCTGCTATTTCCATTTTATAAGCAAGGAAAGAAAATTGTCGGAAGTTGAGCAAACCAACCACAAAAAGCAGACTGCCAACATCCAAATTAGGAATACTCTGAGGAAAGGATGATGCTTCAACCTAAGAAAATGACTAGCATTCCGTTTGCAAGCCATTATTGACCAAAGGAATGCGGAGTTTGTGTTTTTAACTTCTAGAGAGCAAGTATAGGGCACTAAAGCTACAGACTTCAGTGTTAGCCTGGCTGTTCAGATCTCAGGAGATCGCTTATTTCTCCACTTGTGAGCCATTGTTCTGAGCGGACTGTGTGGCTGCATTTCTAATCTACAGAGAGAGCAGTGGTGGTGCAACAGGGCCTCTTCTGCAGGGGTACCTGTGGGCTGAATAGTTTCCTAGGTGAGACAATAGTCCAGGACTTTACAAACGTTCAATAGAGCTAAGATTTTCTTCCGGCTATTGTAATTACAACAATTTCAAGTGACATTGATTCCTTACCTGACGCCTGAGTGGAGCGAATGCTCGCATAGAAGTACAAGCAGCCATCCTTCAGAATGCAATAGTGTCGAACCCACTCATCTGTGCTTCTCTCCAGCTGATGCAGAAGGCCTAGACATTCAGGGTGTTTGATGGCCAGAGGTGGGAGGCTACTGTTGTGCAACGTGACATCTTCCCAGACATGGTTCTGCAGGTGTAGCGCACGGATGGGTAAGCAGTCATCTTGCGCCAGATGCCTTTGACCCACACAGCAGTGACGTGGGGATGAATTCTGTTTGCCATTAGAGAACCACTGTCCCAAACTCTTCTATTGTTAATATAATCTCACTGCTCGGGTAACAGGCAGACAAATTTAGCCTCTGCCTGTAGAGAACTCCTACTTCTCTTTGGCTTCTATTGTGTTCTGAGGAAATCAAGAGTATAAGCCAACCCCCCCCCCCCCCCAGGAGATTGGGATTAGAGAGCCAGTGAGAATAGATACCTCAGGAAAAAATTGTTAATGCCCCGTTTGTAAAGTGCTGTCCCAATGTGCTGCTTCTCACATCACAGGGATTGTCCTCCAAGGGTCCAGTTCCTGGTAGGTCCACTATGAATAATAGCAGCCCCTGGTTCATGCCTTTCTTTATCTGAACCCCGACTTGTGCAAAGGCACAAGTTAAATGCTCCAGACCAGCTTCAGCCTCGGGCTCTCATGGTCACTGAAGTGGAAGGCTCATGATAAATGGAGCTCCTCTGTCCTGGAGGGCAGCCCTCAGTCCACGGGCCTGGGAACCAGGCTCTTTCTGAGAACTCTGACCCGCAGCCAGCAGCACTGTGCTTTATCACTTCATCAGAACCGGCCTGTGCTTGCCAGTTTCTCTTTGTTCGGTTTTGGGTTTGCCCTTTCGTTTTAACAAGGCAGTGAAAAGATAGCAGAACGCAGAGCTTTCTGTATTCAGTGCTGTGAAGTGGGGGGCCTGCTGGGAGTTTGGCTGCTCACTTTTTTCACTTGTTGCAGACACTCCGAGTGCATTAGCAGACTAGACACCTCTTAAAAGTACCCAGGCTCATCACGGTGGTGCATTGGAGAGACGGGCGAGTGTGTTTAGTGTTGTGTTCCAGGTAAAATGAAACACAAGTCCTGCTGTTCGTTATGTGACAGTGCTTACGATTGTGCTTAAAGGACAGTTACAAGGCAAGGGCATCCAATCTCCACCCTGAGTTTCTGCTAATGTACAAACTCGGATGTGTAAATAAGGTAATAAGTTCATGCCGTCTTTTGAAGGAATGATCACATTAAGTAAAACCTACAACATCATTACAAATGACATCCACAGCATAAAGTGAAACAGGAGGGCATTAAGACAGCATTCCCCAAAACGTGCTATGGCACAAATGCAGAAAGAGCTCTACCTAGTGCCTTAGGGTCTGAAGTGACTAATGGCTTGTCGGATGATGTAACAAAGGCACCTGACATTTTATAGGTAAATAACTGACAGAATGATATTGCTCCAATGTTGGAGACCATGGATGTGAAAGAATAGTGTGAAGTGGCTAGCGGGTCTATAGACCAGAGATGAACGGATGACTATGCACTCTCTGACCAGCTGCCCAGACAGCGGCAGCATCCCAAGATATCCTGGAGATCTTGTGAGTACAGAGAAACAGCAGCATTAGCATATCACCATGGTGGACATGGCAGGGGCGCGGTTTTGTGTGAATCAGAAATTCCACCTCACTTTGTGACTCTGTCCCTGAGTCTCGTTGGGAGGGATCTCATACAAACTCATGAAAATAATAACAGCAGGACTGAAAGCTCCCTTCTCAGATCTGGGCAGCATGGCAACCGTCTTCCTCCTTCCTCCTATGTAAGGAAACACAAACTGAAAGCAGAGACTAGGATGGAGGAAATCTTACCTGGCGGATAGGACGGGCTGCTTTGTGCATTGCCTCAAGCCACCTGAAAGACAGTGAAATGAGAGGGCATTCCATGGGGAACTCTGTAGTGTGGCACAGAGAAGCTTGCTCTGCCTTAACCTGCCATTCAGGCAAGGCAGTCCTGAGCCTCAGATGTATTTCACCATTCCTGGCTGAAGGTAACACATTCTTGCAAATTTAAGGTTAGTATGTGGCAAAACCTTTTCCTTTAGGCATATCTGAAGTAAAAATTGCACTATCCCCCATGATCATGATTTGATTGGTGTCTGAGAGAAAGTTAATTCACTATTTCTAAGGTTTGGAATTTGTTAACAACAGCATGGCTGTAATAACTATAAGGCACTGACTACTAAATATGGAAATACTGGTGAATGGCCATTGCCTCACGTTCTTTCTTGCCTGTTCTTTGGACACTGGCTTCATTGGTATGCCTTACAGTGTTCCATCTGGAGGCCTGAGCTGCAGTCTTATGCCTTAGCCTGGCATCAGCAAATTGACCCCATCCCAGCCTGCCAATCTTTTCCAGTCTTGTTTCAAATTCCCAAACTTCTAATCAAACCACAGTGTTCCCTGTTTTCCCCAAAGTCCAGTGTATTTCCTCTGCTCCATTTCTCCTTCTCCTTCTCCTCCTTCTCTTTCTCCTTCTTCTCCCTCCTCCTTCACCTCCTCCTCCTCCTCCTCCTCCTCCTCTTCTTCTTCTTCTTCTTCTTCTTCTTTTCTCTCCCTCTCTCTCTCTCTCTCTCTCTCTCTCTCTCTCTCTCTCTCTCTCT
>OU015743.1:12434983-12496849 GCA_907169655.1 Acomys percivali | reverse complement strand
CTCTCTCTCTCTCTCTCTCTCTCTCTCTCTCTCTCTCTCTCTCTCTGTCTCTCCCCTAAATAACTCCCTCAGTCCCACACTTCCAAGCTCTCACTCGCTGTTCTCAATTGGTGTGCCATATGTCTTCTCCTATGAAACTTTTAAATTTTTATTTGTATTCAAAAGAACAAATGCCCCATCATTTTAGTTGATATTTTGTTTTGCTTATTTACTTTTTATTTTTGAGATTATAATTTAACTATAACATTTCTCCCTCCCCCTTTCTCCCTCCAACCCCCCACCCCCGATATACCACTCCATGCTCTCTTTCAAATTCATGGCCTCTTTTTTCCACTAATTGTTATTGCATGCACACACATGAGCACACACACACACACACACACACACACACACACATACAAATCTAACCTGTTCAGTCTATATAATGATGTATGTATGTTTTCAGTGATTATAGTTTGGCACTAAACAAGCATTACCTCCCCAAGGAAGACTAGCTCTCCTACTTTCAGCATTCCTTAGCTGCCTATAGTTTATTTTGTGTAGGGCTGAGGCCTTTCAGTCCTTTTCATATCCACATTGGCATGTCTATTTGTGTCATCAATGTTCAGGTCTCATTTGGGCAGTCATGTTTGTGAGACTTCATGGGTATTGCTTCTGATATGACTAGGAAACTCCCAGTCTTGTGGCCCTTATAATCTTATAATCTTTCCACCTCCTCTTCCACATTGTTCTCCATTTATTTCCTTCTGGGGCCAAAGATGAGCTTTTGTTATACAAATAATCCACAGAAACTTTAAAATAATGTCTAGGCATATTAGACATAAATAAATACTGTGCATATCATATTATTCTGGTAGTCCTTTACTCTATATTTACTTAAATATGCAGTATTCCACAGATAAGGATGGAATGCTTTGTTCCTGAGGTGTTTCTGAACTACTAATCTCTTTAATGCCGGAGCTGGGTGAAGGAGGTATTCTTTAGGACTAGACACGTTGATGTGCTTTTCCAATGGCTTTCTGTTCTGCACTCTCACCCCTCATTCGAGCTTGTTCAGTGAGCTCCACTCCTGCAGGGAGGCAGTCCCAGTGGGTGTCCAATAGTCAGAACCCATTGCTACCCTCTTTGTGGATTATGTGCATACCCGATATCCACAGAGTCTCCCTCGCTCAAAGCCCCGTTATTCTGTCTTCTTCATACATTTAGTTTATCTCACTATAGGATACTGGTCCATACAATGCTTTATTATCTTTGTACCAATATATACATCTGGCGATTCGTTAGCAGTGAGAGCTATAGATAGCTAAGGAGCTACGGCATTATTGAACTGTCATCTTTAAAAATAAAATAAGGGTTTGCAGGATCTCTGTCCTCTAGATGAGAGAACAATGGGAGAATAGCAATGTAGAAGGATCCAGTGGGTCCTAGAAACCTACAAGTAGAACATTATGATAGGCAGATGTGGGTCATGGGGTCCCGCTCAAACTAAGGCACTAGCCAAGGACAATACAGGCAGTAAACTTTAAACTCCTACCCTGATCTAGACCATGGACAGGACAGTCTCCACACTTGAGTGGAGAGAGGGATTTGACTTTCTCACGTACTCTGGTGCCTCACATTTGACTATGTCCCCTAGAGGGGGATACCTAGTGGCACTCAGAGGAAGGACAGCAGGTCACCGAGAAGAGACTTGATACCCTATGAACATATACAGGGGGAGGTAATCCCTCTGAGGAACAGTCATAGGGGAGGGGAATAAGGGGAAAATGGGAGGGAGGAGAGAATGGGAGGATACAAGGGATGGGATAACCATAGAGATGTAACAAGAATAAATTAATTTAAATAAATAAATAAATAAAAAATAAAAAAATAAGGAGAGTTACAGTAGTAATATTAACAGAGTATGCCTGTGTTCTTTGATAATTCTGATCGAAATAAAAAGAAGAAATAATGACATCCTAAACTTCATGTGCTACCTTTTTTTTTTTTTTGGTTCTCTATCTTATTTGTGTTTCCAAGAATATGAAAGATTCTCACACTGAAAGTAAAACCAGAGAGGTGGGAGACGAATGAATTACCTTTTCATCTCTTGGTTTGAAGTTGCACAGAGGCAAAATATTCTACTCCCAGACTGTGGCATACAGTTAAACACAAATGGTTTTCCCAAGCTGTTGTCAATGTCAATTTCTGCTCCTTCTAATTTTATTACATCTAGAGGTGGCCACTTCCCTTCATCCTATAATCGATAAAGAAGATGCTCAGTTAGTGGAGAAAATGAAAAAGAAAGGAATATCATGTTGTTTATTTCAAATAGATTATTTTTCCTTTAAAATGAAAATAAAATAAAACATACTTTGCAGATTATATTCTCCTTAATATATAACACAATACCCAAAATTATTTGTTTGAGTTTTTAACCTCATTTTGAACAGTTGTTCTTTTTTTTTTTTTTTGAATAGCTGTTCTTAATATGAGCTTTATTTATGCCCATTTGGGAAAGTATTATTAATGCCAGCTTTCCCATCACAGAAACAGGACATCAAAAGAAACCTGTATCACACAATATACATTGTAACGACGTGACATCTCTAGGCAGCACCTACACTATGAGTTCCATGGGTCAGGCCCCCTGCTTAATCATTTCTGGCAGCTGACTGACTTAACACACGAGATAGTTGCTTTATCACCTCTGTATAATACATCATAAGACGGCAGCACAAAAGGACTAAAGAATAGTTTTCTGTAAAGGATAACATCTTAACATACTATGATATTTTACAGGTAAATAGTTTTTACTTTTGTTTACTTTATAGTTATTTCTTAAAACATCCTTGTCATTACTCACACCTGTTTTTACCAACTTTGCATTGAGCTGTAACTTACATAGCATGGCTTTACTTGCTGTGTAGTTACACAGAATTGCTCTTTAGCAAACTTCTGGAGCTAGGAAATCACCATTGTTATCCAGTTTCAGAATATCCCCCATTAACCTCTAAATTTCCTTTGAGTCTATTTGCTGTCAGTTGCTACCATTTCCCAATTCACAGAAGAACAGATGTGTTTTGGTCCTTATGCCTTTGGCATGCTTGCACGTTTAATATAAGTGGAACCATAACATTTTGTTGAGTTTTCTTTCTTTCTTTTTTTTTTTACTTAGTGTGACGTCTTTAAACATCTGTGTTGAAGCAGGAACTATCACTTCCTTCTTTTTGAAGACTGAATGAATGGTGTTCTATTGTAGGAGATATCACATTGTGTTCCTCCATGTTTCAGTTGACAGGTGTTGTTTCTTTTCTTCCTGGTGTGGGGCTATTTTGAGTAACACTTCTGTGAATATTTGTGTACATGGCTTTAGCATATAGGTTAGTGAATGCAAGGATATTCTTCAACTACAGGTAGTATCTCATGCTTCTACTGATCTCTCATCTTCACAACACCTTTTTAAGACAGACTATTAGATCCAGTGCTGCATATCACTGGGTCTAATAGCCCTATTCAGGGATGGCATAGAAGCAGAATGTGAGCCCTGCCTTCTAGTAGCATCTCTCCGCACTGCATCTATCAAATGTCTGGCTTCTTGGATCGCTGGGATACAAGGGGACTGTTTTGGGCATCAGTTGTGAATGCTTGTGTTATTCAACATTTTGCTGACTTACCTACATTTCCAGGCACACTTTAAAGTTGAATTAGAAATAGAAGTAAATCATAAGTATCTTTTCCCGTGGGTGGGCAACTGATGCGTTCACTTGCTGAAAGCGAATATCCACAGAACTCTGCCTGGTGCGGTCCTATTATACAGACAAGGTGATGCTGATCTTGCCCTTAATGTTGCTTGATTACTCAGGGAATGTTTGTGAGAAAAGTGAATGAAAACTTATGGTTTGGATTTTAAAACCGGGCTTGCTTTCTCTTACATATTGTGCATCTCAGCTGCTGTCTCATGTCCCCTGCTGGTGAGCCTGCTGTGTCCCTGGGAGCAGTTGCAGTGACACTTTGGTCCTTTGCAGCAGGTGTTGGTCCTCCTGCAGCTGTGCTTTCTCAGTTTACTCTTTTGTCTCAACTTCACTGTACAAGGGCTTTTAAATCCCTCTCTTGGTGAGATCCAGATGTTGGGATCTTTTAATCCCACTTTGAATCCAGTCCTAATACTGCCCGCACTGTGGTGCCATGCTCAATAATCAATTGTTTTCTTGAGATAAAGAACAATTGAAACTCCAGCTTCTATTTTATTGGCATGCCTTAAAAACCTACTTAAGCAAAATTCAGTCTTCTGGCTTCACAATAATTATTAAATTGGTCCTGTTTGATCTTTTCCCTAAAGCTCTGCCAAAAGTCACTCTTAGCTGTGATGGGTGATGAAAAATGTCAAGGCTGCATTCCCCATAACTTTATATTCTTTTGTCCAAGGCACAGAAATCCTTTCTATTCCTGAGCCAGTTCACAGGTTCAGCTGCTGCTGGTGTGTACGACTGATTAAAATAGCATGGATGCTGAGGGGTTCTAAATAGCAATTGTTTAGTGATGTCCAGAAACTCTGGACTGAGAATAAAGTACCTTGAGCTGTTGTGCAGGGGACCTTGGGTAATGTTGGCCTTGTCTGTCATGGGAACAATATTTTTTTACAGGGTGAGTTCCAAAGGTCAGACTGTTCAGAATAGGGAAGCATCAAGCAAGAATGATGACAAAAACCTAACCTAGAACACACTTCTAAAATCGATTATTATTTTTTTATGCAGAAGATTAAAGACAAGGGCATTTTGTGTCTATGAGATTCTCTGCTAAAATAAACCTACCTACAGATGCCTTTGAATTTTTGTTTTGGACAAAATTTTTGTTTGAATATGATAGAAATTTGCTCTTGTCAGGTTTCCTAGTCTTCAAAGAGAAAAAAAAATGTGAGGACATTGTATATCTGCAGGTACAACCCTGAAAATCTACAGACTAGTGAGGAGGCAGGGAAAGGCATCTCTAACCAGGAGAAAGAGATCATTCTGAGTCAAGAAAACAGTCAGGATTTAATCTAGATAGAAAGAAAGCCTATCTTGAAGTATCTCATGAAAATACAAATAAAATGCATGACTGAGAAGATGTAAAGCTGAGGGTTAGAGCCAAGTTGAGGAGTGTCTATCAGGGCTTTTGAATGACACTCAGCTCCCTTTATCCCTCGGTGGCAGTTTGGACAGCTTCTCCATGCCAGAAACTAAAACCACTACTCCTTAACAGCCTTGAGAAGCTGCCCATGTTTGACCACGCCCTAGGATTGACAAGCAGTCAAGGGCATGGATGAAAAGGACGAAGGGAAGAGGAAGGCTTCCACTGCCCTGTCTTTTGCCATCTTTGTATAATGGACAAATTAGAAGTTTGAGGAACTACAAACCCCTCCCTAGATTATTTGCTATTATTCGTTTATGTATGCATTTACGTATGTATGCATGCATTTGTTTGTTTGTGGTTTTATCTTCCCCTTCTAGGCAGACAAGACAGGACAGAGGTGACAAAAAATAGAAAGTCAAATTGGCACAAAAACTCACATCCATGTTTACAAGTAATGATAGCTTCCTGGGTAAAGCTTCACGACTTTTGACATTTTTGTTTTCACTTTGATTTTTAAAAAATGACAAAGACAATTTCATTGCCTCTCTAAACTTTCAGCCATCCACGTTTGAAGCTGAAGTACAACCACAAGGTTTTTCATCTTTCCACAGAGCCATGGCTCTTTCCCTGCTTTTGTGAAACTCCTTGGCTGCAGATGTGACATCAACAGAGGCAACTGGATGCAAACCGAGAGTTTTGTGCTTTCTCTTTCAGTTTGCCTGAAGTGGGGAATCAGGTTTTCAGTGTGACAAACACAGGCTGACTGCACCACGTTGTTTTCTGGCAGCAGCAAGACTCCAGACTCCAGGAGGCCCTGGGAGCCTTTGCAGCTAAAGGAGCTTGTCATTGGACAAATCCTGATGCTATGCCCAGACAAACAGGTTTCTTCTGGAAAGTTAGCCAAGGGGATGGTTGCCAATAGTATTTCAGTTGAGGCTACACAAGCTCTACAGCTTTGAAGAGAAATGTATGTTCTCAATTGAACTGCTTATTTGTTACCGTTTTTCTTGGCAACTAAATCACACTTATAGTGTAGCCACTTTCATGCAATACTTAGCATTACAAAAAACAAAAAAACAAAACAAAACAAACAAAAAACGCGAGGGATTGGGTATGGTGCTATATGCCTTGAATTGTAGTATTCGTGGCATGAGGCAAGTTACCATGATTTTGAGGCCAGTCTAGACTACATAGGGAGTAAAAGGAAATCTTGAGGTGTATATCAATACCCTGTCTCAACACCCATACTGGACTCAGCAGCTTGAAAGCTATGGGTACAAGAAGAGCATTCTGCATGATAAACTCTTGGATGAAATGCTTATCTTAAAGGGCCCTGACTTAATGCAAAGTACACTAGTGCGCACGTATCCTCAGGGGACACATTCCAAGGACTCGAGTGGGTGTGTGAAGCGGGGAGTGTTGGACCCTGATTATAAACATTTTTCTACATGTGTTGTATGTAGAATGTTGGCAGACAATACTAGACTAGGTTTATCCTTTTGGGTTTGTGTTACTCATTTACACAAGTACTTCTCTACATTATGAACATAATTAACTAAAGTAATGATTCCAAAGCCATGATGCTATGACAGGAGGTCTGATTGAAATGGCTACCAAGTGACTAACAAGTGGGTAGTATGTAGTGTGTACATATACCACAAAGGGCATGAGTTATGTCCAGAATGAGATGAAGTTAGAAATTTAGATCACATTACTAAGAAAGGTGTGCAGTTACAATATGAATTATTTATTTCTGGAATTTTCCATTGAGGGCTTTTGAAACACAATAGATCGCAGGTAATGAAACCCTGAAACCTCAGAAATAAACCATAATTACAGGGAACTACCACACTGCTATTTCCTTTTAGAGGGGACTCTACAGTCTGAGAAGTAGGGTTTGATCTGCATTGTACTCTTCAGTGTGTCATTTAAATGACTTGCTATTGACCTCATAGTAGTCATCCTGTGCCTCACTTTCTGTTTTGCAAAGTAGGATTACTGTACGTGTTGATCTTATGTTAAGTGTTTAAGACAATGCCTGGTATTTCATAAATGATATATAAATGTTTGTACTAAGGAGCTCCCAACAGCCCCAGACAGAAACCAGCTCCACTACAGAGAGTCAGGCCCTTACTGCTGAGTTGACAAGATGGGAGACCACGCCTGCACCATGCCTGGGCTCCCAACCTGAGTACTGATAAGTTTCTCTCTCTTTCCACTCTCCCACTACTCTGAGGTTCTTGTAGCATTGGCTAGATGCCACATTGGATACTCAGGTCCTTCCTGGATGTTAGAATTAGACTGATTTTTTGATTAGGCATCTCGCTCTTTTTATCTATTTATTTTTATTTTCTTCCTCACAGTTTAAGAGCTTGTAGGCAGGTCTTTGCAAATCCTAGGCAGCTGTTCTGTCACTGAGCTGCAAGTCCTTCCCCACTACTCACTCTACCTCTTTCTGCTCTAGTTCTCTGATTGTTGGATTTTTCCAAGTCTAGTGTTTCCATTATCTGTGGTCATTGGCTAAGCGTGGTGCCCCATGCTGTGAAAAAAATGCTTCAGTCCTGTTGAGAGTGTTCTAGTTTGCAGTGGGTGCAGCTGTTTTCTGCCGAAGTGGAGGTTTAATTTGCCTGTTTGAGCATAGGAAATATGACTCCACGCGCTCTTTTTTCAGATGCTCTTCCTTCCTTCCTTCCTTTCTTCCTTCCTTTCTTTCTTTCTTTCTTTCTTTCTTTCTTTCTTTCTTTCATCTTTTCTCTTTTTGGGAAATGAGTTGATAACATGAAAGATTTTGCTTTTCATTTGAAGTCTTCACTTCAGTTCTGGTATTTCCTCCTGATATTAAATTTGCCTTCATCCTTGACATTTGGTCATTCTGAGGGTGGTGCAGAATCCTCTGCCTTTCGCCGTGTGGGCTAATATTCAGCACCCAATAGGCTCTGCTACTGCATTCCTGGATTCTAGACACAGACACCAACTAGTTCTACATGAGGACTGAACTTCTCTGTCAACCTTTTGATCATTTCATGTGTCAATCCTCCTGAGTCTTGTGGATGTTCCAAAGAGCCCAAACAATGTGTGTTTCCTACTCTGGGGACCCAAGACATCCTCTAGTGCCAAATTTAGCTTCTTCAGGCTCTTCTGGCTCTCACTTTGGACAGAAATGGTATGGTAGGGAGTCCCAGACAACTCCAACCTGGGTGCTAGTCCAGATTTTTGCTCTGTATGTTCTTCTTGTATGATCTGTGAGGTTGGACATTTGAGAATCTGGTTTCCCTTCCCTAAGAGTTACTCAAAAGTATCCTGTCACCAGCTGCCAGATCCAGTAGAATGCCATGCCTCATACACTTTATTGCAGTGGGCTTCCTCCCATGCCCAAGCATCAGCCATTGCTTATGTAAGCTCTAAGAGTCCTGATGGCCACCCTGATGCAGACCCCATATTCTTTAGACTTCACACTTACATCAGCAACCCAATACCCATCACACACTTGACTGCTTAGCATCCTTGGTTCACCTTAGCACTGTTATTCTGCTTTCTGTGTTGTGTCTGTTCCATAGAGACTGGATTTTTTTCTGCTTGGGCACCCCAGTATCCAGTGAGCTAAAGCAAACGTTTTCAGTGATTTCTAAACACTCACTTCCAAATGTGTCTTTTTTGAGCATGTTTCTTCTGTCTTAAGACACCCTTTAAGGATCCCTGTTTATGTTTATTACTTTTTCATATCTGTAGATAATAGTTCTTTGTATTAAATTTCCTGTTTGAGTTACTTAGTGTGATGGCTCTTTTTTTTTTTTTAATGTTGTTAACTTTGTAGTAGTTGTTTGGTCAAACAATTATAAGTGTTGTGTGAATGTATCTTTCAGACCTGATTAATATTTGAATCAAGAATATTTGAGTTAAGCAGTGTAGCTCCCATAATTTGGAATGATTTCATCCAGTTAAAGACCTCAAAAAGAAATACTGACAAAGAAGAAATCAATCTTTTCCCTTCCATCCATCCTTCCTTCCTTCCTTCGTTCCTCCCTCCCTCCCTCCCTCCTTCCCTCCTTCCCTCCCTCCCTCCCTCCCTCCTTCCTTCCCTTCTTCCCTCCCTTCCTTCTTTTCTCTTTCCTTTTCTGTGTTTGGGATTACTTCCAGAGACTTATGCGTGCTGTCCAACAACTAAGCTATATCTTAAACGTCACTATATTCTGTCTATCTACTGTCTGAACCCAGACTGATATATTAGGAGACCATCAGAAATACACACTTGAATATGAATAAATTAATAAAACATATTTAAAAAAGAAATACACACTTGAGGCTTTCTGTGGGTTCCCAACCATTATTCTTATGAATGCCATTAATAGTCCAATGGGGAGCACCATGGGTTCACACCATTCTTCTCTCTGCCTCTGCTCAAGCTCCCCATTACCACATTTCCATTTCCTTCCCTTCATTGTTGTTTCACCCATCCTTCAGGGTCCTGCTTCAATTTCTTTCTTCTTGAAATCTTGTCCTTGTAGCCTCCATCAATCTCTGTCTTCTCACAAAGCATGCCTGTGTCATGCCACTAAGTGCTGAATTATGTAAACTCTATGTGGATCTTCTTTAAAAAATTCCTTTGATTTTTTTTATTTCTTTCTTTTTTATTTTTAAAACAAGGTTTATCTGTATATCACTGGTTATCCTGGAACTTGCTCTATAGACCAAGCTGGTCTGGAACTCAGAGATCTGCCTGTTTCTGCTTCACAAGTGCTGAGATTAAAGCCATCACTGCCTGGCTTTGATTATTTCTTAAATAAAAATTTCTCAATTAAGTTTAATAGAAATGTGACCCATATAGGATATTGCTATGAAAATATGTATTTATTGTAAAGTGGCTATATATGTGTGTATGTATGTATGTATGTATGTATGTATGTATGTATGTATGTATTACTTTCTGTGGAAAAATAATTAAACTCTATCGTCATTGATTTTTATTATTTAATCATCTCTTCTGGAACATTCTCTACTATAACTCTAAGGTTTGCCTGTGTAATCCCTTGACAATCACCATATAGTTAAGGGTTCTCTTTTTTTCCTTCTGAGGCATCAAATGAAATTAGAAAATTATAATTATGGTTTATTGTTCTCAAGTAAGAACCATAAGATTAAGGTACCCCCTAACCCCAACAAACAATAGGCACATAGATGTAAACAAGGCAAGGGAAAATAATGCATTCTAAATTCCTATGGGAGATCTCTGTGCATCTGAAAATTATAGTAGCCTGCTGATTCAGTGACTTTAGTAAATGATAGAGAATCCTTTCCCAGATTCCTCAGAAGAAGAGACATTGTCTGATTCACAGTGAAGCCCCATGAAGATTAGAAAAAGGGTCAGAGTGCCTGTGTAACTTTACAGCCATTGTTTTGTCATGGCTAGAGTCCTGGCTAGGAATGTCTACCAAATTTCTTTTGTCTAATCTCAAGAAGTAACTCAAATGGCTCAGACATTATCAATTAGGACATTTTTCTTGCCCAGTGTGAAAAAATAGTGCAGATGGTTTTGGCTGGTGTTTACGTTTACTCTAGTGAAAATTAACTCTTTGGCTCAGATTTTCCTTCCTGAAATATTTATCTTAATAGCACTTAATGATTTTGACATTATAAGGCAGTATATTATGAGCACCTCATTAACAAACAAAGAAACAGGCAAGCGATGTTAAATAATTTGACCAAGGAAATGTAGCTAATAGATGAAAAAATCAGGATGTGAACCAAAATTTACTCCACTACTGTCTCCATGAAATGAGATTTATTTTATAAATGCCTGACACAGTAAATGTCACATTCACATTAACCCTGAAGGCCAGACATGTCATTATCTCCCTCTCTTAGCTGAGAGCAAAGGTTGCACAAGCTCCTTACAGACTGAAGGCAGAGCTGGGGCTTGTGACTCAGTCCTGACAACCTAGCACTGCCTTCTTAATCTCTTGTTAGACAATCTGTTCCGTCTGGGTCTTGTGAATTCACATGGCCATAAGCTCATCAGTGTATGATCGTGCTGCTCTCCCTGTATTGGAGCCTGGCCACTTTTAGGTCCTGAAGAAATGCTCTGTTAACAGTTCACACAATGTGAAAGAAACTACATGCATGGGACTCAGCATTAAGGTTTCTTATGGAATATGTAGCTGGATTCTTGCTGTGTTACTTTGCAATAGTATTTGTCAGCCATTATAGATGTGAGTAAGCTTAATTCTGCTTCTGAAATTTAAACTTTCCCTGAAGTTGGGTGAAGGGTACTGCTAGTATCATTGCCTCAATCTAATACTTAGGTTCCCACCAATATTGAAGCCTAGCCCTGTAGGGCTTTCTGCTTAGGACAGATGGTTGTGTTAGAAAGCAGGGGTAGGGCATTCCTTCTACGTAGAGGGGATTAACTAAATGGTTGCTTGGTGGATTTGGACAGAGTAAGAGGAAGAATCTGATGAGTCGTTTCCTCTGGAAGGTGAGCTCATTTCTTTACAGCTTCAGGACAAGGTTTGTCCTTCCAGCTGAGGTCATATGATGTCTTGTGATATGCACCTGAATACATCTGAGAGCTGTTAGATGAATCAGATCTGCTATGCTTCTGATTAAGTGCATCTCTAGCTTCCCCAGATCCAGTCTTCAGCTTCTGGCATTTCTATTCATTCACTGAAGTTGAACCATCACATCTCTCATGAGACCCAGACCATCGTCCTATGGCCTTCATAGTTTCTTCATGATTCTGTACTGTTCTTTCTCTATGACAGGACTGGCCACAGCTGTCCCATCATTTAGAGAGAAGGTCTCTTCTCAGAAGGGTGTACATGGATGCTGTTCTTAGCCAATCCCCACCCAACCCTAATCCTGTTCTACTAATTGTGGTTATCATTCTTAAAGTTAACACTCTATTTAACTTTCTACTGATGCCCCATGAGGATGGGAAACTTTTTTTATTTCTTTGAAATAAATACAGGGATCACTAGATGTCATGTTTTGTTTATATGCTTCCCTGTTTATCTGTGCTACTAACTTCTTGAATGAGGTATGATTTTCTTTCATCTCCCACAATATCTAGGAAGAACAGGCTTCTATAATACTTCCTGACTGAATATGTAAAAGCAAATGGTACCGAGGCACAAGACTTCTTTTCTTTTATAGAACAACTAGATACAGCATTAAGCCAAAAAGATCAAAAGTAATTGACTTGGACAGATTGCTGCAGACTCTAAGAAACCACAGATGCCAGCCAAGACTATTATACCCAACAAAACTTTCAGTTATCATAGATGGAGGAAATATGACATTCTATGATAAAGCCAAATTTAAGCAATATCTCTTTATAAATTCTGACGTACAGAAGGTGCTAGAAGGAAAAATCCAAACTAAGGAGATTAACTACAACCATGAAAAGAGAGAATAAATCTTAGACCAGCAATATCAAAAAAGGGAAGTGCAGACACACACACACACACACACACACACACGCTCACACACACACCACCACCACCACCACCAACAACAACAACAAAATAGAATGAATCAACAATTGTTGGTCACTGATATCGCTCAATATCTATGTCTTAATTCTCAGTAAAAAGACATAAGTAGAATGGATGTGAAAACAGCATTCACACTTCTACTGCATCCAGAAAACACACTTTAATATAAGGATAGACATTACATTAGGGCAAGGGTTGGGAAAATATTCCAAGCAAATTGACCTAAGAAGCAAGCTAGTGTAGTAATCTCTTAATCATAAGGACATATTTTAAAAACTTATACCCCACCAAATTGGAAAATATAAAAGAAATGGATAATTTCCTCACATACCAAAGTTAAGTCAGAATCAAATATGCAGTTTAAACCTATAACCCATAGTGAAATACCAGCAATCATTAAAAAAGTCTTCCAACCAAATTTCTACCAGACTTAATGCCATTGCTCCCCAAATTATTCTGTGGAATAGAAACAGAAGAACATTAACTAATTCATTTTATGAGGTCACAGTTACCCTGACACCTAAACCACATAAATACTCTACACAGAAAGACAATGACAGACCAATTTCTCTTATGAACATAGATGCAAAAAATTTTCAATAATGTTCAAGAGCCTCCTATAGCTTGCTAGTGCTGATAGTATTGGGTGCTATTACAAAGATGGGAACATGGGACACTTCAAAGAATCCTGTAAGCAAGGTCCACAGAAGGCTTAGGTGTAGTCTCTCTGGGAAGGAGATGCTTATCCTATGGATGGCAACACTGCTGCTCCCCTATAGGAATTCCTGTCTTCCTGTGGGCCTGTTTGCCTTCCATCTTCCAGTTGGGATTTTAAAAACAGCTATAGGCTTTAATGAGAGGCATGCAGACAGAGGCCACAGCCTGAAATATTGCATACAGAAACACCGCTTTACCTTCATCTAGGTGGGTCCTTCATTGGCACAAAGCAAAGAGTGGAAAATGGTGCCCAGCGAGGTATGAGAAATGGTACTGCATAAGACAAATATTATTTTCTTCCCTTCTACCATGGAACGTATCATGCTTGCTCCATATAAAGAAGTTCTGTGTACCTCGGATTACTTTTGAACCTAGAAAGTTTTCCACATGCGTCCCAATTGCCATCCTTGGTCTTGCTTTCCCACTTGTCAGGGGATCACAGAGCAACCTTTGTCTTAGACTGGCTGCTTCTGGCCCATAAGCTATGTTTTTCCAGTGGCTATATGTTTCTGGCTGTAAGTAAGTTACTTGTCAAATCAGTCACCTAGTAAAGCAGCACTTACTGTCTGAGACTGATGGCTGCAGTGTGCCAAATAGTACACAGGGGTTCCTGGTTCCACCAAAACAAAGAGTAGGGTAGGAGCTAAGGGAATCGGCCAAGTCCGGTCAGCCTTACTTCCAAAATGCACCTACAAGCCCGCTCTCCTTTCCTCAGCATGCATCACTATTGTTTCACACAGGTCAGCATTGTTTGGTTTGCTGGAATCACATGCTTATAGGTCTTTCAGTTTCTCTGACTCCCCCGTCAAGCCATCCCTATGATTGAATCTAGAGGCATTCTTTTAGTCTCCTGTTGCTGCTGCAATAAATAGGCCACAATACAATGTCTTAAAACTACCAACGTGAATTCTCTCATAGTTCGGGAGGCCAAGTCTGAAATTAGTTTCAGTAGGCTAAAATCAGCATACTGAGAGGGGATTATATCTTCTCGAGGTCGTGGAGAGAAATCACATCATTGTCTTTTCCAACTCTGGTGGTTGCTTGAATTCCTAGGCTCCTAGGCTCATCAGTCAACCCCTTTGTCTGTTGTTGCATTCTTCTTTGAGTCTCCTTCTAATAAAGACTCTTAAGATGGCATTAGTCCGTCTGAAACATCCAGGATAGAATCTCCACTCCAAGACTCTTACCTAAACTGGCCATACCCACAAACTCCCATTTGCCATAGAAGATAACGTGCTGACTCTGTAGAGTAAATTGTAGACATCTCTGCTGGGCAGGAGAACTGCTCTCCCATGGAGATAGAACATATTCCTTATTTGGTTGAGATCTGCTGTTGATTTACCACCATAAGGCAAAATCCATAACCTGTCCTATAGCATGCATGATCCAGCCCACTTTTCCAGCAATTTCTCAAGCAAGTCTTCTCATGCCTTTCTATGCACCTAATCTATCGCCAAGGGTCCGCTTTTCATGAAACCTCAGACCCTTTTCTGTTTGGAGTATTAGAGACCCTTGCCCCCTCTGTTGAGTCACTCCTCACGTGGCTGCCTGTTTGCTTACTTTGGAGTTTGGCCAAATGCTCAATCTTCTAAAAGAACTTCTTGACAAATGCTGTCTGAAGAAACTACTATGCACTGGTCCTTTTAACTCCTCCGTCAGCAGGTTAATCAAGTGTTTGCCGTCAATCTCACTAAAATGCCAGCTCAGTAAGTGCAGGTGCAATTTCTTTTATCAATTGTATCCCCAATGCCTACCCTGTTTTTGCGAATACTTGGCATCCATCGAACTTCTGATTATTGAAATAGATAGAGTCAGAATCTTAGGGAGAAGCTCAGCATAAGACATAATTCTCATCTTTCTATGTCATTGACTTCTGACTATGAGGCAACAAAGGGGCATTTTTCCTCCTTCACTATTCTCTATAGGAAAATTGAGCGAGAAACTTGACAAGTACACTTGGCCAATAGTCTGTGATGTTTTCATCATTCCTTCTTGTTACACTTGTGCTCATGCGCACACTTGTTGAAACAGGCTCCTCACCAGTAATGAACATTTTGCAATTCACTCAGGACTTACAGGAAAGAGACAAAGTTTACCAGCATTGAAATACTCTTTGGGGGAATAGCCAGTGTGGATTGTAAGAAGGGGAAGAAGCATGCTGGGAAGTTTTCTAGGTGAATGACAGAAAATTGCCTTTCATCTTCCTAAAACTAACATCCTAGTGAGATACTTCCAGAATGCAGCACATTTTCTATCCCCATCCCCGGAACAGTGAGTGAAACATACACCTTAAGTCCTTTTTTCATGTCCAATAGTTCAATGCTGCCTTGTTTAAGAGACAAATCTTTAAAAATGAGAAGCCCCAAGGAATCTCCATGACTCTCAGAATAAATCTGAAGCACTTCACTGTTTCACATCTTCTCATGATTCCTTATCAACAGACCTTCAGGGCTCCACTTCTTGGCTCGAGTCCTCAATTCCCACTGGCTCAGCATACTCTTTTCCTTTGGAAGAAGGTTCTGGTAGCTACTTCCTTACACTGGGAATTAAATGCCCCTCACACAGAAACCTCTGTGTTCACAACTTCATGAGTGAGAGTAGTCTGTTTCAGGATATTGGAGTTCTTGAGGCTTAGATTCTACCAGCATAGAATGTGGACTGATGGTCTATGAGTAATAAATGCCTTTACAAGCTCTTGGGATGGTCTCGACTCTTAGGAGAATGCCAGATCAATTAGAAAGACAGTGGCGAGTCATACTTAAAGTTTTTACTCATTAGTAAATCACCCAATATTCAAAGAAAGTCTGTTATTATGGAAACTTTAATCATTAAAAATGGTTTTATATATTTCTTTATAATTTAATATAAGATAGCTTGATGATATCTCTCTTATCCTAACGCCAAATCAAAGCACAAAATACAGAGGAATTAAATAAGTGCAATCATTTTTTGATCAAGAGTTAAAATTATTGCAATTTCCTGTGTAGAAATCATCTTAAGAGACATGCATAACTCCCAGATGCTCATTTCTCTTACCTTTCAGTTCCTTTATCTAACATTTGCCAGACAACTGCCACATGCAAGCATTTCTTTGAGGACAGAGGCACATAGAATAACGGGGTGGACATAAACACGACCTGCAGATGCAGAGTCCCTCATGCAGGAAGCTGTGTTTTAGCAACTGTAGAAACTGGAAGTTGAGAGGTAGCAAACAGAGGGAGTGGGCCAGACTTTTTGTGCTGGGGTAGGTGAGAAAAATTAGAATAGTGACACACGTAAGGGAGGCTTGAAGGTGAGGTTCAAATTGTGGAAATCATAAAAGACAGACGGACGTGTTTGACTTTGTTCTGGGAAAAGGGATTGCTAAAACATTTTAGACAAAGATGCCATACAATTTGCATATAGGGAGGAGCCAGCCACACAGTACAACAAGTACTACCATTTATATCCCTTAAAGGACATGGTTTTGTTGTTGTTTTGTTTTGCTTTTAATTCAAAGCTGCAAACACTACACCTGGCAGAATCTAAACTGCTACTAACCTAACTAAAATAAGCTACTCTAATCCTCATAACATATATATATATATATACCAAGCGCTATTTAAATTTTTTCTGAGAAGACATTATAAATTCAAACGCATTGGTTTCTGGGGACATACAATAAAAAGAATTATCTGCAAGGCAACATTTTGCTTTTTTGTATCTCATATCTAGAACAATGTCAATAGGATGACTGCTCATGGTCAAGCTTATAAGAGCCTGAAAAGGGGACTGGCTGTCTGAAAGCCATTGTTGAGTCCTATTTGCACAATACGATTATGATAATATTATCAATTGACTTAAAAACAGAGCCTCAAATTATCTCCAGGGATGCCATATTACATAGAGTAGCAGGTCAGTTTTATTTGCATCTAGACAGAGTCTGGGCTCCTTCAAGAACCACCTAAGTGAGCTGGAGGATACAGCTCCATTTCTAAGCCTTACTGTTTCCATTTGCAAATGGGATAATGATGTTAACTGTGGTGGTGGCTGCTAAAATTAAATGTTTCTTAATTGCTTCCTGGGTTCCCATTTTTGTGAATAATAAACTCTTAATGTGTTGTTTTTATAATTGTATATCTCTGTTTGAATAAAAATGTGATGATGAAAAATTTTATATAGTCTTAGTTTATTGATTTATAACACGATACTTTATTAGGAACTATAGATATTTGTTACCTGGGGTTTCCATATTTGTTAATCTACCTACTTTCTAAAACTAATCTGTAACTCTCCCAGATTACTATTCACCCACTGTTATAGTCAATTAGAGATAAGACCAACAAAAATCTAATGTGTACATCACCCACACTCTCACCCAGGCAACACCTGTTCTCAGATTTCAATATTCATATTACAACTGTTGTCTTATATTTAGTACCTGACCTTTGTTTCTTGGTCATTTTTTTTTCATTTTCCCCCTTTCTCTCTATTTTGTTTGCGTGAGTAGTGGTTCCACTAATTTAAAATGGTCCCCAACTATGATGTCAAAGTACTATCTGGAGTACCCAAGTACAAGAGGTAGTACTGTTTCTTATTATATAATATATAATAAGAGGTATAATTGGCTCAAGCATGAGATATAGTACTGATATGCATTGATATTAAATAATCTAGCTACTGGAAATAGTGAGAACACTGCATTTAGGAAATTTATCTTGGCTACAATGATTATAGCATGTGATAGGCTAGCTTTGGAAATAAACAAGCATTATTAAGAATGTATGTTTTTGCACATATAAGATATTTCTTGAAATTTCTGGTAACTATTTTTTTTCACTTTATGCAGCCCAATTACGGTTATCTTATTTGGTTTGGTTTGCATAGCTATTTATTAGAGGTTCCTAATTTTATACTATCCACTTCATGATAGAAGTCAAAAGAAAGTTGATTTGTGTGCTCAGTATCTTTGTCATTATATGTTGCTTCAGCCTGTTAGTGGCAGTTTGTGTTTGTTTCTGAACTCAGTTAATTGAGTAATGGTCATTCATGCAAAAGGAAACAAAGTGGTCATGGTGGTCTTGACAGCAGTCAAATCCTTGCAGTTTGTAAGGTGATAAGAAAGCCTCATAAGAATTTGTTCTGACTCAGGAAGTGCTGTGGTGCAGTTCTCAGGGCTGTGTCCTCAGTGATGCAGCAGGAACGCTGGCTCAACATGGTGTTGCAATGGCTGCTTTCTTTCATCTCTGGCAGCTAAATATATATTTTAAGGTCTTTAAAAGAACTCTATACCCCCTAGAACTTAGCAATGCTCCTATAAAATAAATTCTTCATTGCAAAGTACCCACAACTCTTTTCTAGTCTTGGTGTCTTTTGTTATGTTTTTTGGTAGAATTGCAGAACTTAGGAACACACTGTTTTGAGAATCACTCTGTCCAAGAAGAAAACCAAGCACACTAAAAATGGATGATATCTAGGTACCCCATGGGCAGCTTGGTCTTTATGTGGGTCCCCTAGTAAGGGGAGCCGGGGCTGCCTCTGACAAAGACTCTGTTGCATGTTTTTGGATCACTTCCTCTGTGGGGGTGGGGGTTGGGCTGCCTTGCCAGACCACCATGGAACAGGATGTGCTCAGTCCTGATGCAACTTGATGTGCTGGCATGGGTAGATGGGGGTGGGGTTCCCCTTTTTTGATGGGTAGGGGAGGAGAGATAAGGAAGCAAGGGAGGGAGGACGGGACTGGGAGGAGAAGGGGGGTGTACGATTGGGATGTAAAGAAAATAAATAAATAAGTTAATTAAAAAATAACACACACATATGGATGATATCATTGACACCACTGGCCTTTGACAGTTGTTTAGGTTTTTAAACTACCCAGATTAAGACCATGGTATCCTTGTGATACATAACCCCAGAGACAGGTATAGGAAGATGTAATTTCTATTTTTATATGTAAGGATATTTGTCTAAAACATAATAATTAACTAAGCTTTTGGACTATTTTATATATGGCTTGACTGTGTTACCATTATATAGTTTGTACTTCTGAGTCACAACTTAATCGCTTGTGTCTGAAACTCTACTGAGAGTGGGTGTGTGTTCCACAACATGGAGGTGTGCTTGTATACTCATGGCCAGATGTGTGCTCACTCTTTTCAGTGCCATGTTAAGTTAATGTTGGTTAAGTATTTGGATAAATTGTCTCTCCATATTTAAAAAAAATATGATGTTTTGCATGATGTGGGGCAGGGTCATAGCAATATTTTACCTAACCTAGAAGTGTTCTGTTGCATAACAGAAAGCACGTCAAACTTAAGAATGAATCATCTATTTATCACTTTCCTTATTAATAAGAGAAACAATAATAACCAGTCCTTCGCATTTGCTGATGAGTGTGTGCATGTGTGCACATGTGCATGTGTGTGTGTGTTTAATAAGTACTTGTCAATCGTGTGCTACAGTGAAGATATTTGAAGAAAGAAATGAGACTTGATTTGCCTCTTTGAAAATGAAGGTTATATTTTGATAAAAAAAATGAGAAAAGAATTCTTTTTGAAAGAAATTCATGTTATAAGGGAAACACTTTGGAATATTTCTTATGATAATGGTTAAGTTGGCTTAAACAATGAGACTCATCTACAGAAATCATACCTGCATAATAAAGACATTTGGCTACGTCAGCCCTTTGTTACTTCCGTCCTATACCGATAGCCATCTGTCTCTTCCCTCAGTATGTAGCCCTACACATCTTCAAAGGCAAGTATCATTACAATGTTAAACCTCCCTTAAGTGACCTGAGACAACCTTATATCTGTGGCTCTAGTCTTTATGATCAAACTTCTCAATCAATTTTCTTGGTTATTAATAAGAATGGCATGTTTCAGACACTCAGAACAACTTCAGAGCCACAATCGTTCCTTCCAATAACATAAAAGAATATTCAGATACTGTTGCATGTAACTTTTAGCTATTTGTTCATTAATCAGCTTATGTCTATATTCAAAGAAAGAAGCAGTAAAATATCAAAGCAGCGAATTCTCTAAGTCCTAAGAGTGTGCCCGGTGTGTTCTATCACTGAAGCCATCATACTTAAAGGAAATGAAATAAATGCATGGGGACTTCATGAACAAAAAATCTGATGAAATTATCATAACTTTCAGCACAAAGGAAAAAAAAAGATTTGTTGTGCTTTTATTTTCAATTTCTTTGGCCTCAGCTGCAGCCTTTGGTATGTTACATAGCAGAGGTTCAGTTTGCATATGTGTGTCAATATCCTCAACCACACAGTTTCTCTCAGTAGGAAAGTCAAGGGTCAATTTGAGAGGAAATCTGACACATTTTTTTCTGTTAAGAGTTTCCTTCATGGCCCTTTCTTCACACCACTTATGAAGCCTACTACCAACAGGAAATTGCCCCTTTTCCTCTTGCTCCCAGCTATAAGGAGGTGAGTCAGTGGAGACTCCAGCTTTCACCTTTGAGAGAAATTAACTTCTGATGTGCAGCAGTAGCAAATGGATTTTGATCCAGGAGGAACATAGCATGTATATATATATACATATATATACATATATATACATATATATACATATATATATGCATATATTATGGAAACAACTATGCAGAAAAAAATTATAATGACATAGTGGTTAAGCTTGGTTTTAGCTACAAATGCAGCAACATTCTAAAGGCATTTCAAAGACATGCTCACAAAACTGAAAGACTCAAAGAAAAACAGAGAAGTAATGAAAAAAGTAAAGTGGTAGCCAGAGATACTTCTGTGGGTGATGGACAAAGGCAAGACTACCTCCAGAAAGTGTGACAGGAGCTCCACAAGAAGACCAACAGTGCCAACTAACCGGTCCCGTGGAGTCTGAAGCACCAACCAAGGGCCACGCATGGACTGGACCTAGGTCCTCTCTATAATCTAGCCAATGGGCAGCTCAGGCTTCATGTGGGGCCACTAGGAAGGGGAACAGGGACTATCTCTGACATGGACTCTGTTGCTTGCTTTTCGACCACTTCCCCTTGATGGGACTGCCTTGCCAGGCCGCAGGGGAAGGAGGATGCGCTCAATCCTGATGTGATTTGATGAGCTGGGGTGGGTGGGTGGGTGGGTAGGGGAGGCTTCCTTTTTCTGAGGAATAAGGGAGGGAGAAGGGAGGGTGGGACTGGGAAGAGAGAATGGAAGGGGCTATGACAGGGATATAGCATGAATAAATAGATAACTTAATAATAACAAAATAAAAAAAATGAAAGTAAAAGAAAAGAAAGAAAGAACAAAGAAAGAGCTTTGTCACAGTGGTCTCCCACATCAGAAATCCAGAAACTGTGTGAGTTCAGACAGGACTCAAACTATGACCTAGACCCCAGAAGAATCTGCAGAGTCCTGACCTTCTCCCAGCCTGTGGATTTCAGACACACATTCTTTTTTTTTTTTTTAATTTATTTATTCTTGTTACATCTCTATGGTTATCCCATCTCTTGTATCCTCCCATTCTCCCCTCCCTCCCATTTTCCCCTTATTCCCCTCCCCTATGACTGTTCCTCAGAGGGATTACCTCCCCCTGTATATGCTCATAGGGTATCAAGTCTCTTCTCGGTGACCTGCTGTCCTTCCTCTGAGTGCCACCAAGTCTCCCCCTCCAGGGGACATAGTCAAATGTGAGGCACACAGTCTTAAATGTGTGAGTCAAATGATGTAAGATTACTCAGCAAACGAACTGTATTGAAATACCATTATCCAGACATTAGCGGGAAGGTGGGAAACAATTGCACTTGCTGCCTAATAATGCACTGTTCCAACTGGTTTTCTGTAATAGTCAAGGAACAGTATCAGAGGTTATCTAAGTGCCAGAGATGATTGAAGAAGGAAAAAGGAACTGGAAAAAGGAGTTAGATGGACAGATACCTAGTTCACATTAGCTTGAAATCGGTGCTCTTTCCCGGTTCTTAGTGCCACCACCTAAATCCAGCCGCTTCTCCTTTGGGTAATCTCTTGAATTATATTATCTCCCTGATGTAATTAAAAGGTCCCTATCTTACCCTACATCCAAGCACCCAGAATCACATCACCACACTAAAGAACTGCTTTGTTTATGCTTCTTGAATCCCAGCCAGCACTCAAGGACACTTTAGTCTGAATTAAGCTTTGTCAGCACCTGGCTTTGGTCTGTTCGCAGTCATGACGCAACCAAGGGGACCCACTTACACCTCCTTGGTTGGTCACAGCATAAACCTCTCTAGCTTTTCTTTACCCTGTTCTATTTATTTAGAGTTCTTTTTGTCCCATTTCCTGATACCCTTGTGAATCCTATCCACATTAGAAGTTTAAGATCAATCACCACTGATTATGAGAGTACAAATTTTTTCTTATTTAACCTTGTTTCTAGAATGATGATTAACTGCACCCTTCATAAACAAAAGGTGAGCAATAGGAGCATTTAAAAATGAGTGAACAAGAAGATCAAATATGGCCCGTTGGAGAACACCTAAAACCATAGATTAGTAAATTGAGGAGACAGGCTTAAATATAATGTGTTTTAGCAACTAAAACTTATTTTATATGTTTGTATGTTTTCACTTATTAGATCTTGTTTTTATATAACAATTTTCCTAGTACCATTATTTCCTCACTTAGTGATGATATTCTGAGAAAAAGACTCAATATATTAGTCACAGTCAATTTCATAGTAAGTGAAATGAATAGCATATATATATATGTATATATATATATATATATTACAGTGAAGGCATTTTAAAGGTTATTTCTACATAGTTTTAACTTGGGATTTTCTTTTCTAAAATATTGACTGCTGGTACCCAACATGAAATTCTGGATTGAAATTCTCATGGTAACCAACTCAAGCTTCCCTGTTCCCATAGCACCCATGAGAGAACAATGCAATCTCAGGGCTGCTGATAGCATCAGATCTGATGAATTCACTGTTCCCTATAAATTATTCAAGAGAAATCTCAACTTAGCAGAAATGAATTTCCCTTTCCATGAAAAGGCAAGTTTAGGTCATTTTCACTTTAAAATAACCTAATGGTATTGAAGACTAAATAGACAGATACAGAATATTTATCAAGGTATTTCTGCTTTGAAGGCCAAACTGACCTAAATTCATGCCAGATTTAAATGCAACTTGATATCAAGATGAAAGAACTGGAGGAGAATTAATATTAAGCTGACCTTGCCTCTCTTGATTTCTGATAAAAAGCTTCAAATGGCAGATGTTCTCCCGGTGATTTCAGAACACATTTTCCATAGCTACCCTAGGCACTCTGTTTGCAAGCTTTTCATTTTAAGATTTCTTGAGTAGCATTTTGTGTAACTCATTTAATACTCTAATTCCTCACAATGCAATATATTCATCTGACCACCACACAAAATGGCAGAATGTACGAAGAGATTTAGGAGCCTCAGCTTGGTTTGCCTTGTCATTGTGTTTGGCCAAAGCAAACAGGAGATGGCAGACTGTGGCATTATGCAATATTTAGGACAAGGATGACTCAGTTTAAGTGGAAACATGATCTTAGTTCTGAAGTAAAAGGGCAGATCTGCAACAGATATTCTTCAGGTAAACAACGAGGGCAAACCTATCACAAGGGAAAAATGAAAAGGACACTGACACCCCATGGATAATGTATCTTACCAGTGAACTGTTGAGTGTTTTCCCCCAAGATTTTCTCATTACAAATAAAGACATTTTAATTGACTGACTTTCCTCCTGTTGAAGTAGCAAATGTTTTAATCAAGGGAGAGGAGGCTAGCCCTACAAGAAGGAGAGCCATACAATGGTTTCTATTCTGATGATGACTTTTTGGGTTGAAGCCTCCGAAGAAGTGTGCATATTGGTTTAATATTATTTGAAAAGGAGTTTCCAGGCTTCTGGACCAAGATTTACAAAGGCACTGGTGTGGCTGCTGCCAAGTACAACTTGCTAGAAAGCTAGGTCCAGGAAAGAAGGCAGGTCCCTACCTATCGTGTTTTTCAGGACACAGAAATAAAAAACAGTATTACTGTTTGCCTGATGATCGTGAACCAAGCAGGCAGATAAGCCCGATCCTTTCTCTGATTCTTGGAGTTGGATGAAGAGAGGGTTAGTAAACATCCCAATAGTTAATTAAAAGTAGGAGGCAGGTAAACAATCCAAATTTACTTTAGCTAATTTTGTTCAGATGCCACCTTCCAAGTCAAATATGAAGACACCAGTGCACACAAAGAATGTGGTGATTTTCTTTATCAT
Source organism: Acomys percivali (assembly GCA_907169655.1). Lineage (NCBI taxonomy): Eukaryota > Metazoa > Chordata > Mammalia > Rodentia > Muridae > Acomys > Acomys percivali. The sequence continues at coordinate 12,472,320 of OU015743.1, read as the reverse complement.
CATCACCATCATCATCATCATCATCATCATCATCATCATCATCATATCATCTAAAGCATTTGCTATGTCATCAGTGTTGTGTGCAGCAAGGGTGGACAGTGAGGCTTTCCTACCATCTGCATCACTGTCAGAACTATCAGAGCGTCTTCCTTACTGTGCCCCAAGTACAGGACGAGGGGAGGACTCGGTGCTCTCGAGATTTAGGAGTAGTCCATGACTGACCTTAAAACTACACCATCTGTAGGAACTTTGGAAGAAGGTCTTGTTTTGAGAGGCAAAGGAGGACTGGTTTTAAATGAGTAAGGATTCAATAGAGCTTCGGCTGTCTTTGGTAGACTTGAAACAATGCCTGGGATGTATGACAAGCTCCCGAGTGAGTCTAAGTGTAGCTTTTAACCAAGATTTTGAAAAATACCACAGTAGAGAGAAGGTAGAGCAGGTTGTTTTGAAGGCTCTCTCAAACATCAGAATCCCATAGTTTGTCCCTCAGTGAGAATTTCTGTTTGCTTGTGATGACCCTTTCCTTTCAGCATGTCATTATGTTACTGGCACCACCAAGGTCATCTCAGTTGCTTACTCTGTCACAGTAGGAGAAGAGACGCAGCAACTGGATTTGACAAGGATGCCTGCCTTACATCTGCTAGTGCATCTTTCTCTGTGCCAGGTAACAACACTCAAGAAACAACTTGATGGACTCTTAATACTTATTAAGAAAATAATGACTAAAATGGTTCCAGATTTCACGTCAGGTCCTCAGGTCTACCTATTTCTTCTGTCTACATCCTTGTCTATAATCTTTTCTGTACTTTATACATTCTTGCTGAGCAGACAGGCTTCTTTTGACACAGAAGGGAATACACTTTCAACCTCATGCCCCACTCTCTGATGTATTGTGCCAGTATCTAAAGTTACCATGTTTCTTTTCTGTATCTTCCTATAGAGATGGTTCAAGAGAACTGTGGGTCCTTTCTACCATTTTTTACATTTCTGCCCCAGTCATAAAGTAAGCTCTCAATATGTATTTGGTGAATAACTAAATAAATGTAAATTTCTCTAAGGAATAAATCTCTTAAAGATGAACAGAGTATCAAGTTTTGACCCTGGGGATTCCAGGCACTGGTTGGTCTGGGAAGATCATCATTTGAGAAAATATTCTTCTTGATCATATAATTTGTAAAAGGAATGTTGTGGAGGAAAAAGCAGAACGTGATGGAAGAACCTACAGGAGACCAAGGGGAAGGTTTTTTTCTATCCTGACATGTTCCTCGTGGGGAGGAGCCCTCTTAATACTGCATAAGTAGCACTAACAGAGCATCAGTACAGGCACATGTTCATCTGTTACCCAACCCACCATTACCTGAGGCCTCTCAGACAGGAACTGCCCATGTCACTACCAACAGAGACTTCATAGTGGAAGGTACCTGAAGCTGTAAGCTAGTATCAGCAGGCGTTCTCCAGCGAGCAACTGCCTAATGTAATTAATGACTTTTGTGCTGTATTATCTTTAGTCCTAATTTTTCTTTTTGATTAATTTCTCATTTTTCTTCTAGCATTTACAAGAGGTAGCTTTGAAAACTAACTGTGAGTAAGCTACTCCACCTACTGGGCATCTTCCAAATTACACTGAAGGTTCTAAGAAAGGAAGCTAGAGACTTGGAAATGATCTTTTAAGACTCTTGATGCCACCTTGATTTCCAGAGTGGTTGAACAAGTTTGCACTCCCACCAGCAATGAAAGACTGTTCCCCTTTCTCCACATTCTTGCCAGCATGTTCTTTCAGTTGAGTTTTTTATCTTAACCATTCTGACAGGTGTAAGATGGAATCTCAGAGGTGTTTTTATTTGCATTTCCCTGATGCCTAAGGACATTGAGCATTTCTTTAAGTGTTTCCCAGCCATGTGATATTCCTCTGTTGAGATCTCTGTTTAGCTCTGTACCCCAGTTTTTAATTTGGTTATTTGGCTTGGTGGTATTGGTGCCCCTGATTTGATCATGTCCCCTTGTTGGGGAGGCCCAGTGGGCACACAGAGGAAGGGGATACAGGCTATCTAGATTAGACCCAAAAGGCTGTGGGCACATGGTGGAGGAAGAGGTCCCCTTCTGTCAGAGGTCTAGGGGAGGGGAATAGGGCTGAAGAGGAAGGGAGGGTGGAAACAGAAAGATAATAGTGAGTGGATAACCATCAGGATATAAGGTGAATAAATTATAACAAATTTTAAAAAAGATTCTGTGGTGCATACACATCTTCAAATCTGCCTGCATTCTTTCTGAATGCTGCAACTATCTCTCCACTATGTGTTTCTTTGGTTTGTTACTGTGAGCTCAGAAAATGACCAGCCCAACTTTTACTTAACAGTTTTCTAACTTTTATTCTTGTAGACTTAGATCTTTCTTTGCAAGCCCAACTTCTTAAAATAACTGAACTGAATGCGGGAATTGAAGACCAAAGGCAACAGTAAGAGGTTTCCAACTGCACAAAACCAAACTTTGATAGGAAAATCAAGCATGGGATGGATCTGGGGGTTTCTATCTGGGTCTACCCACACTGCATCTGCAGCTTCATTGCGGTTTTGGTTCTGAACATAGATGAGCACTTTGTTTTGTGTGTGTATGTCATCACGCCATCCAGTGTCAATAAACATTGCTCCAAACACCTCAACATCAGATATTGTGTATTATGAGTTGCAGTGTATTTACTATAAGCATGAAGCTTTCTGTTCTTACATAAAGAGAATGATTTAATTTTTGGTTGTGAGCTTAGCCTTTGATGGCTGAGCCATCTCAACAGCCCTAAATTTTTGATATATTTTCTAACCATCATTCTTCAGGTAAAAAGGAACAAACTTATCTTCAGTACTGTGTTAGAATGTCTGATTTTAAAGTTTGTTTGTTTCAGTTGCTGACTTGACTTTTATTAGAAAATATTAGCTGTGTTTTGGCTTGTGATTAAGAAGAATTTCTGATAATTCTGAAATGATCCTAAACATGCTTTCACATTTTGGACTTTTGATTCATATGAAGCAACAATCTCACCCATTCACGATTATAAACTCAAACAATCAATCAACTCTGAAAAAAAATTAAGGCATTATAAACACCGGAGCACAAGTATTCAATTATTTTTCCCTCCCTCCATTTTGTTTTAATGTAGGATCTCACTATGTAAAGGTGGCTGGCCTACATGTCACTATTTAGATCAGGCTGGCTTGAACTCACAATGATCCGGTTGCCTCTGCCTCCCAAGTGCTGACATTAAAGGAGTATACCAGTCTCACTAAGGTTGATGCTTTTTTTTTTTTTTTTTTTGTGAAATTAAGGGTCACATCCATCTCAGTGGTGTGAAAATTTGCTTTCATATTTAATAAACAGCAAAATCATACGTATGCTAAGATTGTTTTAGAGTGAATTTCTTTTTGATTTATCAGCAAGTTGTGAACCTCTTTTATGTGTTTTCTAACCCAGGGTCACAGAAAAAATTTGGGAGTGAGACTGAGTCCTTATTGGAAAAGGTTTAAGAAACCTTCTCTGGAAGGATGCCATCAGGATATGTGAGCAGATGGCACAAGCAACCAGGGGAAGCTGGGGTAAGAGGCACAAAGGCAAGTGAGGCCAAAGCCTTGAGATTATAACCTTGGAGGGTTTTAGATCAGGGTTTGTAGTCTCCAACTACAATTTATTTTTGAGTCGGGACAAAATTGGAACAAAAGCTAATTATAAGAAAAGTTTATTCAGGAAATTTATGTATTTACCCCACGGATGATAGAGATGGCCATATTTCAGAACAGAAGTAAACACACACACACACACACACACACACACACACACACACACACAAACACACACACACTCCAAGCCAAGAAAGGTATCACAACAGGGATTCACTCTGCCGACCTATGAACTCTAGACTGCTCTTGTTTACTCAGAGTCTGCTGATGCAGCCTCCACTGTTTGACAGAGATTATTACTTGGGTTTTGGTCCTTGGCTCTTTGCTCTTGTAACGTATACACCTATGTTGGTTCTTGGTGACCTCATGGCATATAATACCATCTACCTCTTCACATGATTAACTGAACTGTATCTCACATCTGGGTATCTTTTATTATTATTATTATTATTAATTTATTCTTGTTACATCTCTATGGTTATCCCATCCCTTGTATCCTCCCAGTCTCCCCTCCCTCCCATTTTCCCCTTATTCCCCTCCCCTATGACTGTTCCTGAGAGGGATTACCTCCCCCTGTATATGCTCATAGGGTATCAAGTCTCTTCTCGGTAGGTGACAAATAGAAATCTTAGGTATCTATAGAAATCAACTGTGTGGCTTCCTTCCATAGTCCAGTCAAGTCTGTTCTTTGGCACTGGTTTTCTTCTGATGAATTTCAGGATTTGGCTCAAGAGTTATATCTTTCTGGTAACTGTTATTTAACCCAAAATTGTGAAATAAATCCTTCATTATAAGATTGTGGGCTGCAGAGCTTGGCTGACCTTTAGAGCTCACACTATCCCATTTTTCTGCTCTGCCCACATGTGTTCTTCTAATTTGATGGATTTGAAAAGGATGTACAAATGTAGCTTAGTTGAAGAGTACTTGCCTAACAGGGACAAGGTCGTAGATTAGATCCCCACAATTGGAGGATAAAAGTGGATGATATCACTTTGTTTTGCTAAAGGAAAATACAAACGCAAAAGCTCCAATTACAAGAGATATTTAAGATATATGAGTGAAATGATCCTACTTCATGCTATAAGTTTCACTTTCTGTTCAAAATAAAGTGTCTTCTCACTGTGTGCCACAACACAGTCAAACCACTCATTGGACATAGGGAATAGAATGCTTTTTGAAAGAGGCACTATTATTTTAAGCACAACAGTGACCTTTCTCTCTGAGCATCTACAAATCCTCATGTATGCCATGCCTCCTCGTCCCACACATACACTCCCACATTCAGTTTTGTACGTAGAGATTCATAGGGCATAACAAACAGTGGTTTGTTTTGCATGGTGGTCAAGGAATGTTTTCTCTTGTTTTGAGCCTGCTTGAAAATTCAGTCACAACTTTGATGTAATCTAATCCTCTGCTGTCCCTGATGGGTTAGATACAACCTACTTGTTTAATACATAGTAAACACATCTGTTATCCCTCTTCTTTTGTACTTTCATTTTTTTTCTCTCTCTGCTAGATTCTAGTACGCCATGATGGCACCCACATTTAAACTGGTATCTTACAGCTTAGAATTTATGACAAAATTAACTCTGCCCTCATATCACCTTCCGTCTCAGCTGTCACTGATGTTCTCTTTCTAATCATGTCAAACTAGATTAGCATCAATTTGACTGCTAGAAAAGAAACATGGAAAAGCTTGAGCATATAAACACTCTTTGACTATCTCAAGCCGTCAGAAATACAACAAAGACTGATGGAACCAAAGTCTAGCCGACCTTAGCTTACCATGGGGATTGCGCTCATCTAAAATGGCTGAGACATGAGCAGAACACTCATGGAATTGGGAGCCTATTAATGAGCTCCCACTACAGGCCCCACAAACAGGAGTTGAAGGTGACTGTGTAGGAAGGTGAGTGGCGGGAGCTATAGGGACCCGGGGGGGGGGGGAAGGAGGACATTAGGGAATTCTCAAAGAATTAATACAAATAACTTTTAAGAAACTTAAAAAAGAGTGGTCCTAGTAAATAAGGCTCTGCTCTAGTCAATGACTCTGGAAGTAAGGGTACTGGGGGGGGGAGGATCAATACTCAAGTACTGAACAGGACTCTCCAGCACTCTCATCTTTTACAATTGAAACAAAATTTCAGGGAATACAGAAGATAGAAAGACTTATAGGGAATCTAGATAAAAAAATGATTAGGAGTGGACTTTAATATGGCTATGATTAGTATGTTCAAAGAACTAAAAGGCCAGATTGATAACTGCAGCATAAACAAGAGGCTGTAGAAAAAGAATCAAATGAGCAATAAAGTAAAAATCTAAAGTTCAAATTAAGAACTTTGAGGAGCAAATTAGCTATTAACTATAGCTGGGAACTGAGCCAAAAACACACACAGCTCACAAAAGAGGCTATTCGTTTGGGTTTTCTTGTTTCTGTGGATAAGTTAGCTTCTTAGTGTCACAGAAAAGAGACCTAGTCAAAATACTGAAAGAAATAACTACCAAATCAAGGATACTGCCACCCATTTCAAAATCTGAAATTACCAAGGAAAGGTAAAGAAACTGATGGTCACTAACTAAGTAGTGTTATAACAGAAGATGAATGATCCAAGATTAAATCTTTGAAGATCCAGGAAAGAATTATAGTAGAGTGTGATAAAAATAGGGTTAAAAATGAAGTGCATAGAGTGTTAAGTGAACAAAAGAATAGTAATAATTTCTCATAGGTTTATATTCCATATAAAATTAAAACACATGGCATTTTGAACATATTGCATAAGATATTGTTAAATTAAATTCCAGAATGCCCACAAAATAGTATACAATTTATTATAAAAATATACATGCAGTTTTTGCATTAGGCTTTAATAGTTTAAGCACTGTATAACAATCTTTCAGCTAGGCATTAAAATAAAATAAAACTAATTTGCTAACAGAAAAAATGGGAGAGAAATACAGAACAGAAGAGGAATATGGAAAGCAAAACAACCATTTTAAAATTCAATTTTATCTGTAATTACACTAATTATAAATGGACTAAATATTCTTTCATTACTCTATTATTCTCATCTCTTTAACTGTAACACTTTTTCAAAAGTCTGGTCTTTGAATGCTTTTGACTGATGTTAATTAATTGGCTCATTCCAAACTCATTCTACATTACATAGACTGATTTTGGCAAAGTGATCAGTGTCTTCTATGTTGTACACTGGAGTAGTTGCTTCCTAATTTTTGTCTCATCTGGGAACTCATCACCTTCTTCTCTGAAACTACATCCTTGTTGTTGTTGTTTTTATAACACATATTTCCCCCCTGGGCTTTGCTTCCACTTTTCTGGTTGTCTTGACTACCTCCTTCTCTGTAGATACTCAAAGTTCAAGTTAAAGAAAGGCTCTTTTAGCATCTTTAGCAACTACTAGAGCCGAAATAATTTACCACCTACCATATTTAACATATACATTGAATCTATCTATTTATGTATCCATGTATCTGTCTGTCTGTCTATCTGTCTATCATCTATCTGTCTTCCTTAAATACCCTATATGGGCATGCTAATCACAATAATACCTAAGGTTCAACATAAGATTCAGATTATATACTCATTTGATCAGCTCTTATTTCAGTGAATTATTAGAATTTTACCTCACCAATTATTTTTTCAAGGAAACTCAGAGTCATCTATACTATACTATAGACTAAATGTTCATGTTTCCTGCATTCATATGCTGAAATCTAATCGTCACTGGGAAGGAATTTGGAGGTATGCTTCTTGAAAGATTGGGTCACAAGAGTGATCCCCTCATGGATGAGTTTAGGCCCTGTTAAGCCACTACTCTCTTTTCCCTCTGTGCACGTGAAGGTACAGTGAGAAGATTGACAGGAAGTGAGTCCTCACCAGGTGCTGAATGTGCTCGTAATTTGCATTTGGATTTAGCAGTCAGTCCCCAGCACTGTGAGAAATGCAGCTTGTAAGGCCCCAGCTTGCAGTATTAGATAAGATGACTTGCCATATTCTGCCACCCACCCAATCCCATTGACTCTAGTCCCGATATCTTGGTAGAGCATTCTACCCAGTCAAGACTACTGTTCCAATCCTGTCCCCCCCTAATTCATCTGCCCCACAACAGTCAGAATAAACTTTAGAAAGTCCCATCGTCTGGGGTATTTTCTGGCTTTCTGTTTTAGTCAAAAAGAACATTTCACAGCTGCTGTTTTCATTTTGGGCCCCTGCATGGCTGTCTCCTGCTTATTTTGTAGACTTATGTCCCTTCCTTCTCAGCTCTCCACTTTAGGATCAGGTTGTAGCCACAGTAACGATGTTAAGTTTCTTAAACATAGCACTTTTACTTTGTCTTATTCCCTCCCTCCCTCCCTCCCTCCCTCCCTCCCTCCCTCCCTCCCTCCCTCCCTTTCCTTTTCCTTTTTTTTTCTTTTTCTCTTTCTCTTTTTAAATATAGCTCAGAGACCTCATATACCTTGTTTTCTTGGCCTAGATAATAAAAGCGTATCCCAACTTTCTGTTTGGCTAACTTCTACTCAATTCTTGGGTCTCAGCTGAAATTTTTTTATTCCCCACACCCCACACACATAACACACACATACACGCATACACGGGCATACAAACACACCACAGACACACAAACATACCACACACACACCACAGACACAAACGCAACACATAACACACATGGCACACATACAACAGACATAACACATGTACACACACACCACACATACACATAGCACACATAACACACATAACACATACACACACACACACACACACACACACACACACACTGCAAGGAGTTATATCTTCACATCTCTTCCTAATTTATTCATACATTTCACTCTTTTCCCAGTTGTCAACCTAATGCTCACATTGTATCAGAGCTTATAATCACTCCTTACTATCTGCTTTTCTCTTTCCTTTTTCTTCCAACATAATATTTTTCTTGATTAATCGGGAGTTTCACATAATGCAGCCTGATCACATTCACTTCCCTGTTGTCTTCCCAGGTCTCCAATCCCCCTTGTGAGTTCCCCCATAACGAAGGCGAAAAGAAAAATTAAATACAGGGAAAAAAAAGTCCAATTTGTGTTGCCCATACACACATTGGATCATGGTCAAATTCCCAGTGGCCCTCCGCTTAAAGAAACCCTGGCTTTTCCTTTTCTAAGGAACTCATTCTATTATCTAGTTCTGTGCTAAGCATGGTGCTGCAAAGATTTCTCAGCAGAGGGCGCAAAAGGAACATTGTAAAGCCAGGGACGCTCTTGCTCTGTCCAGTCCGCAGGGCAGTCCGGAGTGTAGGTCTATGACCATCAAGAAGGCACTTTGTTCCAGCCATGTGCCCAGCATATGCTGTCCCTCTGGGACTGTGCAGCTCTAGCATGGTCTGGTGATCTCCTTCCTGTGATCTTTGCCGTATGGGCACACCGTGCAGGGCTCCTGTACACTCTGATGCCCTGCCTTTTCCAGCTTACTTCCCTCTTTCCCGAGGTTTATCTCCTTCCAACAGCACTTCTTCTGCAGAGACTTTGCGGCAAGGACTTGTCAGGTTCCAGGCTTTTCAGCCACGCAAAGATTCTCACTCCTACGGTTTCACTACGCACCGAACACCAAGGGAGGGTTTCCTGCCTTGTGAGGCCCCAAAGGGTTGTTTCCTGTTTGCCCTGAGTTTGTAGACTGCTCGGGCCTGACCACCCAGTGAGGCACAGGCCTCCAGTTGACACATTTGTTCTTTCCCTGAAAACTCAGCCTTGGAGAAAGGAAGACCTCTTCTGAGTTTGTACTTCATGGGATATGCCTCCTGTGAAAAAGGCTCTGCTTTCTTATATATTATAGTTGTTGTTATTATTATTATTATTATTATTATTATTATTATTATTATTATTATTATTATTACTATTACTATTATTATTATTATTAAATCACAGTTTAACGACGCTACTCCGGGGAGCAGTGTGATTCTCTTTCTTGGTTCAATCAGACTTGATAACTCTTTAAGGCTATATAAAATATATATAGCTTTATTTGTAATACTAATCCCAATTACATATTTACTTATAGATTTATTTTCTTACGTTGGCTTCTTAAAGGAACTGTAAGCACAAACAGGGCAGGCACCATGTCTGTTTTGCTTTCTTCATGGTGTATAAAAAGTATCCACTAAACACTTGTTGCATGAATGACTTCTGAATGGGTGAGTGCATTTTCTGTTAAATTATTCTGTTATGTTCTCTGTTCGCCTCATTAACTCTCCTCAAGCATTGCTATCTATTTTGCAGATCAGACATAATATGTTGTGGAGTGTGTAGCACTTACAGGGCATCTGATCTGGGCTCTTTAACAATGAAATAAAGCTATATTTTTATACTTCAGGTGCATCAAAGGTGATGTAGCAACGGTGGTCACAATCGCGTTCTTCATAGCACCTTTCTCTTACCTGTGCGCTAATCACAGGAACCATCTCTTCCCCCCACAAAGAAGACGAGATACGATAAAAGTTTTTCAATTTTTCACTAAAATGGCTACGATAGTTAAAAGTTTTCACATACGTTCCACTCCGGGCTTCACACTTTAATGCCAAAGGTTTGGTAGGTAATAAAAAGAAATGGATCAGGAAAGAAGGAACAGTGAGGACTGCGGCAAACTAGGGTACCAGCACATCCTTCCTCTGCGTGCACTTGATACAGAGATTCCCAGAAATACCCCAGGAGCTACACACAGTTTCTGCACCCTGATTGTCACCTAGCAAAGCCAGACAGAAAGAAGTGGGACCCTTCTGAATCTCAGTGGTGGGAGAGCTCAAAGCAAGAGCTGCGTGACTCAAAGATGTTCCCTGTATGATTTTGTTGATGAAGAGCAGTAAAATCTACTGTCTACCCATCCCTTGTATCCTCCTTCCCTCCCGTTTTCCCCTTACTCCCCTCCCCTATGACTGTGACTGAGAGGGACTTCCTCCCCCTTTATATGCTCATAGGGTATCAAGTCTCTTCTTGGTAGCCTGCTATCCTTCCTCTGAGTGCCACCAGGTCTCCCCATCCAGGGGATGTTATGATAGGCAGATTTGGGCCCAGGGGTCCCGCTCAAACTATGGCTCCAGCCAAGGACAATACACGCCGTAAACTTCGAACCCCTACCCAGATCTACCCAATGGACAGGACATTCTCCACAGTTGAGTGGAGAGTGGGGTATGACTTTCACACATACTCTGGAGCCTCATATTTGGCCCCTATTTTTATAAGAAACAGAAATGAATTACCATCATACAACAAGACAGACAACTTCAGGGTTATAGTCTCTAGAGGACAGTGTGCATGCTCAATTAGTTGGTTTCTTTTCTTTTTCTTTATTATCTATTGACTTTAGGTTAGAAGACACTTAGCTGTGATATTCACCCAATTTACAAATTCAAATTACCTTAAAAACCTTACAAAAATTTTACCAAATTTTCAGAGCTACACTCCTTCCTATTCAGGAGGCAGAGGGAAAGGAGACTGTGAGGCTGTAGGCAGAGGAGGTGGACTCTTCCGGGCTTCCGAAAAACTAGTGTGCGTGCATCCACAGATTGGAAACTCGTGTCTAATGTTTCCACAATCGTCTTCTGGATTGAAAATTTCTTGTCTGTTCCACTTTAATACTCAAAGAAACAGAAACCAAGTATCGATAATAATTTCTCATGCTATTTAGAGAAAGATCCTATTTTCCTGCACTGGAGGAAGACAAGGTTTCCCAAAGGAGCTACCGGTATGGTTCACTTTCTCATGAAAGGCAGAACCCTTGACCGTGTGCCACAAGTAAGCAGCTCATAAAGCAGGAAGTCAATAGGAGACCATCTCTCACTTTCCCTAGGCACTGATTTCTTTACTATTTTCTTCTTCCCAGGAAGAAATTAAGTTTGTTTATACGTACACACACACACACACACACACACACACACACACACACACTGTAAAATAAAGACAAAAGGGAAAAAATAAGATTGTGACATGAATGAGTAAATAGCCAAAATTCTTGCTTTGAGCCCTGATTAGAGGTGGATTATGAATGTCCCTGGAGTGAGGCCAGCAGCCTACAAGGCTACAGGACACGGCACATCCTCAGTTGAGTGGGAGAGTGTGTGTGCCCCTTATGACACTCAGCCTGTTTATCTCCTCACATCCGTTGAGACAATTTCATGAGAAGTTGTAAAGTAGGAGATCTACATGAGATCTCTGTTGTGGTTTTCAAGCATGTTTGCATTGGCTTAACAAAATGAGACCCTGGATTGAATCTGGCTGGGGAAACACACATGATAACAAAATGTAAACTGTGTTTTAGATTCACCTAAGGTCTCGGTCAAGTGCATGGGCCCATCCCAGACTCACTCAGACACAGAAATCTAGGAGGAGGACTGCTTAGTACAGCTGTGGGGTTACTTTCTATGTGATCCCAGCCTTCCCCTGGAGTTTAGACATCACCATTCTTATGAGATCTGGAAAGTGGAAATTAGTACCCCAGGTGGTGTGTCCAGTTCTCTGCTTCAGAAGCCTCAAGAGTACCACTTTCTGCCAGCCACAGCACACTGCCCACACTGTGGCCTGAGGAGCTACGCTGTACTTTCCATTTTGATTAACTAATACTACTAGAAACTTATTTTGGCTCTTATCTTCGTTATAGTGATAAGGAAATCTGCATAGAGGATCGAAACTGAAGTAACTGGGAAGAAAGATGTGCCTTGGTTTATGCAGCAGAAGAGAGAATACATTACAATTATCTGACTTTTGAAGGAAGATCAACTCTGGGACAGTCAGCTGCTATTCCCATAGTACTACAATATCACTCCTTGAAGGGTAACTCTTGGACACGGGGTAGACCAAGGAAGTTTTACTTCCCAAAGCTTTTTTTCCCGTACCCAGATAAGCTGCCATCCACCCTCACACTTTACCTTTCTGTGTTTGTAATAGAGGAGACAGCCGTCATGCCTCAGCACAAACCACCTCTTCCTCCAGCCCTTCACAAAGCCCGTGTGAGTCCTCTTGTGCAGGTAGCCACGGCAGGTGGGCCACGGGGTGTTTGGACAGCGGCTGATGTCGGATCCCACCACCATTGTCAAGATGTCTGGACCTATAGGCGTGAATTTGGGAGAGTTCAGCGGCTTAACATTTTATAATATTCTGGAGGGGCAGTGACTATGCAGAGGTAATGGTCGGAGAATCAGTCATAGTTTTTAAAACAGAGAAACAGAATCCTACCACTATATGAAACCAAGTCTCTTAGACACTCAAACCTATGTATTCATGAAGAAAATCAGAACTGGACAGTTACCTCTGTTGACTCACATCTCTGTGGTGGAACTGATGTGAGACCCAGGTTTCCTGAACTGTATAAAACTCCTTTCTGTTTCCAGGTTAAGTCGGGACTGTACCCTGAGCTTCCAGTTCCTGTCTCTCTTGAAATGCCTTCTTTGCTGGACCTCGGCGACACAGGACTTCTATAGAGTACAGCTTGCAGAAATTGTCTCTGTCCCATTAATATGAGGTCGCTGCTTGCCCACTGTGCTTTGTTGCTGCCAGCGTGGACACCACACACCTACCTTTTGATGCTTTAAGACAGCTCTCTGAATGCCGTGCAGACAGACAGCAACCCTGACACGCTTTGAAGACTGCCAATGGGGTATGACTTCATTTACAATTCCTCTGAGAGGAAGGCCACATCCCTAAAGGAGGACATTTGGCCTTGGCAGCGCTGACTTCATCATGATGTCTGACATTGAGATTACCGATCTGTTTAGAGCTGTCTATGGAAATGGGGGTCAGTGAGGAGACTCATCTTCTATAACTGACAAGCTCCAACCCAGGGGATCATTCCTGGCTGAGCCACATGGCACTGAAAATAAAGATTTGTCCCAGAAAGGCTGACACAGTCTTAACTTTAGCAGCACGCAAAGTACCTTGGTAATTAAATAACTCGCAGTATGTCAAGATAATTCTTCATTGCCATGTAAATACATTTTAATTTATTGAACTGCCCTTAAGCTCCTGTCAAAAACACATCGAGAAAAATTAGAAGAAATACTGCAGATTGACCGGCAACCCACAAATGTCTTTGTCTTTGGACTACAGTCCCCAAAGAACTGCACTCCTGGACTAATGTGCACAGTTGACACATCTGCCAATTTATTTATGGACTGCTGCAGTGGGCTGGCCCTGAGGTCATTTTCCTCTTGCTTACACAGGCTGCATGTGAGCTTCTCTGATGCCGATCAGACTAAGCTTGTGCTTCCGTCTGGTCATAAACATAACTTGGTGCACCATGAAAAATTCTCTCTGGGGCGAGGCTGCAGCTGGCCTTGCTGCAGCATGATTTTATCATGTGAGAGGAAAGTTTCTCATACCCAGACCGAGGACACGGGCCTGATGCAGCGGGAGTTGTTGAGCTCTGAACAGCTGTTGGGAGACAGTGGTTTTATACTCTTTACCACATGCTACTCGGGGCCCAGAGGACTCAGGCTTCGCATTCACAGAAGAGCTTGAATGAGATTTTAGACTTTTGATATTATGTTTTGTAAAAAAAAAAAATTGATTTCCATAGCCGTTGTACTTTATACATTAAAAGAACTAAAATTTTAAGCACCAACCCTTAAAACCTCCTGTGGTTATTAAGTTTCTAAGCCTAAAGTTACAAGATGTCTTAATCGGGTACACCCCACACTTAACCTCAGCCAGTGGTCTATTAAGCTGCGAGCCTTCATTCAGTAGGTTCAGCACGAGCCTTGGCATTCTGTATTTGTGACAGGCTCTGAGATGATGTCCAAATACAATATCAGTTGTGAGCCTCCATGCATTCCTGTTTCCATGAGCCCTTGCTGCTTGCTCTTTGCCTACTGACTACTGTATGCCTTCATTTCCTCGACTGTGATTTAGTTTCCTTTGGCCAAATTTATTTTTAACCCAAACATACATATCTCAGTGAAAAAAAAAAAAATCGAAACAACAACAACAGCAACAACAACAACAAACCAAAAATACCTAACCCCCAACAAAAAGAAACCCAACAAAATAAATACCCTACTAGTTCCCACACTGCATATTACTTATTCTTATCAATTTCCTGATCGCGGGGATGGGAGTGCAACACTATTGCCTTTTGTCTATTGGGCATCTTGCTTGCTTTGAGTACTGGGCGGGCTGAAGAATGTCAAAAGATGACTGTCTACAGCCTGAGGTGAAAGAGTCAACAAAACTGTCAGTTTCATGAGATAAAGGAGTTTTAAAAAATCCCATCTTTACCCACCCCAGTGCTACGGTCACAAAGTCCTTCAAAACAAAAGCTCCCCAGAAAACGCTTCTCCCTTCACATGTTGGCCCATGTTTGGAAGTGGAGAACTCGGTGAGGTTATTTACAGCTACAGGGAAAGGGAAAAATAACTTCTTTTTCTAATTCACACTTTCTCCTTGGCTCACTGTCTTATTATGCCACCAATCTTAAACTGTGGCAGAGTCGCACCTCTGCTGTCAGACAAACTCTACCACTCTCACAAGTGAGGAAGAGAAATGTGCAAGACTTGTTCTGTCCCCGAGGGCTTGCACCGTGTTCAGCAGCTGAGAACCTGGCCTCCAGAGGCACTTGCGTGTTTGATTTTACTAAAGCCTGCACTTAGTGAAACAAAGCCCTGATGGAGCAGAGGCTTGCCCACTCACTGAGCTTCAGTGTGTTCCTTTACTATCTACTTTGGTGATTAAATCTCCTCTTTGAGTCTTCCAATAGCCAGCCCTATAAAAAGCCAAAGCCACTGTATAAAGGCAACCTAATTACATAAAGACTCAGCAGAGCATGATGTTTATACGTGTAATTCTAGCACAGGTGGCTATGGGTAAAATCGAAGGCTGCCCTGGGCTGTACAATGAGAACGTGTCTCAAAAAAAAGCAAGCAAGCTTGCAAAATCCCAAAGATTCACATACAGATATTGCCATTTTTGACATGACACTGAGTGTCATATAACTAATAATGGCAATTACAAAATTAGAGTTTGTACCCGTGTGTGCCCCCTTTTCAAATGCTACCTTGTTGATATAAGATAACAAAGTAAGGCTTTCAGTCATAGGGCTGTAACTCTTTGGCCAAGTCTGGGCTTAAGAATTAAGGATTAAATGGGAGGAAGGGGATGAAAACAAGTCATTATGTATACGTATGGAGTATCAAGAAGCAAAAACAAAAATAGAAAGACTCTGGCTGGGTCCTGATGCCAGGCTGGTTGTGAAAGATTCAACACAGAGCGTTGATTAAAACTTCAATTGTGGAGGCAGCATCAACGTCCCAGATTTGAAAGAGGTGTGGGTTGAGTCCTGCTCACAGCTAGATTCAGGATGCTCTCCTAAAAGTAACTTGATGTCCACAACTCTGAATTAGTGTCACAGTCGTGTATGCTCCTACAAAACCCACTGTTTCTCAGCAACCCTGTTTGCTTTGCTCAACCTGCTCTCAGCATTATTGCCTATATATTTCAGTGCAAGTTTCTAGTTGTAGTCACGTATGGTAGGACCCATTTGAGGGGCATCTTCTGTTGCAGGTAAATCAAGGGCAGAGTGACCGTAGTACCACCTAGATCATGCCAGGGGATTTGCTTTGGAGTTGTGGGTTCCTTGCTTTCTTGTTTACTCCTTGTTCAAGTACAATAACTTGTTTAATTTATTCTCTCTTTCGTGATAGGCTTCACAAAATGGATTTGATATAGGAATGTCACCATACTATCTTGTGTATGTCTGTCTTCTTATTTTACGTAAGTGATGTCATGCTGTTTTTCTGTATGCCTGCTTGCCTCTCTTTCTATCTCCCTTTTGTGTATTCTTGTCTTTTCCAACTTGAAACCATCTTTTTAAAAAAAATCTACCAGTGATGCTTCCAAGTGAATAGAAATGCAGACTGTGTGTGCATCTCAGCACAGGTTTATACATTCCCCTAGTGATGGTCACCAGGCTGCCTCTAATTCCTTTCTGCCACATAAAATCCTGCACAAATGACCTTCCTTGTATTTGTCCCTTAAGTCGTTTCTGGGTTTATTGGTCCAGAAGCACAACTGCTAGGCCTTAGGATTTATTAGATGCTTCACCAGGAAGTGCAGATTACCCCGTAGACTTCCTGTATCTCAGCCAGTGCACGAGGACTCTCATTGGCTTACCATTATGCCCCTGTCAAAGCTGGCGGCTATTCAATGACATTTTAAAAATATATTGAATCTAAAACATTATCTTGTTGGCAATTTGCATTTTTTATTAGTGGCAAAGCTGATCCATAATTTCTTTTACTGACACTGATTTTAACTTTAAATTTGAGGTCTGATACAACTGAAGTCCAACTCAGTATATAGAATAATATATAATGCATAATGTGTGAGCCCTTTGTCACAGTTTGATGAATAGTTGAGCTTTCTAGACTAATCTGTGTTCTTACAAAAGAACCCCATTCTAATATGTTATTATAGTTTGGAATATACCTTCATATCTGGTACAAAACATTATTTTGCCATCTTGTCCTATTTATGAATAATGTAGCTATTTATTTATTTATTTGGATTTTTGAGACAAGGTTTCTCTGTGTAACAGCCCTGGCTGTCTTGGACTTGCTTTGTAGACCAGGCTGGCCTGGAACTCAGAGATCTGCCTGTCTCTGCCTCCCGAGTGCTGGGATTAAAGGCGTGTGACACCTCGCCCGGTTATAATGTAGCCCTTAAAAGACATTTACCTTTTTGCATGTTTGTAGGTAAGTTTTCTGAGCTACCCATACATTTTAATTACATTTTATTGTAATATTATTGAAAACTTAGTGTGATTTTTTTTGGGAAGAATTAAGATATTCACATTTTGCCTATAAATGCATAAAGTCCCATCCACCATACTGGATTGAGCCTAAGGCCTTGAACACAGAGCACACTACTCTACACTGACCTGTATACCTATCCAAGTTCTTTCACAGACATTGAGAGAATCATAGTTTTCCATAAAGATCTTCATTCTTTGACAGATTCTAAACACTTCGAATTTCTGTTGCTGTAGTTAATCATATATACTTTCCCCTTTTTTCTTTTTCTTGTTGTTAGTACAGTATATACTGTTGATTTTTTTTTAAAGTTACATTGTTTTTGAGGTTATAAATGCATTATTTCTCCCTTCCCTTTCAGTGCTCCAAAGCCTTGCATATGCTCCTCTTTGCTCTCTATCATGTCCATGGCGTGCGTGTGCGTGTGCGTGTGTGTGTGTGTGTGTGTGTGTGTGTGTGTGTGTACATATATACTCCTAAATATAACTTGATCAGTCTGTTTGGTGTTCTTTGTGTGTATGTTTCCAGGGCTTTCCGTAACCTACTGGATTACCAACTTGTACAGGAGAACCTAATTTGATGAATTTTTCTATTTATTTATTTATTTATTTTTATTAATTTATTCTTGTTACATCTCTATGGATATCCCATCCCTTGTATCCTCCCATTTTTCTCTTAGCTGTAGGTTTTGGTCAGTTATAATCACATAATCTTCCATCAGAAAGGCTCTGTATCTTCTCAGAATGTATACTGCTGTTTCTATTGCTTGTATTATATTAGCTTGGTCAGGACTTTTGCATGGGAGTTTCTTTAATGGAGTAATGGAGACTATTATTCCACACTATTCTGGAATCTGGTGTTAAAAACATCTGGTGATATTTCAGTTCCTTTAGAGGTGATGCAATATTTCCATCCTGATGCTTTAATAATTTCTTCTTTTTCTTTAACATTTTTAAGTTTCACTATAGTTTGCCTGTCTAAGAGTTTTTTTACACCCATCTATTTGGTATTATGTAAGCATATTCTGATTTCTTTCTCTATTTTTTTCATTAATCTTGGAGGGATCTTGTTTTGTTTCTAATAATCTTTTTTCATGGGCAACAGATATAGCTTGGTTGGTAAAGTGTTTTCCATTCATGCATAAAGACCCAAGTTGATCCCTAGAAGATGTATTTTAAAAGCCATGCATGATGGCTTGTGTTTATAATCCAGCACTGGAGACACAGGCAGTGGCCAATACTGGGTTCACTGCCGAGTCAACCTGTAGCCCAGTGAGTTTCATGGCACTGAGTGACTCTGTGTCACTGGAGAAGGTTGAAAGTACCCTTGGAATGACACCTGAAGCTGATCTCTGGCTTCCAGATGCATAAGCACATGTCTACCCACGTATATGTGCATCCCCATAACAAACACATGCATATGTACACAATGACACACATACATACATACACACACCAAATTTTCTATTCCATGTATTTATTTATTTTGTCTCAGGCATTCGGTTTTTGTTTTTGTTGATGTTGTTCTTTGGTTTGCAAGACAGGGTTTCTCTATGTAGCCTTGGCTGACCTGGACTCGCTTTGTAGACTGTAGACCAGGCTGGCCTCGAACTCACAGATATCTGTCTGCCTTTGCCTCCCAGAATGTTGAGATTAAAGGTATGTGCCACTGTAGCTGGGTGGCATTCTTGATTAAGATAGTTTTATGTTATTCTTTTGGTTTTGTCCTTTGCTTTAACTGTTTTTTTTTTAAATGCCTGCCTGACTCTCTTTCTTCCCCCTCTCCCTCCCTCTCTCCTTCTCTCCCTCCCTCTCTCCTTCTTTCCCTCCCTCTCTCCTTCTCTCCCTCCCTCTCTCCCTCCCTCTCTCCCTCTCTCCCTCCTTCTCTCCCCCTCTCCCTCCCTCTCTCCCTCCCTCTCTCCCTCCCTCCCTCCTTCCCTCCCTCCCTCTCTCCCTCCCTCTCTCCCCCTCTCCCTCCTTCTCTCCCTCCCTCTCTCCTCCTCTCCCTCCTTCTCTCCCCCTCTCCCTCCCTCTCTTCTTCTCTCCCTCCCTCCTCTCCTTCTCTCCCTCCCTCCTCTCCTCCTCCCTTTCTCTGTTTCTTACTGATACTTTCTATGAGGCTTTATATACTAGCTTGAACCACCTAAGTACTTTGCATTTATTTTATTATTCCGTTCACATCCTACTTTTTTCAACCTTTGTCTTTTTCATACTTAGCACTGTCGATGACTCTTCCTGTTTCCCATCCTGTATATGTCCTCCTTGACCAATTAAATGATGTATGTTGATTTTATTTTTAAATTTCAATGTCTGTTCTCTTAGATGTAATTCATTCTACCTTGCTTATTACAGATTGTTGATATGTCGATATCCTTTCCCTGCACTGCTTCCCAGATTCTTATTTTTTTTTTTTTTACTAGATAATACCTACTGTTTTGGGATTATTAAAAATACCTTGGAAACTATGCACTGGAGGAAGTTTAAAACTGCAACCCTATCTTGTACCCCCTACCCCTACTCCTGTGAGTACGGTGGTGAACTTGAGGACAACACACCTCTTGGGCTGCTATTTCAGTCCAATTGCTGTGTTTATCTTGTTTGCTTTCATGGTAGGTGACCAAGACTCCCAGAGATTCTCCTGATTATCCTATCAGAGATGTTGCTGTTTCTGAGTTAAAAGCTGTGTTATAGTCAGTCACCCCTAAGTACGTGCAGAAGATCGTATGTGAATGCACAATGACCTATGCTTCCACCCAGGTGGGTGTATCTCGTTGACTGTCCATAGCAGGTGCCGTCAGCTTTCTGGTATTTAGTGGTATTGAGGGAGAACAAGGTTTGCCAGGAGCACACGAATGATAAAACAATAATAATCACCTCCCTGGCCCATTCCTCACTGGAGATACTGAGCCCTCTTCTGCTGTTTAATGTAATTCTCACAGTCACAACAAATACAAGCATGGCACCATCTTCGCCTTTCTCTTTCTGAATTGTTCTTTAATATCCCAGATCCACAATTTACCTTCTGCCTCAAGGGTGTGTCTAGTGTTGAACTGAAGTGCTGGTAAAGACAAGAGGTCATCGTCCTTTTTTTTTTAAGAGAAGGAAGTTAAGGTCGAACCCAGATTATAACCTGGCGTGTAACCCATTCTTCCAAGTAACTCCCAGAAACAAGCATCCCAAGCTCGAGCTAGGATGTTGAAGTCACTTTTCTCCCTACTGTCAAAATTATTTTAGCATTTTATCTGAAGCCAGAAACTCCTCGATTCAAGTTTTAGGATGGTCTCTGTTTTCCTTTAGCTTCCAGGAAAGGTTAAGTATTATAAACAACATTAAGCTTGTTGGAGCAAAATGACACTAGGAATAAAAGTATTACTAAAGGTTTATTATCACAAAAATGAAATTACAAGGAATTATCTTCAAAACAGCTAAGGACAAAATTAATGGATAACATTGCCTTACTGTCTTATACTATCAACTTTGTGTGATCAGGATCATAAATCCTGCATTCCTAAGCTGTGCTTCACAAAGGATAAACATCAGGGTAAGACCTCTGAGAGTAGTTGCACGTGCTAACTGATCATGATCTTGCCTTCCTGGGATACTCAGCACACATCTTACAGAACAATAAAACACCAAGCCAAATTCTACCTGGAAACCATTCAGAATACATACGTAGAATGCATTTGTAGATGGTTTTTCAAATGTTAGTCTGCACCAGAGAACTTTTGCCTCTTGCTAACCCCAAATCACAAAAGAAGGCAAGTGACACACACTTAACCAGGGCACTTGTGGCTCATTCCACAGGCACGCTTATCGTTAACATTATCGTTGCCTAATAATGCTTTCAGGAGCATCCTAAGCATCCAGGGATCCAGGAATAAGATACCACATCAAATAAGCCCACAATGGAACACAACATTTTCTTGTTGACTGTGTTTATCCATGAGATTTAAGGACTTATAAAATCGTGCCAAAGAAAGTTGTTTTTCAGAGAGATCAATGGCATTAATCTGCCCACGGTTTATTGTGAATGGATGTAAGGGTGCAGGGGACACATCCTCCCTACTCCTGTGGTGGTTTCATCTGTGTTGGAACTGCTTGACACCCAGGCCTCAAGTGGTCCAAAGAAAATCTCTCTGTCTGTGTTTGTCTCTGTCTAATACACACACACACACACACACACACACACACACACACACACACCACATACTAAAACCCTGAGGTTTTTTTTTTTCACTTTGCAAAGAAATATAAAAACAAATGGAAGGAATGTATGTAAAAAGAAATAAAATGAGGTAGGTAGTAAATGGATTCGTATGATGAAGATCTCTCTTTTTTTTTTTTTTTTTAAGAAATGTTTTGGTAGTAGAGTATATTTTGTTTGCTGACATTTTCAGGTTTCATTTTTGTGGACAATGATCAATACAAAGTATGTATGGTTTAGAAGAGAAATTTAATTACTTGGATAAAACATCATGTTGCTAAAGGCATCCCTCTGTATCTGCCACCTTCTCCCATTGGAACGTCCTGTGTATTGAGCTCTCAGCCTTTCCAGTGAACTCTGGAGCCTGTAAGTAGGCCACTTACCTTTCTTTGCAAGGTGCACAGCTTCTGCATGCTCAACACTGGTGACCTCAGTGCCATTGACAGACAGCACCACATCTCCAATCTGAAGTCCAGCTTCCTCAGCAGCACTGTCTGTAAGTAGACAGATGACAACAGTCTCCTTGACAGAGGGTCCCAAACTGAGTATCCTGCTGTTTGTACTTACAAAAAAGACTTTTTTTTTCTCTACAGAGCCTTTCTGTCCAACTTTAGACAATTGCCTATGTCATTTAATAAGAAAGAAAATGCTCTCCTCACAGCCTCCCTTTCATTTCTAGGACTTAAACATTCAGCCAGGCATTTGAGAGGCTCCTTTGCAATACAATGCCAGAGCTGCTCTGAAACTCAACCTATTCATCTGCAAGAAGATTGAACTACTGGTTCTCATTCCCCATTGCTGCTAGGTCTCTTTGTAACCCTGAGAAAATCACTTAACCTCAATATCGTCATCTGTAAGAAGGGGGCTGGGGGCAGAGCCTCGCTGCAGGACTGTTCAGGGAACAAGTAATTGAAATACTTATGAAGTTGTGGCAAAAACAGACCTTGGAGTAGTTCAGGAGGGGGTGAGAAAAGAAAGAGTGCCAGGGATGTTTTTTTCACGTGCATTGTTTGGGCTCCTCTCTGAGTCTTTTCACATAGGAAACTGAGCATTAGCCTCAGCTTTAGGGCACTGGACTGTGGAAGACTGGAGGCCTATAGATTTCTATCACTTTCACTTATGCAACAAATCTTATAATTTAAAAATATACAAATGTAAAAAAAAACAATTAAAAAATAGAAAAATAGTTTAAAATCAATATACTATTCTAAAATTAATTCACTTTTAAAAATTTACATTTATTTAATTATTTAATTATTTATTTATTTATTTATTTTTATTAATTTATTCTTGTTACATCTCTATGGATATCCCATCCCTTGTATCCTCCCATTCTCCCCTCCCTCCCATTTTCCCCTTATTCCCCTCCCCTATGACTGTTCCTCAGAGGGATTACCTCCCCCTGTATATGCTCATAGGGTATCAAGTCTCTTCTCAGTGACCTGCTGTCCTTCCTCTGAGTGCCACCAGGTCTCCCCCTCTAGGGGACATAGTCAAATGTGAGGCACCAGAGTACATGAGAAAGTTATATCCCACTCTCCACTCAAGTGTGGAGACTGTCCTGTCCATGGGCTAGATCTGGGTAGGGGTTTAAATTTTACCACCTGTATTGTCCTTGGCTAGTGCCTTAGCTTGAGCGGGACCCCTTGGTCCAAATCTGCCTATCATAATATTCTACTTGTAGGTTTCTAGGACCCACTGGATCCTTCTACATTGCTATTCTCACATGGTTCTCTCATCTAGAGTCTTAATAGGATGTCCACCCCTCTGTCCCAGTTTCCTGAGCATGCACCATGAGAAAGGCCTAGCCACTGGAGCAGAAGTGGCGCTCCATTTCTAGGCCTACGCACTAAACACACAAGAAGGCTACCCTTTGCGACTCCCTTTTTCCTCTGTTGAGAAGGTGCAGGTGACTTCTGGGCCCCAGAGGATGATAGAGTCATGAGGAAAAACGGAGCCCAGATGATGCTACATTATATGTTTCCAACCAACTATTTTCAACCACCCAAGACCATCCATGTTAGATTACTACCGTGATTAATTGCCTTTTGTTTTGTTCACCTTGAGTTGTGTGTATCCTTTTGTTGCCAAAGTTAGAATAATTTCAAAACAAACACCAGCACACCAAAAAATGGGAAGTATTCTGGGCAAAAGTACTCAGACAATGTTGTGGCTCAGGTGAGCTGGTACAGAGGCAGGCTGTGGGCCGATTGGCGTTGGCTTTGGTGATAACATAAGAGAGACAGCCAAAGGGGAAGGGTGTTATAGGTGAAGAAGCAGCCTTTGTATGTATGGGATCCTCTGACTTTAGGGAGATATTAAATATTGTAAACCTTGTACACGTTTTATACTTCAGGCTTTAGGATGGTTAATTTAGAATAGAGATAGGGTAAGTTAAACAGATTGGGGTGGCTATTATAAGTAGAATTTATACAAGCATGTAACATGATGCTAGAGATTAGTGGATGCAACAATCTGTCACATGACCTGGAATGCTTTGCTGAACTCATGTGGATATCTGTCTGTCTAGCCTCAGTGACCCATAATCATCTCACCAGCAAGTAAAACTTTTCAGTTTTTTTTATCATGGTATTTTCTATACTCAATATAATTTCTGATATATGGAAGGAAAATTTAAAACATTGATTAAATGTGTGTTTGATTTTAGATACACTAAGAACTATGGGGCATATAATTTAAAATGTTCTTTGGGATGAGTGAAAAATATATTTGGGGATGGATGGGAAAGCTCAGTGGTAGCATGCTTATTCATCATGAGTGGGGCCTAGGCCTCAGCACAGACAGAATGAGAGAGGATTTGAAACATAGGTATTAAGGTAGAACCAAGAAGTAGATTCATAATTCAGACAATGTAGGGGAGAGAAATACAGAGCACTGAAAAGAGACAGTTTAAAAATAATCAGTATTAGTAAGAGAGAGAAGGGGTCTGGGCCCAAAGTCAATAGAGACCACAATGAAGACAGGGCTTAGCCTGTAAAGCACAGCATGCAGAGCTGAGGTTGGATGCCCAGCATCTGTGGAAAAAGCTAGGCATGGCAGTGGACAAGAGTAATCTCAGTGTCAGGAACAGAGAAACAAGAAGGATCCCAGGGGGGCTTCCAGTCAGTGTGTCTGTCCAAAATGCTGAACTCAAGGTTTAGTGAGAGACTTGTCTCAAAAAGTAAAGTGGAAAGCAAGGGAGAGAGAGAGAGAGAGAGAGAGAGAGAGAGAGAGAGAGAGACAGAGAGAGACAGAGACAGAGACAGAGACAGAGACACAGAGAGAGAGACAGAGACAGAGAGACAGAGACAGAGAGACAGAGACAGACAGAGAGAAGCATAAGACAGAGAAACACAGAAGGAAAAAAAACCTCAAGGTGAGGAGAATATCAACAGTTCTATATTAAGGCCATAAAAGCAACTATAGTAATGTCATAATTAATCTTAGTCTGTTCAATACATTAAGAACAAATGAGGACTCCTTTCAGGAGAACAAGGGAAGTAGAAGGAATTGGAGCATTTGTACTAATCAATATGTTAAATGATTCACTAGGTAAGTCAATAAACACTACAGAACCTAAAACGAAGTGCACAGTGAATAGTAGGTTTTCTAAGTAAAATTTGCTTTAAAATAATTTTTAAAGGCTCCATCACTATGATGAGGGTTCTATCTTGGTTATACAATTTGATGTTCTAACTGTAGCTTTGCATTGGTGTTCTGAATCCTTTCTATTCTTGGCAGTACTCATTATCTGGCCTTTGATTGTAAGCATTCTTGTGAGCGAAATTAGTAAGTCTGCTTTTCCTTCCTCTGATGAGTGCTGATGCTGAATGCTATTAGTTTATTGATTATCTGTTTATCTTCATCAGGAAATATCTATATACATTTTAAATTGTGCTTATTATTGGTTGTGATACCAAGTGTAACCATTCCTGGTAGGGGACTATTCTGGATCCCCACTCTTGTTTTTTCCAAGTTTTAAAATTATAATTTATGCACATTACATGCCAACTGTAATCCTTTCGCTCTACTCCTATTTTCCTGTTCCCACCTTCCCTCCCTCTTCTGGCCTATTCCCTTCCCCTAGACCTCTGACAGGTGGGGTCCTCCAATCTGACCACAGCCTATGAGGTCTCATCTGGATAGCCTGCATCCCCTTCCTCTGTGTTCCCACAGGGCCTCTCTGCCAAGGGGCAGTGATCAAACAGCAGGCACCAGAGTTCCCTGTTCCCTGCTTCCCACATAAAGAATGAGATGTCAATTGGCTATTATATCCCCACTCTGGCTGGTTCTTAGAACTGCTTTTTTTAAAAAAACATATACATTTATTTTATTACATACAAATAAAACAAACTACATACAACAGGAAAACCAAGAGACAATCATGAGTTATATAAATGTTACATTCATAGGGATTTGGCTATTTGTTTTTGTCATACTTGAAGTAAACATCTTTCCTGTCTTGTTGGATCTAAATTTCTGAATGAAAATCAATATCTGTTCTATCTCATCTCTATTAACTTACATCCTTTATCTTGATCTAAAAAGATCTTATCCCCTAACCAACTAAACTTGATTATAAGACTAAACTATCTGGTTAATTGTAAATAGTGGGTCCTGGCTGTGGTGCTCTGGACCGTCATGCATCTTACAAGATCTGCTCTATCCACTAATGATGCTGCAGTCGCAGGTCAAGGGCTTCACAGAAAAGAAAGGTAGTTCAAGGTGACTTGATAATACACCCTCACCAAGGCTTGCCCTGTTTGAGGCTTGTCTTGGTACAGAAGTAGTCAACAAAATTTGCTAAGGAAGGTATGAGGTAGTAGGAAAACAGGACTATGATTTTCTTAAATTGCAGCCCCCTCCAAATAGATATACTTCCAAGTTTATTAGGAAAAGCTAAATAAGAAGTTACCTCACGCTTTCATGCATATTTACATGTAATGAGGAGTCTAAAAAAAAAAATCTTCTACTTAAAAAAGAGCACGTACTTTTCCCTTTGAAGTTTGTGCTCTACCAGTAGCATTTTAAATTCTGGAGCTTCAAAAAGACAGGCTTTGTTCACCATTTCCTCCCTTGCTTACCCTGCCTTAAACGTATAGTTTTCTTCCCGAGTCTGCTTGCTACCAAAGTTGAAACATCTGTTTCTTTTGTTTATGCCAACAGATCTCACAGGCACTCCGGCTTTCACAGAAGCCGCGCATGCAGATGCCAGCCGGGTGTGGGCAATTAGTTGTGTAAGTGCCAAGCAAGCTCACACTCTGTATACTTATGGATAATCATTTCCACCCCACCTACAGGTCTCTTTTCTTTATCTTCTTTATCTTTAGTGTGTAATTAAGACTCTCTACTGCATTCAGAACAATGTTTTGTAGTATGAATAAGATTCTCAGAAGGGCTGAAAATATGTGTAATTTTAAAGTCCCTCAACCCCTCATTTAGTAGATTTGAGTCGACAATGGATTTCAGAGGGATTCTCAGCACTGAGAAACGCATTTAAGGAAAAATGAGAGAAGGACACTCAACAGCCCCGTGAATCCCTGCCAGGGTAGCACTTTCTTGTGTTGAATAAAATCCTGGGTTAACTATGTATTGTAGCATCTCTGTGACAGAAAAGACACTTCTGCTTTCTTATTGTAAAACACCCCAGGGCCCACTAAATTAAAAGTTCCCTGCAGAGCATGCTGCTATCGTTTGTTTTGTATTAGAATGACAAAGATACTGTTAACCATTGCAACTTAGCAGTTGAAAAGATATCAGAAATGAACTCTGTGATGGTGGATTTTCATGATTGGAGCGGCACCTCTGGGCTTTAGATGAACGTATGTGGTAATAGTCTGTCCATTGGTTTGGGTCTCCTATTGAATAAAAAGGAGAAGAGAGAGGAGAGGAGAGGAGAGGAGAGGAGAGGAGAGTGAGAAAGAGAGAGAGAGAAAGAGCGAGAGACAGACAGACACAGAGACAGACAGACAGAGAGACAGAGACAGACAGAGAGAGACAGAGAGAGACAGAGAGAAGAGAGGTACAGCTAAGCACCAACTGTCATCTCTCATTGCTTCCTTTTCTGCCCAGAAATGAGGAGCCCTAGTCTCATATTTCTGTCACAATGACCATTGTCACACCTTCCCAGCCACTTCTGTCTGTATCGTGCCTTCCCTGCTATTGTGGTTTGTATCATGGCCATTTCTATCACTATGGCCTCTATAATGCCTTCCCTGCCACCGTGCCCTGTATCATACCTTGCCTGCCACCATGCCCTGACCATACCTTCCCTGCCACCATGCCCTGTAACATACCTTCCTTGCCACCATAGCCTGTATCATGACTTCCCTGCCACCATGTCCTGTATCATGACTTCCCTGTCACCATAGCCTGTATCATGACTTCCCTGCCACCATGTCCTGTATCATGACTTCCCTGTCACCATAACCTGTATCATGACTTCCCTGCCACCATGGCCTGTATCTTGCCTTCCCTCCCACCTACCTAAAATCTGACAAGTTTTTGCCATGCCCATGTTTTGTATCTGTATACTAAATTCTATAGCAATGACTTAGATATAACCTTCATTATGAGTAACAATTAAGGACTTGAGTTAAGGAGTAGGTTCAATCATCTAGCTTGTGTTCTATCCAAACCACTATGAATGCAACATTTACAAAACTCATGACTGTCACATTGTTCTCCCTGCTGTATGTAGTTTGTTTTATACATGTGTAATAAAATAAATGTATTAAAAAAGAATAATCTCTAGCAGGAGAAAGCAGCACTGAGCTCAAACCATCTTATGTTATGAGGTAGATTGGGAAGGAGAACCAATAACGTAATGACTGATGGTGCCGCTGTAAGGAGCACTTGTCACACAATCGTGAGAAGCAGAGTCCAGACCCCAGCACCCTCACAACAAGCCTGGCATCCTGCATATGTCTGTAACTCCAGTTCCAATGGGGGTAGAAAAATAAGGATCTCTGCAGATGGCTGGCTTCATCCTACCCAAGAAAATGTGAACCTCGGGTTCTGCAAGAAACAAATGGGCCAAGACGATAGACAAGGACACTCCCATGCCTTCTTCTGGCCTGTGTCTTGCACACAAGCCTGCACCAGCACATATGCATGTACATATGCTCACACAGACATAGGCACGTACATATAAATAAGTAAATCTTTAAACTAATTTGCAATAATATTTATGTCTAAAATTTTTTTCTTTCCAAGTAGCAAAATAATTTAAATAAGTAAATTGTTTTCTTTAAAATGATTTGAGGATAGAAAAACATAAATATCTGTGCAAAACACCTTCTTAACAAAATATGATATAAGCACTCATGTCAATTATAACCTTCCCTTTTCAATATGTCCATCTGGTGTTTATAAACTCTCTTCTACTACCCACTCTGTGTTTCCACAACCCTCAGCAAGCATTTCAGCAGTCTTGGTTCTTTTTCTGGAGAAGTGCTGAAGGATCTGTGCACATTGTCATCTTTTCTGGATGAGGCTGTTGTAGTTTCTCATTGTCTTCAATCACAGGGCAAGATGACACAAAAAGATGCCCTAAATGATCTCCTGTACCCTGTAATAACTTTTATTACCCCCATTATGGAGAAGAAATCCAATTCTATCCCAGTGATCGGGATCAATCATTGCTTCCCTCCACCAATACTACTATTCTTTTCTTAGCCTGTTGGCTCAAGGGCAGCAGAAGCCCAAAGTGGCAGGTGGGAAGTCTGAGCTGCCAGTTCAATGGGACGTTTGTTGTGTTTCCTGGCAGAAGTGCTTTCCCATCTGGAACTAAAAGTTATAGTCTAGCAGAGCTTAAGGTCACAGGGATAGGAAGTGAAATTCTTCCTAGTGGGTCACCAGGAGCAATAGTGAGTGGAACTGTTCACTTTTCCACCCTTCGATTCCTGGACCAGTGGTTACTGGCTGTGGGAGAAACTGTACCATAAAATGGCTGCTGATTCAAAGCATATGCCACCTTCTGGAGAACCCTGCCCCCACCCTCCAAGCTGCTGCCACCGAATTGGCACTGTGACTGTGTCTGTAAAAGCCATTTCATCTTTATATTGGGTCATCTGCTTCAGGATAGTGGGGGAACATAGTAGGACCAGTGGACTCCATGATCATGGACCCGCTGTCCAACTTTTCTGACTATGCAGTAAGTTCCTTGGTCAGAAGCAATACTGTGTAAAATACCGTGATGGTGGATAAGGCATTCTGTAGGTCCACAGATGGTAGTTTCGGCATAAGCATTACATGCATGAAAGAAAAATCCATAACCAGAATAAACATTTACTCCAGTAAGGAAAAAGTGTTGTCATATCCATGAAGGAAATGGTCATCCTACCACCAGGTCACCGGCTGGTTACCTGGTGCCATATCTAAGGCTCAATTTTGGTCTCTGATGTGACATATTTGTCACTCAGCTGCAGCTGCAGCCATATTAACTTTGGCGGTGGCAGTATATTTTGTTGAGCCCATGCATAACCTCAACCTCTGCCCCAACATTACTTTGTTCATGGCCCTGTTGGGCTGGGCAGTGACAGGAAAGCCTGGGGAAAGAGTCTGACTATCCACAGAACATGTCACCTATCTACTTGACTACTTAACTCCTTTTCTGCTGAAGTCACATTTTAATGAGCATTTACACGGGACACAAGTTATCTTCACATCCTTTGGAGAGCTCAGATCAATCCACAAACTTATTTTCCAGATGTCTTTCTCACCAATTTCCCAATCATGCTCTTTCCAAGTCTGTGACTATTGCCTACAGACAATGAATCAGTGAACAATCATACATCTGGCCATTTTTCCTTTCAAACAAAATGTATGATCATATGAGCTGCCCAATGGTCTGCCCACTGTGAAATTTCCATTTGCTGCCATCTCTCAGGGTTTTCCCAGAAAGGAGTTGTAATTTTGCAGCTGTCCACTTCTGGATAAAGCCTGCTTAATGTGCAGAACCATAAATAAACCTGGCTCTCATCATTTTTCCCTCAGTCACTAGGTCATAGAGAGCATCCAATAAAGTTATATGTGCATGCTCGGCTGCAAATGGCATTGTAACAGGAGTGGAAAATATAGGCATTTGGGCAATTTTTTCATGTAATTTGTTTATGCCTCCAGGACATGCTCAGGCTCAATCACATATACAGTAATTCCATTTGATAATTGATTGCTTATGTGCCCATACTACTTTATGACTTGGTGGGTCAGACAACACCCAGGTTATGACAGGCCACTCATGTTGATTACTAACTTGGTGGCTCATTGTCAAATGATCAATTTCCACTAAGGCCCAATAGCTAGCAAGCTGAGAGTTCTCTCTCAAAAGGAAAATAGTTGTCTGAAGGTGATGGTGGAACCTTTCTCCAAAATCCCAAATGTCTTGTCTGTGTCTCGTCCATAGGGCCTGCCAAAGGTTCCCAACAGCATCCCTATCTGCCACTGCTACTTCAAGTACCATTGGATCTGCTGGGTCACATGGTCCAAGTGGTAGAGCAACTGTAGAGCAACCTGGACCCATTGAAGAACCTTTTGTTGTTCTGTGTTCCACTTAGGGCTAGCATCTTTTCAAGTAACTTGGTATATGGGACACAGTAACACAACCCAGAGATGAAAAATGTGCTGTCTCCAGAACCCAAATAGGCTCACAAAGTGTTGTGCTTCATTTTTGGTGGTGGGATGCGCCATGTGCAATAGTTATCCTTCACCCTAGAAGGAATATCCATGCATGTCCACACCCCCAGAGTTTTAAAAAATTCACTGAGGCAGAAGACCTTTGATTCTTGGCTGGATTTCTCTGATACACATATGTCTTATAAACAAGTTACCAAAGTGTGTAAAAAGTATCTTTATTTGCCTAATGTAGTTGTGTCTCTGAGGCTTACTGCCTCCATCTGTTAACCTAAGCCTAGTCCTGGAAGCTTCTAGCCTCCATACAATCTAATCTAGGTCTAGAATTTTTATAGCCTCTGAGACATACTAATTAATAAACTTACCGTTTTTGTTCTTTCTGAACTCTGGCTGGCTGGTTCAACTCAGCTGTTCTGGCTCAAAACTCCTCTCCAAGCTGACTGATTCAATCTAGCTTCTCTCAGCTTCTGACTTTTTGCTCTACTTAGCCTCAAACTAACTCTGGAAATCTGTTCTAATCTTCTGGCTCCTTCTTGTACTTTGGCTCATCTGTCTTCACTTGTGTCTCGCATGTTCTCTCTACAACCTGTCTCTATAAAATTCTCCTAGTAAAACTGGCTCCTTTCTCTATCTCTCTGTGCTGTCCTCTGGCTTCAACTGCCTCTGCAGACCTGCACTGAACTCAGTAATGAACTCCAATCTGCCTGCTTCATTCTACTAGTTCACTTTACCTTCATTGTTTGGGATTAAAGGTGTGTACTAAGAGCAGGTCTGTATTCTAGCCAGAGTAGCCATAAAACCAGAGACACTGAGTCACTTAGAAGAAAAAGTGGGGAAGAGCCTAGAACATATTGGCACAGGAGACAACTTCCTGAACAGAACACCAACAGCCCAGGCCTTAATGTCAACAATTAATAAATGGGACCTCATGAGGCTGAGAAGCTTCTGTAAGGCTAGAGACACTGTCAAGAGAACAAAGCGACGGCTTACAGACTGGGAAAAGATCTTCACAAACTCTACATCTGACAAAGGTCTAATATCCAAAATATATAAAGAACTCAAGAAATTAAACACCACCAAACCAAATAACCCAATTGAGAAATGGGGCTTGGAACTAAACAGAGAATTCTCAACAGAAGAATATCAAATGGCTGAGAAACACTTAAAGAAATGCTCAACCTCCTTAGTCATCAGGGAAATGCAAATCAAAACGACTCTGAGATTCCATCTTACACCCATCAGAATGGCTAAGATCAAAAACTCAAGCGACACCACATGCTGGAGAGGATGTGGGGAGAGAGGAACACTCCTTCATTGCTGGTGGGAATGCAAACTAGTACAACCACTTTGGAAATCTATCTGGTGCTATCTCAGAAAACTGGGACTAAGGCTTCCTCAAGACCCAGCTATTCCACTCCTTGGAATATACCCAGAAGATGCACCAGCACACAACAAGAAAATTTGCTCAACCATGTTCATAGCAGCCTTATTCATAATGGCCAGATCATGGAAACAGCCTAAATGTCCCTCAGTAGAAGAATGGATAAAGAAACTGTGGTACATATACGCTATGGAATACTACTCAGCTATTAAAAACAAGGAATTCCCAAAATTTGTGGATAAATGGATTGAGCTAGAAATGATCATAATGAGTGAGTTAACGCAGAAGCAGAAAGACTCAAATGGTATATACTCACTTATATCTGCATACTAGCCCAAGGGGCATGTCCCACGAAAGCCTTCCCTTACCAGGAACCTGGGACAGAGGGGAGGACATTCTATTGGGACTATAGATGAGAGAACCATGTGAGAATAGCAATGTAGAAGGATCCAGTGGGTCCTAGAAACCTACAAGTAGAACATTATGATAGGCAGATTTGGACCAAGGGGTCCCGCTCAAACTAAGGCACTAGCCAAGGACAATACAGGAGGTAAAATTTAAACCCCTACCCAGATCTAGCCCATGGACAGGACAGTCTCCACACTTGAGTGGAGAGTGGGATATGACTTTCTCATGTACTCTAGTGCCTCACATTTGACTATGTCCCCTGGAGGGGGAGACCTGGTGGCACTCAGAGGAAGGACAGCAGGTCACCAAGCAGAGACTTGATACCCTATGAGCATATACAGGGGGAGGTAATCCCTCTGAGGAACAGTCATAGGGGAGGGGAATAAGGGGAAAATAGGAGGGAGGGGAGAATGAGAGGATACAAGGGATGGGATATCCATAGAGATGTAACATGAATAAATTAATAAAAAAATAAATAAATAAATTCCTTCTACAAAAGTGTTTATACCTGTGATATTTTGTTCCACAAAAATATCGCAATGATGATCAGGATAATTAAGATCTCTTTGAACTAAGTTATGACAGAGGCCAGGGAGTTAATATATCCTTGAGGTAAAACTGTGAAAGTTATTCTGGCCTTGCCAACTGAAAGCAAATTGCTTCTGGTGGTCCTTATGGACAGGTTCCAAGGAAAGGATATTTGCTAGATCAATAGCTATATATCATGTACCAGGAGATGTGTTAATCTTCTCAAGTAAGGATACCACATCTGGTACAGCAGCTGCAACTGGGGTCACTAACTTATTGAGTTTCTAATAGTTTTCTGTCATTTTCCAAGATCCATCTGTCTTCTGCTAGGACCAGATAGGAGAATTAAATGAAAATGTGGTGGAAACCACTACTCCTCCATCTTTCAAGTTCTCCATGTTGTCACTATCTTCTGCAGTTCCTCCAGAGATGGGATACTGTGTTTCATTCATTAGTTTCTTTAGCAGAGGCAACTCTAAAGACATCCCTTTAGCCTTTACAAACACAATAGCCCTCTCTCTGCAGGTCAAGAAAGCAATAAAAGAGTTCTATCAATTCCAAGTATATCTATCCCAATTATACATTCTGGAAATGGGGAAATAACTACAGGGTAAGTTTGTGGACCCACTGGATCTACTGTTGTTTGGGCTTCAGTCAAAACTTCTTTAGTCACCAGAACTCCATAAGCCTCTATTTCATTGGAGGGCCACAATATTTTTTGAGGTCTCCCAGATTCAGCATCAATTAAAAACTAGTATCCAATAGAACCTGGCAAACCCGATTGTTTTCCTTCTCCACAGTGTACAGTTACCCTTGTAAAAAGCCACAGATCTCTCTGGGAAGCACTAGAGAAAGGTTAACAGTAAAACTCTTAGTTATGTGGTTAAGTTCCAGCCTCAGAAACCTGGCCATCCCTATATTCTTGGGTTTCTGGGTCTGCTAATTGCCTTACATCTGGAAATTGGCTTACAGGCTGAGATTCCCTTCTTAACACTATCCAATGTAGCCTTTCTTCCAAATTGTTTGAGAAATTTTCCACTTATACAGATCAAACAAAAATACAGTAGGCATCTTACCTATTTTATGCCCAGAAACACCATGTTTGATTAGCTAGTACCAAAGGTTCATATGAGTCAGCCTACCATAAAATTCACTTTCCCTGTGATGTTCATTAAGGGTCAGGCCATTATGGGCTTTGCTTTGTTCATAATGACCTTTTATGATAGCTACACTCACCTTGCCTTTGATGATTCAGTGGTGCTACCTGTTCCTTGCTACTTCTGGGCCCAATTAAACCCACTGCATTTAATTCATCTAACTGAGTATCAGGTGTCTCCAAACCCTAAGATCTGGCACAAGGAAAAGGAAGACACCACAGCTTTTCAAATGTGCTGGTGCCCTTTCATCATTTGTATTTTATAGGATTAGTGAAGGGCATGTCTTCTGGGCCTTCTCATTGTAGAGAATTAGGTATTACCCAGCATACCAACTCTAATATTGCAATGTCCAGGAGCCTTAAAATCCCTTCATCAACATTAAGCCAAGATATAGCAGGCAGCCCCAAGTTCTTTTCAGTAGGCCATTTTTTGACAAATACTTCAACCAACCATTTTTTTTAACTGTATGGACTTCCATATTAAACTTAGATTCTCTATTCTCTGAGTCCACATTTATAAACCTAGCCCACCTGGATCCAGCTTTATGTTCCCTCCATTATCATTCTACAGCTTTAAAATCCATTTCCATATATATTCTCTAGACTTCTGCTTGAGTGAATTAGCTCTTATGCTCATTAACTCATTAAGCTGTTATGTGGTGTTGTGTGCCTCCTCATGGACTACACTGTCTATCTCCCTTCTAGGAGTCTGCTTTGCCTTTTCTGATTATAGGTCTAGAAGCAACTATTGGTGGTCCCAAAGGACATCAATATTGCCTTGCCTGGCATCTCCTTCAGAGAAAGTCACTGTTGGTTTAGCAAACAATGGGGATTAATTTTCTCAGTCAAAGGCAGAAAATACAATAATATATTAGGGGGTGGTGACCCATCACCACATCATCACATCTTCTGCTCAGTGTATCT
Source organism: Acomys percivali (assembly GCA_907169655.1). Taxonomy (NCBI): domain Eukaryota; kingdom Metazoa; phylum Chordata; class Mammalia; order Rodentia; family Muridae; genus Acomys; species Acomys percivali. The sequence continues at coordinate 12,436,617 of OU015743.1, read as the reverse complement.
TCTTCCGGAAAGCCTACTTCAAGTGAATTAAACCCTTGAGAATCTGAGGGTTCAAAACTCTAAGCTTCAGAAGGGTCCTCCAACACATCTAAGTTACATGATGCTGTTTTTTCTTTTTCTTTTTCTTTTTAACCAGCTAATGACTTTACATTAATCTCCAACACATTTTAAGGCTGGGAATTAAATTTTTCTATACTTTAGCTAAACTTACAATGAGGGCTTCAGTTTGGTTTTTCTAGAACTTGAGCTTTGTCATCACTGGAGAAAAGCTTCTCTTCCAGGGCAAAACTTTAGACTGTTTATGTACCATGGGAGCTGGTCAGTTTTATCACTAAACTAACTGTTCTTCTTCACTGTATTCTGAGATGCTAGAAGTTGTTTAATTTGTATCATGGAGCTCATTCTTTTCCTCATCAGTTTATCCAGAGATGCTAAGAACAACCAACCATTATCATCATTTTCTTTGTATTTCTACAAATTGTCAAAAGTTTAATGTACATAGTCACCAAATCTATTGTCTCTTACAATTGGTGAATTAGGATAATCAAATGTATTTTCCTCCTTAGGCTTGTAAAACCATTCACACCATGGGCTTTTAATACTCTCTGAACTTCTAGGAGAGGCTTCAGTAACTGGAGAGGGTTTGGAACTGTAGGTCTAGGTCATAGCAAATTGGAAAGCCTATTGAAGATGCTCTAAAAATTCATCCTTATACTTCCATTGCTCTAGAACTATTCCTGATACCAAAATCTGTATTAGTCAACATTCTCAAGACCAATCGAACTTATAGAATGATTCTGTATATCTATGTATCTATCATCGCTCTCAATCTCTATTATTTATACCATCTATCAATCTATTTATATCCCTATCGTATATATTTTATGATAAGTATCACATACACACAGTCTATCTATCAAGTAGACTTAATAGAACGACTTACAGGTTATGATCTAGTTAGTCCAATAATGACTGTCTACTAGTGGAAGTTCCAAGAATCCAGTAGTTGTTCAATCCAGGAGGCTGGATGTCTAAACTGGTCATTAATGTATACCAGAATCCCACAGAAGATAGGCTCTAGTGCCAGTGAAAAAAATAGACTTGCCAGAAGAGCAAGCAGGCAAAGAGAGCAAGCTTCTTTTTTTCCATATCCTTCATATCGGTGCCGGAAGTAATTGTGGTACAGATTAAAGATGGGTCTTCCCACCTCTAAAGATCTGTTTTGGATTAAAAAATGGGTCTTTCTACTTCAAATGATTTAATTAAGAAAAATCTTTTACTCATATTCCCAGCCATTATAGTTTTAGCTATTTCCAGAAGTAGGGAAGTTGACAACCTAGAACAGTCATCACAGCCTATATCAGCAGGCCTTCCCTGCCACCATGGCCACTCTCTTGCCTTCCCTGCCACCATGGCCACTCTCTTGCCTCCCTGCCACCATGGCCACTCTCTTGCCTTCCCTGCCACCATGGCCACTCTCAGACTTTGCCTGCCACCATGGCCACTCTCAGACTTTCCCTGCCACCATGGCCACTCTCAGACTTTCCCTGCCACTATGGCCACTCTCAGGCCTTCCCTGCCACCATGGCCACTCTCTTGCCTTCCCTGCCACCATGGCCACTCTCAGACTTTCC
>OU015743.1:12422482-12434973 GCA_907169655.1 Acomys percivali | reverse complement strand
ACTCTCTTGCCTTCCCTGCCACCATGGCCACTCTCAGACTTTCCCTGACACCATAGTCTGCACCATTCTTTTCCTGATTCTCTGGCCTGTATCATGACTTCCCTGCCAGAAGGATCTCTATGCCAACACTCCAGCAGCTAGAAAAACTCTTTCTTTTGCTTTTGTCTGACATTCTGCCACAGCAAAGTGATAGTAGATAATGCAGAAAGTGATACTAAGATGTGAGTTCTGCAACATTCAAGTCCCTTATACTCCTTTTTTCCCCCCCAGCAAACTACACAATCTGTTTATCTTGGGCCTCAACTTGTTGCTCTCTCTCACTGTAAACCCTGGAAAAGGGTGCAATGACCATTTTTCACAGCCTGCCAAACAACTTAGCCCTTTACATTTTAATTGATCTCATTCAAATTCCTAGGACCCCTCACATTCCTCACCTAGGCCATGCTCTGTATGGATGCTTCAGATAGAAAAAGAACTTGAAAGGATTGACAGAATCAGGCTATGGAAAACCAATGCTGGTCTCCCCAGTGGATGCTTAGTTCTGGCCAGTATTTGATTACTATTTGCCTCTTTCAGAAAGTGTTCGTATTACCTTAAGTTTAGAGGCTTCTAATCCATTCCTGCTTCCTTTTCCTCTCTCAGCTTTGGGCTTGCATCATGGCCTGAAACTTCTCTGCTTTCTCTCACCCTCATCCTCTTTTCAGGCACAGCAACTGGATGTCGATTTTAGTCTATTCTCAGATGGTAGTAAGATATAGGTAAAAGGAATTCCATTTGTTACCTTAAAGTTTTCCTCTATTATTTACTTATCAATATTTGGTAAATTATGAGAAGGAGGAGAGAAAAATAAAACCACAGGTAGAAATATTGCCTTTCAACTGGAAGAGACAAGAGGAGAAAGTATCAATTAGAGGTGTCAACAGATGCAATATTGAAATACGGAACAATCAAGAAGACGACATAAGCTTGATGCCTGAGACGGTCTCAGGCTGAGGGGAAAGAAAAGGAAGCTAGAAAGGAATTCTGAAATTTAGATGACTATGTTAGATTGCTTTGTAGTTCTGTGGTTATGAGTTTGATCCGGGTTTTAATTGCAAAACAGAAAGAAGATAAAAGTTAGGATTCATTTTCAACCTCAGAGAGGGAAAATATGTTGGTAAAGTAAGGTGGGTGAAGAATATGAAGGAAAGTTATTTTATAGTAAATGGATGTTACTATGCTAATGATATAAGCTTTTCTACATTAGGGACAAGATTAACCATCTGTGTCGCTAGGAACAGGTGATGTGACGCTTACTGTGCTTTCTGTCCCTAACAGTTGAAAATAAACTGTCAATATCTGGTTAAGGAAGAGTCAAAGGTAATTATGTGATAGTAGGATTTTTGTTTGTTTGAATCATGGGTCAATATGTAGCCTGAGTTAGCCTTGAACTCCACGTTTTTCTACCTCACTGTCCAGAGTTCTAGGGCTAAAGGGATGTACCATGATTCCTGGATTGTGATTACTGTTTCAAAAAGAAAATGATTATATGCCAAGTACTAGTACATCAAGAAGAGGCAAAACCTCATTTATAACAAACTGCGATTGTTACTGACAACTCATTGGGTATCTAGTGCCACAGTGTCAGTATGTCCTGAACTGGAACTTATATTTCACAAGACCATCCCTCTCTGTTTCCTATTTTGGGGAAACTTGTGCAAGGTAGAGGGCATCCCTCTGTTTTCTGGTCCGTGGAAGACTTGGCTTTCTGATAATTCAATTGAACAACCTCATTTGACCTAACTGAACCAGTTCAGTTTGGTCCCCAAAAGGCTATTTGAGGTGGCATTCTTGTCCTCTTTTTCTGACTCTGTACTTTGTGACAGAAAAACCAGAGCTGTTGAGATTCTTTAGGTCCAAGTGGAAGCTTTCAACAGCAATGAAAAGAAGGAATCAAGTCATGCTTCTGGTGAAATGACAATATTACTGAAACAGACATGTGCACTGGCTCATAACCTTCAGCTTTGTGAGTCAGTTCATTGGCTTCATTGTTTAAACCACTTTGGGTCAGGTGTTTGATTGCATCTTAATGGAATATATCACAGTGAAGTATTTCCATAGCTTGAAATGTTAAAACTTGAGTCCTGGTGTTTATAGACATAAAATCTTAGGCGAGTTTCCCACTGACTTTGATCCTAATATAGCCATTTTTAAATGAGCATGGTAATATCAAGGTTTTATATATGGAGAACAAATATGAAATACTTTGCTGAGAATGGTTCTCGGTAATGAACATAAATTAAATACAACATATTTTTTATACATAAATTCAAATTAATCAACTCCTACTCTGAAATTATAAGACATTTAAATTATTTCTTTTAAAACACAGATGAACATTAATGAAATAGACATCCAAATTCTTGGCACCCCACTTAGGTTTAAAATAAGGATACTCATGGGATGCCTAGGTCCAACTGATGCATGTACAGCCTAACTCCTACACACAAGGCACAAGGAACACTGAAGAAGAAAGGATGGAAAGGAAGGAAGTCAGCTGTGAGAGTGTGTCTTTTAGATATGACAAATAAGCTATGACAACATGGTTGCCTCAACAAGACCTGGACAATTTCAACAGCAGTAAACATCACAAAGAGGATGGGGGAATTCTTGCAAGGCTCCCACACATAGATGAAGAGATATAGGCAACTGATGACTGTTGAGGAAGAGAATCAGTCTTTCCAGAAATTAGCCCCTCAATTTGTTATCCAATACCAAGTGGTCAGTTCTAAAAACAAATGTGGAAAAGCAACACAAAATGGGATCAGTGTGTTATGTTTATATATTTCATAACATATTTGTAGCCATAACATAAAGTTAAAGAGTATGAGTTACAGAGAGAGAGTTGGGGTAGGGTATGGGAGTTGAAGGGAAGAATGAAATGATGCAATACTTTAATTATGAATAAAATTTTAAAAGGATACCTGAGGAGGCATACAGGAAGTAATTCAAGGTGAATAGAACTCCCAGAAACCTGTATATATTGACAAACTGCAGCTTTATGTCTATCAGAGGAGTGCATTCATACAGAATGTCTGGGTTTTAAAAAATGTGTCATCATGACCTTGAGCACTTCTCAGGATTGTTTGGTAAGCATTCTCAGAAGTTGTTTCTACTGTGCACGTGGACTTTATAAGATGGGCAGAGGGAAGATTAGTTTGTATATTTTGATAGGGTTGAGGGGACTGTTTGGTATGACTTAAACATTTGATGAGAGCACTTACTGGTATCCACTTCAGTTACCACGATGGGTTTGGAGAACTGAATCCTGAATCCCCAGGGATAATCTCCAGTTCCTTTGAATAGTCGCACAGTTCGTTCACGAACTGCAAGGAAAGCAAAGAATCCATTGCCTTGAGTTTACATTTAGCACTAAACACTACTAAAATGTATAAGTATATAAGGATACACCATTGAATTGTAAAAGTAATAAGTTTGCTAGCTGATTCCATGCCAGGCCAAATAAATATGTTCCAAGCAATACTAAGCAATAGCATGTATTAATTATACAAATTTCTGGGTTTCACTGTAATATTTTCATACAGTGTGGCCTATTTTAATCCTTATAACAGATGATGATTGCTAATATTATTATATATTTATAGAAGACAATATTGAAGTGTAGAGCTGTTAAATTTTCATGTCAAGGAAACAAAATTTACTACTGCTAGGCAGTACTACACCTTGGATTCACACTTAGCCACTCTGTGTCAGCTAGCTAAAATATATACAAGTCTTGCAAACTCTAGGTTCTTAGATCAGTAAACTAGAATATTTATCACAACATTATTCATGGAAAAAAGAAAATTGGAACACAGTCCATAAACTGAGGTTTTACAAGAAGCAAAGAAAAGTAAGAGACCTGGCTCACAAGGAAAATACAGTAGTAATTGGTTTGGAAAGAGGTTGGCCATCTAGCTAACTTTAATTACTGTAGCGCATTTATCAATCCACTTTTCTTTCTGTAATTTTTTTCTTCATGCTACTTTCACATCTTCTTTTCTGTATCATTCTCCCTGTAGTGTGTGTGTGTGTGTGTGTGTGTGTGTGTGTGTGTGTGTGTGTGTGTGTGTGTGTGTATGTGTTTTCTGGACAGCTTCTCCTTGTTAATCAATGTAGCTTATCCATGACGTCAATGTATCCTCTGACCCTCTTGACTTTTCTCTACCTGAAAGCACCTGGCCCTCTATGCCCACTATGAAGAAGACTTTCCAGGTTTGAAATCCCAGTCGAGCCTCAAAGATCATAATCATCTCAGTTCAGAACTATTTTGGGGTTTTTATTCCTCAGTGATGAGAAAAAAACATATGAGTCCAGACTGTGAACATCATTTGCACTTTGTCTTGGAGACTTGTAAAGAGTAAATAATAATAAAGTATAATTGGAAACTTTCTCAAGCTTCAGACGTAGATTCTTTATACTAGATGGACCTCAAGCTACTTGTAACTAGGCAGTTACAAGACAAGAATACCAAGCTACTAACAAGACTCAGGTCCTTTCCTAAAGAGTAGGTGGGCATTAGAATTTCTGGGTAATACATGTTGCTGCCTCTTTTCAACGTGCTGCTTCTTGTACTTTCTGTGGATGTTATTTTTTATTTCTCAGATTTAGATCTCTCTCCGGTTCAAGGTGCAGAGATGTTTCTTTTTTGTAGAGTTACCTTATCTTAAAGTCCACATTTGAAGGCACTTTGCAGAACACCTATATGTAGACAAAATATGAGCAAGACTAAAAGCACCTAGGAACTCTTGAGACGTTGAAGTGATGGAGAAGGAGATTCCAGAAGGTTGTGAGAGCTGTAGAATCTTGTTCTTACCATCCTTACAGATGGTCTTAGATGAGGTGCGCATAACATTTGTAAGACCATTATGAGCATAAATTTATATTACTTTGCAGAGCTTGTAGAATGAGTTACTTAATTTTTCTCTCAGATATTCTAGGGTGCATCATTATATTTCATTCTGTCCAGGCATGCTCAGTTGTGACCTCCTGTTTGGTCAGATAAGGAAGATAAGCATCTAATATAAACAAAGGGATATCTGTCCTTTTTTCACAGGTTCATTGCAGTCCAAAGCAGGAGTCATTGCTTCACTAACATTTGCTGTGCACTGCTTTACTCCCAGGCACTTTCTTGTGTAATAGGACTGTAGCAGAAGAGATGGAGAAGAGTCATTTCCTCTTGAAGCTTAGGTGTTGGACACTTGTAGCCCAAACTGGCACTATTCAGGGAGGAGTGGAAGGATAACGTCTTCATATGGACTCCTCCTTGCTTTTGTAAAATGTCTGAAGAAAACATGTTGTTCTTCTTTTGTTATCAGGAAAAGCGTAGCGATATTGCTGAGACAGGATTCCATGTATGCCAGCTCCACAGTACTGTGTTCTGCAATGCTCTGTGTCTCTGGGAAACTTTGCTATGCATTAAGAGAATTCTCTGTTGGTATGACTGATTGGACAATGTCTTATTGGATTTCATAATTTAGGAGGCAGAATTGAGTAATTCAAGGACTTGGGAGTTAATATTTCAACCCTCTGAGATAGGCTGGTAGGTAATCAGGAAGAGGGAAAAGCAGAAATCCATTTCTGACTGCTGTAACAATAATTTTCTAATATCTCTACTTTTCAAGGTTTTTTGGTCCCTCTAGGTTACTCTCTTGATGATATCTTCTGCTTTTGACAGATTGATTTACCCAACAAATATTTGATTAATGGGAGATTTTTATGCACTGATTCAATTCAAATCATATTTGTTGTTTTGTTTTTATATTCCATGAGACTATTAAAATTGCTATTGCTTTCAAGGTCATGTTTCTGTGGTTTTGGTTTTTCAATCAAGCAAATTGAATGTCAACAACACATATGGAAGAATAAACATTTCAATAAAGTCTTGAAATGGTGGGCTCAACTATAGAACTCCCCTGTGGGAGGGCACAGTCAACATGTTTGTAACGAGTTCCTTCCCCATCCTGAAGACAATTTCTCATATTTTAAGATTTATGGTCCTTCTTTCCCATGGCACTGTCTAGTGAATAATCTATAAGTGCCACACAGCTGCTGACAAGCCACAAATGAATGTCATTGTTGTTTCACAGACTGTGGGTGCATCGTCAAGTAATTTATCCCTCTAGACAACACTTCCTTAGCATCATATTGTTGGTAAAATCCAATTGAAGGACAGATATGTTCATGAATATAACAAAACTCACACACAGAAATACCCTACATTCTTTTTTTTATACCCTACACTCTTTTTTTATACCCTACATTCTTAAGATAGCTGCAGCAATGCAACATTACAGAGAGAGATACCTTTGTTTGCCTATTTTCCAACTTGGAACTTTTAGAAAATTAAGGATTAGGTTTTGTTTTATAAGCATAAAATTCGGCCTTCATAAAATATATTGTGACACATGTAAATTAGCATTACAGTATCTTTGAAATATTATTAGGTAATTAACATAAGATAGTTTAAAAATTATCCATTTATTTGCAGCCCACTTTCCTAATGTCTACATTTTTTCTTGATATCTCAATGCTACTTAGTCAAGAAGATATGCATCCCAGCATAGGGAACACTTGAAGTCTTAGTAACAACAAAACAGTTTCTGATTGAGGTTTGGTGTAATAAACCCTCAAAATGTTCACTTGCAAAATGTAAGTAGATTTCATACACATACATATAAGCCTATACGTGCATGCATATGTGTGTGCGAGAAGATTATATTATATTCATATATACATAATGTATGTCTATACATAATGAAAATAGTTCCAAATTTTCTTTTACCAAGGCAAAAAAAAAAATAGTAGAGTAAGGAAAATTCTTGTTTTTTGATGACTGGGAACATAGTAAACATTATAGTAATTATGTTTTTTTAAAAGATCTTATATATTAACTTTTACTTACACTTATGAAAGGAGTAGTTGTATTTTATTTATATAGCAGATTCCAGATAAAAAAGATAGTCGAAAATACGTGTTTAATTGGTAAGTGTATTAATAATTAAATTGTGTGCAAACTACATGTGAATATACAAATACATTTATGTGAATATATTTATTATTCTGCACAAAATAAATTGAGAGATTAAAAATAACAAAGATGTATAAAAATAACTAACTTTAATTTTCATGTAGATAATTTCATTCCAGGTTTTATAATGCTATACATCAGGGAGAGAAGCAGACAGAGATGATTTTGTAAAGTAACATGGCTGATGAGTTACTCTACTCACTCAGTACTACTTTTTTACTGTACTTACAGTGTTTTATTCATGAATTCAAAAATGTGTATTGCTTTTCTAAGATGAAATAGATCCATTCTGGTGGCTGGAATCCATCAGTGAGTTAGGAATATTCTTGGCCCCTAAGCTCCTTTCAGTCTGCGTCCTTCCCTCATGCTATAACTCGAATAAAAGTTATATGCAGACACTTTTATGTTTTTAAGATTACTGTTGGGGCTTCATTGTCTCTCTTGTAATTTCTCTGACTTTTTATTTCCTTCTAGTAAGAAAATCTACCATAAGATTTGTTACATTTGGTGTTCTTTTGTGAAAGATCGCAGGCTGAGTTTGGACTTGCTGTGTAGCCTATGCTGACTTTGGATTCTTTTAAAAAGATATTTATTTTTTTTTATCATTTTAATTGTGTGTATACCTGTGTATCTGGATAGGGCATGCGAATGTGTTCAGGTGCCCATGGAGGCTAGAAACTTTCAAGGCCCCTGCATCTGGAGTTATAGGTGAGCTGTGTGACATGAGTGTTGAAAACCTAACTCCAGTCCTCTGTAAGAGCCGCACTACCTGAGTCATTTCTCTGGCCTTACCCCTGAATCCACTTCCTGCGTGCAGGATTTCAGGTGTGCGCCACAATCCCTATCTTATGTTAGCATTTATTCCAAATCTAGTACTGCTATTCTGAAGGAATAGCTCTTTTTTTATTTTACATGAGAGCTTTATATGAGTATATATTTACACAATTTCCCCTCTCCCTCTCCTCCATCCAATTTCCCCCCATTCTTCCTAACTCTCTCTCAAATACATGGCCTCTTTAATATACGTACACATAAAAATTTATAAATACAATCTTCTGGATTCATTCATTTAGTGCTGTTGTTACATGTATGTGTTTAGGTCTAACTATTTGGAATTACATGGCCTATTAGGGGTTCATCCCTGCAGAAGACTGATGCTCCCTCTCATAACAGACATTAATTGATTGTAGTTCTTCATCTAGGGGTGAAGGCCTTGTGGGATTTCCCCCATCCACATTGGCATATTAATCCTTAGGATCATTTTTGAAGGACTAGGTCTTAAAATTTTAGTAATTTCAGGTTCTCTAACACATGTCAACTACCTACGTTCTTCAGTGTTCCCGGCTCTAGCTACATGTTTTCTAGGGTGATTGCATCTCTCTGTAACTTTCAAGTCCTTACCAGCGACTGGTCTTGGCTTTTTACTAAGACACCTGGGGCTGTCTTCAGGATTCCCACCATCCCCCCGGAAGACCCATGCGGTGGAGTGGAAATTCTCCGTGTAGAATCCCTTTTCTTCAATATCGACTCGAAAGCCCAGATCCACAGAATGAGCATCATCAGAGGTGACTGAGGAGCAGAGAAAGTGAGGAGTTAAGTTACACTCTGGCAGGAAGGGTGGTCCAGGTGAGAAGCACCCAGACATGCAGAGGCGAGGCCCCTGTGAAAGAAGAGCATTATCCTTGAATGGAAACAGGCATCCAAGTTTGCTGTGCACTTTTCTTGAGAACTATTTACATACTATTAAAATATCATAATCAAAACAAATATTCCTGAGGCTGTGGAGAGGGCTCCACAGTCAGGAATGCTTACTGCTCATCCACAGGACACAAATTCAGTTCCCAGCACCTATATTTAGTGGCTCAAAACTGCTTGTCACTTTAGCTCTTGGAGATCTGTCACCCTCTTCTGGCCTCCTCAGACACTGTACTGTCATGCACACACACACACACACACACACACACACACACACACACACACAAGACATATCTTTTAAAAAAATCACAAGATACTGCTTCAGGCTCTGTGTGATGGGAGGCTGTGCACTGGACAAATTACTGGAAATACTTTAGTTAAAGGAAGTTGTTTGCTTTTGAAAAAGAATATACTACTCTTTAGAGGTCAAGATGAAACCAGTGAAGATTAAGAATCAGCTTTCAGAATCCATTTTTTAAAGCACCAAGTTCAAGGGAAAGGATTATCTGATACAAAATCGTGTTGCTGTCTTTATCTTGAAAGAGGTACTGCAAAGAGCATTTCTAGAAATCTCACTGTGGGTTTATATGAAGAGAAGTTTATACAAGGAGACGTGTAAAATTTCATCTATCAGTTCTTCCCTGAGATTCTATGGAAGCCTGTGTCCTTAAAAAGAAATGAGCTTGTCTTTCCACATTACCTGCCACGTTTCTTTGTGCCCTGGTTAGAAAGTTCAAACCTGAGTAAAATCCTGCTCCATCCCTTTCAGCCTTTCACGCAGGCACAGTTGAAAAACTGCACTTCAGAGTCAAAAGCCATGTTTGAGAAAACGGCATCATTTATTTGTATTTTCTTAAAGAGTGGGGCGTTTAAGGAAAACAGTAATTCTCCCTATTATTGCAAAACAGCAAAGCACAGGTTGATCTGACGTCCAGATTCTCCTGCCTCCTCTCCCCAAGTCCTGGGATGGACGGTATGTGCCTCAGCAGCTTCTTAAACACAGTAGAGCATCTCACTTCCCTCCCTGTCCCTCCTCACAAACTGTAGTTCTTCCTACACCATTCTCAGGGAGTCTCTGGAAAAAATCGCTTATAGCCATCATCACCTGACCAGCAAGGCAGAGTTCTACTGTGGGTCACAGCAGTCCACTGCCTCCATCTGGCCCCAGCTAAGCATTGGTCTTCGGCTCTCTCAGTTTTCTCTGAAGAATCAGTCTTAATGGTTCTTTTGCTTTCTTAGAACTCTACTGAAGAGAGCAACTATTAGTTGTTGTCCTGACACATAGATAAATGGACAATAGATTTCCAGCTTCCACGCTTGCTTAACTTATGTGAGACTATACTAGACATTTGATGGCTTGGGTGGTTTGAGGCACATTCATTCACTCACTGAACTGACTTGAAATAAGTGCTGTTCTCCTAGGAATCAGATGAAGTTTTATGTACACTGGGGATAGAATGATGGATAAGACACTGGCTCCTGGTGCAGTGTGAGAGTTTAGCTAGTTGTAAAGACAGGCATGTCTAAAGGAAGCCTATCACCATAATCCATTCAGAGGATGGGTGGGGGAGAGGATAGGGATACACTGGGAGGAGTGAAGCATTCCTTTTATACAGTCTAAATCTAAAATGACAAACGACACCTTTTGAGTGTCTATAGAACACCAAAAGTATGAAAATACCACATTTGCTCGATTTGAGAAATCACAGCCAGGATATAGGTGTACTACAGACAGTGTATAAAATCATCTGTAATTTTGCTTTTACATTCGGACCCTATCCTCAGATACTGTATGATGCTCATACAAATATCCCAAAGTTCCCTAAATCTCCAGTCAGCAATCTACAATATTCTACCTATATCCATAGGTAATGCTGATTGAGTTGATCTACTGTTAGGTTTGGACGGGAACAGAGATGACATATAGCAATATCATATAGTTACAAAGTTGGAAACTACGTAATATGAGAACATTATGGGACATGATGCTTATTGAATTAAAATTATAAAATGTTTAGGGCAGAATAATATAAATAGCATAAGGCAGAACATGATACCTTCTTCCACATAGCACATTTAAAAACACTTTATGATTTTCTTCTTTAAAAATTTCACTTTTTCAGTAATTCTGAGTGTGACAATTGATTGGGACAGGTAAGGTAAACCCAAAATTTTATAATACTTTATTGATGTACCTTTCTGAGCTTTAAGACTAAATTAACATTTTTGTTGTTTTTTTTTAGGTATAATAGGACTTTCTAAAGTTTTAGATTCATTTCCTGTGTTCTGTACTTTAAAAGCTGAAAATAATTTCAGTTATTTTAAAATGTTTATTGATGTAGCTCACACATATTTCTGGAACAAGTGGTTTATCTTCAGCAGTAAATGCCTGTGTTGGCTATGCCGTCATCCCCTGTCCTGTAAGGGTCTCAGGGCAGGCCTTTATACGGATCACTGTTTTTACCAATATGTGTGAGGTCATTCAAACAGCTCACTTACTTACAAACAGATGTGATCCTGTGGATGAGTAGCTCTGTATTTATTCAGTTAGCAAGACAGAGCTAATGAACATACTCTTACACAAGCAGAGACATAAAATTTGTGTTCAACTCCAATGAAGCAGCAAGCCACACACCTGCTGAAAATTTATAGCTGCTAGAGGTCTCAACAGCTGCTCCATGTTGGACCTTGATCTAAGCAGGCAAGCCCAGATAACATTTTGTCAGGAAGAGTTTGTTACCAAATTAGATTTGCTAGATGAGACACTTAACAAATGAGCATTTCAAACATGAACTATTGCTAAAATTTCATTTTAACTCTTTTATTCCACAAAATGCAGTCATGTTCTTTTACTTTTCATGTTTTAGTTTTTACTTATATAATAATAATAGTAGTAATAGTAATAATAATAATAATAATAATAATAATAATAATAATAATAATAATAATAATAATATAGTTTAAAAGTAACTATATCATGTGCAAGTTACCTCTGAGCACCTTCGGTAGCCTTATACTTCTTTTATTCTAGTGTATCATTTGGAGAAAATGAAGAGATGGTCATGTGAAGAAGCAAGGCTCTGATTGATTGTTCCAGAAAGAGCAGGGTTTTATTTGAGTTCAACCAGATGCAGTCATTTGCTGTTTAGTGCAAGAGCAGGAGTGCCAATTAGACTGCCTGAAATTGAAACCCAACTCTAAGACTAATTATATATGGCTGAGTGATGTCGGACATGTCACTTATCCTTTGCATGGGGCCCTGATTAGCAAAAGGAGGTTGGAAATACAGTAACATAACTCATAATCCTACTGGGAATTATGTTAACAAGAAAATGTATCTTAAGTGGCCCTGAATAGCACCTGGCATCAAGTAGGCTCATCACAATCCTTAGGTTGTACTATTTAAAAGTTTTTAAATAGGTATTATTTTATTTTAGGTAGGTATGTATTTCATTTTATGTGCATGAGTGTTTTTCATGCATGTACGTCTGTGCAACATGTGCATGCCTGGTGCCTTCAGAGGTCAGAAGAGGGTCGCTGATCTAGGGGAGTTGCAAATGCATGCAGAACACCAGGTGGGCACTGGAAATTAAACCTGGGTCCCTTGCAATAGCTCTTAACTTCTTAGCTACTCTCCAGTCCACTTAGCTCTTATTATTAGGAATTAAAATTGGTTCGCTTACTCCTTCCCTAATTCTTCCCCCCTCCTCTCTTTCTTTCTCTCTCT
>OU015743.1:12395465-12422472 GCA_907169655.1 Acomys percivali | reverse complement strand
CTCTCTCTCTCTCTCTCTCTCTCTCTCTCTCTTTCTCTCTCTCTCTCAGTTGCAACTAATATTTGGAAAGTAGAGCTCCATAAGAATTCTATTAGCTGAATGAAGTACGGGATATGCTGAGAGCTATACTCACATGATTAACCCCAAATTCCTGCATCATCTGTTTGTGATCCAGGGGCCATTTAAGATTATAAAAACCAGAGGCCCATTTTGTGGTTCCTTCCCACTTCCATTGCTAGCCTTCAAGTTATCCATCCAGTATACCTTAGTCAGCATTCCCCATAATCAGATGGATTGATCAACTGTGTCAACACAGTAAACATGTCATCCTTAATGTCTTTTCCAGTTATTACATAGGAAGTTAGAGATGAGTGAGATTAACAGAGTGAAAATGCCAGTGGTAATGATGCTCAATAAAACTGTCAGGTTTTAAGTCACATATTCGTAGCATAGCCTGACTCTGTAAATGAGGAAAAAAATTCAAACCACACATTAAACAATAGCAGCCCAAGCATCTCTGAATGAATTGCAGGCTGTACTGAAATTTTTCTCAAGAAATGTAGCGTGCCTTCAACGTAGCAATGCCTTGGATAAGGTGAAAGAGAAGAAGCCAACACTTGTTCTTGTGTCTAACACGGACCACATTGGTAGGATAAGTTTTCATTCAAAACAAATTTTACCCCAAAGAGAACACAATCACTGTTTAGTTAAAATTGTGTTAGGGCATTAAATATGAGCTTACATTAGCATTACAGCTGATCTTGTGTTATTTCAAGCGGAGTATTGGTTAAATGTTTTAAATAACTTTGCAAATTGAAAAAAAAATAATCCCTGACTTGCTGTGCTAGCCAGTTTTCATTGTATAAATATCCCCTCCATGGCCAGTATCAAGCTAACGACCTGCTCTAGTGAGTTATTGTGTGGAGAATGTGCACAGCTGGCTTGGAGAACAGCTATGAGCTGGCCCCAACGCACTTGTGATTGTTTCTTATTTAAAAAAAAAAAAAAAAAAAAGCAAAGCAGTCATGAATGTCTAAGAGCAGCAAGGGAAAGACAAACCATTACAATGAGTGGAATAGACGCTCACTAGGAGGCCAATCCGCTGAAGAACCCAATGAACTAGAAAGAGCCTGACCCATCCCTGTTACATCTGAAGCCCATTTTCAGCTAATCAAACCGGGAGAGTTCCTATTGGGTTTGTTCGATAGATTGCAGAGATCATTGATTACAGAGTAGTATTCCATATCTTATAAAGGAAGAAGAAAGAAATTTGAATATTTTCACTGGAAAGAATCCATAAATTCTTGAGGACATAGATAAATTTAACTTGGAGAGAGAATGGGGAGAGACAAGTGGAATAGATGGGCATTTAGGAGGTGATATGGAAACCTGATACAGTGGAAACTTCCTGGAACCTATGAGGGTGTCCCTAGCAGCGACTTCTAGCAACTTGGGTCATGGAACCTGAACTGGCCATCTTCCGTAACCAAGCTAGTCTCCCAGTGTTGGTACTGGGACGCTAAACCAGCTACAAAACCTGCAACCCACAACCTGTTCTGCCTGCACGATGCTCTGAGGCGATGGTGCCTTAGAGCATGTAGGAGGGGCCAGTCAAGGACTGTCTAACTTGAGGCCCAAGCAACAGGAAGGAGCTCATACCTGATACTGCCTGGATGGCCTGGACTGCAAAGTTGAATGGCTCTGAGACCTAGGGTAGAATCAAGCACAACTGACAAAAAAAAATCAATGAAATGATTCCCAATGATATTCTGTAATACTCATAGAATCAATGCACACCCCAATTGTCATCAGAGATGCTTTCTCCAGGATTGAAGGAGATACAGAGACCCACAGCCAACCATTAGGCAGATCTTAAAGAACCCCAAGGAGGAGGGGATGGAAGGATTGCCGGAGCCAGAGGAGCACAGAATAAAAGGAGAACACAGCTCACAGAATCAAATAAGCAAGTCTCATGAGGACTCATAGAGACTGCAGAGGCCATGGAGCCTGCATAGGTCTGTGCTAGGCCCTCTGCACATAAGCTGTGCCTGTTCAGCTTGGGGTTTCTGTTGGACTCCTAACAATGGGAGTGGGGGTGTCTCTGAGTCTTTTGCCTGCTCTTGGAACCCTTTTCATGCAGCCTCGATATGGGGGTTCATGCCTAGTCTTACTGCATTTGTTATGCCATGTTCATGGATGTCCCTGGGAAGCCTGCTTTTTTTTCTGAGGAGAAACAGAGGAGCAGTGCATTTGGGGGAGAGGGAATCTGGTAGTAGTTGTGGGGGTGGGAGAGAGGCTGGGAGGAGGGAAGGCTGTTGTTGAGATGTATTGGATAAGGGAAGAATAAATTTAAAATGCATATCACTATATATACATGTATATAATATATATAAAGCTCATGCAGAATTTATAAAGGTGTATACTTTTTATGTCTACTTTAGAATAAATTTAATTTGAAAAATTTATCTTGTGCAGTAGATGCTTCACTATATGTAAGTTAGCACGTATAAATTTTTGTCTCTCTCTCTTTTTTTTTTTTTGCAATTATAATAAAATTGTTCATCCCCCAGCTTCCTAGTATATAAAGATGGATAAATGCTGGCTGTTGTTTTGGTGGACTGATGGATAACTTGGTGATGTTTTACATAAGCTGCAGGTACAAATGCAGATGAATGTGTGGTACGGGTCACTGTATAGGACCGTGGTTTTACAGACACAGCCAGCCCTTGTCCTCCCACACAGAAAGACCAGGAACAATATTGTTCGGACCTCATTGCCATCAGCAGCCTCTTGGTATTACTACCTGGCAAACCTAATAAAAAGCCAGAGAGTTGCTTGACATGGGCCAAAGAGGGGAGACCCTTGAGCTAGACAGAAAGTGGAAGGCAGGAAAGGAAACCCCAGGGACAAGTGAAAGCTGTTTTCAGAGATGACTTCAAGAGAGTGGAAAGAGCACAGACGTCAGCCTCTCATTTTGATAAAAATGTTAAAAAGCCACGAAGATACTTAGACCCTGCTTTCTGCAGGGTTTATATTAGAAACACTGGTATGCTCAATTACATATACTTAGAAGCAGGATCTGCCTCTGAACTTTATGCACAGTAAAAAAAAAAAAAAAAAAGAGGTGTTTCAAAGTCTACATAAGTATTCGAGAAAGGATAGTTTGTCCTCTCGCCAACCATTCAGTGTATGTATGTATGTATGTATGTATGTATGTATGTATGTATGTATATGTGTACGTGTGTGTGTGTGCATGTGTGTGTGTGTGTGTGTGTGTGTGTGTGTGTGGTGTTGTAAGATGTGTGTTGAGGGGATAGTCTGATGTATTTTGATGCTAATGGATTGCTGTCTCTGTGACCCAACTTTTGCTTAAGAGAAAGCTGCCCCACCTGGGCAGAACAAAGAAGATAGGTGGGGCTAAGAGAAAGAGAAATTCTGGGAAGAAAAATCACTGCCAAGAGAAAAAAGGAGAGAGACCTGAAGTAAAGAGAGGAAGGCCACCAGGGGTTAGATGGAGGAGAAGTGCATGGCCTGTATGGATGGAGAATCTGGCCCAGAAAAAGAACATTAACAAGTATTTGGAAATTATGGATGGGAGGTAACTTGATAAGTTATTAGAAACAGATGACATGAGATTGAGGCAGGGATCCCTTGCCTGCCCCACTATAGGAGGTAGTTTAGAGGATTGATATCTGCCCTGCCCCAGGTTAACTAAGGCTATTTTAAAATATAAAAAGTGTCTGTGTCTTAATTGATCACTAGCCAGGCCTACAGGTAATAAAAATAATTTAAAAAACAATAGATGTGTAGATGAGTTTATGAACAAGAATTCACATTATGCCATGAGATATGTAACACTTGGAACCTAGATGCTATCTGTATTCCGTGATGTGAAATATAGCACAGAATTTGAGAGTGTTTTGATGCAGCATTACATGAACATTGCTAAGAATGTAGAAAGATGAAAAGGCAAGAGCTAGAGAGACGCAAGGTGTAAGCAGGACAGTGACAAATCGCAGAACCGCCAGAAACTGCAAGGTAATTTCAGGCTTACCCTGACCATGCTTTGAGGCCCACCATGATACAAGCAGACGCACTACATACCCCTATGTGGAAATGCAAAATGCTAGAAACTGAATGAGTTACGCAATCTCCTGGGCCAGAGCCAAACCTGTCACTGCAACAAAATAATTGTCGTAGTGAATAAATCCTACTAGAAGTAATTGATACCAAAAAAAAAAAAAAAAGAAAAAATCAATGATGAAGAAGAACTCTGAAACATACTAAGTATCAACATATTTTAAAAACTTGCACAAGATTACATAATATATAAATAAAACAGTTGATAAAATAAAGGTGGAACAGAAGGTGAAAGACAATGAGCACTAGAACAAATTAGTGAAGCGGTAGGAACAGAGCTTTGGGAGCCTAATAAAAGATGTGCATTCTCAGATAGGTATTTCAAGTGTATACGAGCAGCAAGGGATCTCATATAGCAGTACATGTGGAATATAAGTGACACGGCTCCAGTTGTAGTTCCTTGCTGGTCAACACAAGAAAGACCTGGAAGAATTAGGCATAGGCCAAAGGACAAGAATAAAATCTTTCAGAATAAAATACAATATTTAAATTTCATTCTTCATGAACGTAGGAATTTAAAGTTTCCTGCTGGTAACAACACAGTATTCGATTTTTTTTTTTTTTTTTACATTGCTTACACTCCTTCCCCACATATATATGGCTTCTGTCAAGCCCTAGTCTTTTGTCAGGCTACTGTTTTATTATGGGAAAGAAATGACACCGATGCCTATGATGACACTTGTGTCATTGTATCAGCTTGTCCACAGGACACAACACACTATTCTCACTACTCTCTTTTCACCAGACAGTTTCTGTAGCTCCACAATGTACTTTGTTTTGTTTTTGTCCTTTCAAAAAAAATCAATCATAGTTCACTGAGGTTTTTTGGTGGTGTTTTCGCAAACGCACTTTACTTTTGTAAATAAGTTTCAAATAGCACATGCCTAAGAGTTGGACTTATCTGCTTTAACATCAACTGTTGCAACCTTGGATCCATATTAGTTTTAGTATGTACAAAATGTGCTAGCCACCCCCCACCATGTATTAATCCATGTTTTATTTTAGTCAGTTTTCATGGGTGATTACTTGTCATCCACACTCAGAGGCCATTGTTTGTGAGGCTGAGAGCCAATGCTGGTTAACGAACATAGTCACTACAGCCCAACGAAACAATTTCACAAAGAATACAGATATGTTTTAAGACTTCATTTCAGGAATCTTAAAATGAGAAGAAAAGTCTTCACTTATAATCAACCATATTGACCTCATCCTTTTACATTATGCATATTTTATATACAAATGGGGATTTTTAAAAGTAGAACACAAATTTAACTCAACGAACAATCCTATAGATAGCTATTTCAGTATCTAAAGAGAAAAGAAGACATAGCACTGTGCTGCAGGTGTGATTTCTGAAGGTCACTTACCAAGTACTAATTCCTTAATAGACAACAATGAGTTGATTGTTTTTTAAAAGCACCTCTCATTAAAAAAACAAATGTAACCACCACATCACAACATTCAAAGAACCGAAGTGACATCTCAGAGATGAAGCAGAAGGCATTTAATTAAGACAACGAGCCGCTGTCTTTGCTGTTGCTTAGAAACACAGGCTTCTACTCACTGGAGCCTTCAGTGAAGTTGCTGATGAGAGAGCTGGCCCCAGCTGAGCTGCACCTCTTGCTGTCCTTGAACTGCTGCCTCCTCCTGGCCCACTGGTCTATTGCTTCTTCCTGGGAACCATCACTGGCTCTTCCACCTCTTAGAGCCAATTCCTGCGACAGCTTTCGGGCCTTAGTGATCTCCAAATTCTCGTCTAGATTAAACCATATTAAATATCAAAGTGAGGCACCAATTCAAGATAGGAAATGAAATAGTCTTTGAAACACAGAACTATAAGAAAAATCATTCAATCTCTTCGTGTTCCACTTGTTAAATTGGAGAGAGAAATGGAGATATAAGTTAACAGGTTTATATAGTCCAAACTATTGCCTTCTATCATTATAAGCAATGAAAATCAATTATTAGAAAAACAATATTATCAATAAAATGCCATAGTCCAATTAAATGGGAAAATTTTTAAAAAGAAAACTTGAAGTGCATAAACATAAAATCTAGAAAGCTATTTCATAATTTAGAATTATTTAAGATTTTTACTTTTTGATACTATACAAAAGGCAAACAACCTAGATTTGAAAATGACTTTTTATTTATTATGTTCCTAGAAACAAATGAGTTTTTATAATTTTGTTTTTGTTTCTCTTTAGAATTTTCTCATATATTTAATATGGGAGCCTGTGCCACATATGCTTTGAATGCTTTGCACCTATTCTGATGCTCAGTGTTGATGCAAAAATATAGATGAAATCTGGCTCAAACACACTGTATGTAGTTGCGCTAGTTAGTTTTGCCAATTGCTCACCAACTACAGTCATCTGGGAAGAGGGTCATACATTGAGGAGTAGCCTCCATCAGACTGGACTGCAGTGTGTCTGTGGGGCATTCTCTTGACTAATGATTGCGGTGGGAGAGCTCAGGTCCCTGTGGGCAGGAGTCCCTCCTAGGTAGTTGTTTCTGGGTTATATAAGAGAGCAAGCTGAGCAAGCCATGAGAACAAGGCAGTAAGCAGGATTCCTCCACAATCTCTACTTAAGTTGAGGCAGGTTTCTCTTGAGTTTCTGCCCTGACTTTCCCAGTAATGGACTGTAACATATAAGCCATACAAACTCTTTACCATCTCAAGTTGGTTTTAGTCAGTGTTTATTTTAGCAAGTGAGAAGCAAATTAGGTCAGTATCACTTTTTTACTAATGTTGTACAGCGCTGCCGTCCAAGCTAAGCTTAAATATAAAATACCTCCCAAGATTAAAATTTAATACCTATAATCCTAGTATACCCCAACGAGGTAGATAATTTAGGCATGGTGATTTTAATATAAGTTATGCTAATCTCTAGTCACATGTGAACCTCTTCTGATTCCACAATATACAAGGTAAGCACTGAGTTTTTCTGTGAATCAGGAGACATGCTGGAGCTGGAATACACATGCTAAAGCTCATGATGGAACATTGTCAAAATATATACTGTCAGATTTACCAAATGTTATGGTTTGAACCTATGCATCACTTGAAAATTCATATATTTGGAAATCAACAGACCTAATGTTGAGAAGTTGAGACTTTAGTAGGTGATGAAATCTTGCCTGCTTTACTTCCATGAATAGGATAATTTCCCTTACAATTTCTGAAGAAGTCTAGCTGGGCCGTGCTGCTCTTCCATACACAGCAGAAGTGGACACTTCGATAGCAGGAAAAAGGCACACCACCATGCTAAATAAGTTCTGTGACCTTGTCTTTCCCAACCTCCATACATACTGTTCTTTGAAAATTATCACTTACTGATATTTTGTCATATAACAATGTGACTGGACTGGGACCTTAAGAATGGATGGGAAAGTCGTTCTCTTGAAAGTGTGGGGGATCTAGGGAATGAGGGGAGAAGGCACAGAGAACTGGAGGAGCACTGCTGAGGAAAGCACAGAATCTCAGCTGAAACTGGGGAGGGCTGGGCTTTTGCACGTCTACAGAGATGCTAATAAGTGCATGCCTGGGAAACCCCAGTTTCACCTGAGGCCACTCGCTTGGAAGTTATCTTAATGGCTGTTGTTTTGTACAAGAGAATGGATGGATTTCCATTCATCTTTCTGTTTTAAGCTATTGATAAAGAGCTTGAGTTCTCAAACTTCCTCAAGTCTTTGCCAGGTCTCTTGGAATCATACACTTCTTCTTTTTTTTTTTTTTAGACTATAGGGAAGTAAACGTAATATTCTGTGCTTAAAGGGGTAAGACTCCTACCTTTTCCTCTCTACTGCACCAACTCCCTTACCTCCTCAAACACCCAGCGCTATGGCAAGGTTTCTTGATTGATGTACATACACAGACTTTGAGTGGGGAAAGATCTCTTCCAAAATGCAAATATCAGTTTGTGATTACAAAGATTTTTTTTTTTAACATTTGGTGAAATGACCCAAGTTCTTCAAAGCACTTCATACTCAGAAAAAATTGTGCAATCATGGCCTGATACCAGAACAATAGCATTCATAAAGCATAAAAGCACTCATAGCTCTAAGAAAATAAAAATTACCAAAACATGTATAAATTTAAATAGACTATCTGTAACTGTTTTAATTGCTGAACTGCTTTCTGTATAAAAGTCCATGGCTATGCAAACAGGATATTTCACAGAGCACCTTGATATGATTTCCCTTCATTTACTCAACAAAATTCTCATTAAGTCTTTATGCTAAAGGGCAAGTACTATATAGTGCTGTAGATACATAAGTGATCAGAAGTGAAAAAATAAAGCAACCCTTCATGAAACCTATATTTTAGCTGAGAATGAGACTAGAGACAAATGAATATAACATGCAGCATATTAAAAGCAAAAGAAAAATTTACATATGAGAGTAAAACATGGAAAAAGGTTTTGAACTCAGGCTGGAACAAGGATAGCTCAGAGTGCAATTTTAAATTTGGTTACAGAGAAGCTTTTACTGTGATTGTTATGTGAGGAAAGTAACATAAGAAGACACAGTATGAATGGCCCTGTGAGTATACGGAGAAATACTGGTCCAAATATCAGATGCAGCCTATGCTAAAACCCCAAGAAAGTATGGTAGATAGAAGTTTCTAGAAGTTCAAATAGGTAAAATGTTCCTGGAATAGACTCATTATGGGAAAAAGAGGTAAAAGATTGTAAGAACAGACTTTTAATGAAATGTAGGGAACAGTGATTGCAGTGGTTCACCAAGTGGGGACAATTTCAGTTTATTGGGAGTAATCTCATTTGTGGCTGGATTCTCTTTTGGAGTTTTAACTGAGTTGGGAGAGGCAGTATATGGAACAACACACTTCTGGGAATAGGAAAGACAGCTTGAGAGGGATATTCATCCAGGTGAGCTGCAGTCCTTCGGGAAACGTAAGCGCTCATACTATAGGCTCCCTTGCAGCTCTAAATAACTAGGCACCGACAGAAGTCTTGGAATTTATGTGACTGGCCTGGCATCTGGAGCTACACAAAGTCCTGGCAAGCAGTCCCTGGGATCAGCAGGTTTTCATACAAAGTAGGGGACTGTCCAGCTTTTGCATTGTGTTTTAGATGACTCATTTTTTTTTTGTAAAGTAAATTTTACACTTTATGACAACACTTATGTAATAGATTATGCTTTTTCATATTTTACTCCTACTCCTAAATTTTTTACAAACTTTTGAGTAATTTTGCTCCTGCTTTTAGATTGTTTCATTAAAACTTTTGGAAGACAGTTTTAATTTGTACTATGGAATAATGTTAACATTAAGTAACAAATATTTTGGACTCACTGAGAGACACAAGGGTCTTTTATGAAGTAACCAAAACAATGTTTTGCTGTTCCACGATTGAAACCAGACAGACAGCATTAAGTACTTAGGAAAAGGCTTCCATCTGAGCCCTTCTCGAGAGCTTAAGAGCACCTGGGTTGTATCAATTGTTTGAGCAAGACCAGGCAACACAAAACAGAGGTCAGAGGGCTGCGGGAGTTAAAGGTCCTACGCATGGGTCCGTCAGGATCAGTTACGGGTGTCTCTGGGTTTTGTCGTTTGTTTTAATTACCATTCCACATGGTCTCTAGAAACACGAATAACCTGCTCCAGTAAGGTTTAAAAACATGCTTTACTACAAGCATATTCTTCCTTTTCTTTCACACATGCTTACCTTGAAAAAATCAGAAGAAATCCTAGATTATTTAAGAGTGCCACAGGCTAATATTTTCAACAAAATTGATTTGCCAAGTTGTTGATATTTTAAAGAGAAAATTTTTATTCTCTATTAAGCTGCAGCTATGGTGATTTTTCTACACACTACTTATGTGTAGAATTGGTTTCAATGTAAAGAAGAGGCTGATACATTCTTCTTAATATTTGTCTCGCTCTAAATTGCTCAACACATCTTATCAATAAAGCAAAAAATCTCAAACAGTAAAAACTACTTCAGCCAAGACTGTTCAAATCTCATAATATAACAATAATAAAAAACTAAAAATTCTGTATAGATCATGGCACCTTTTAGATCCGTCTGCTTCTGAGATGACAACAATATGTCTGCAGGGTGGTAGGAAGTTTCTGTGGAATCACTTTTGTGCTCATTTTCTTCAAAGTGTGCTCTTGCTGCAGTCCTTTGGCACTCTGCTGCCTCCTGTTGGAAGTTGTTAAGTCCAAGGCTTTTGTCACCTCCATTACTATTCGGATCTTCATTAATGCTTAGTCCCTTATCAAAAAGAAATAGCTTTTCTATAGCATGTGCTGTACAGGTGGAGTCAACGGAATTTGGTGGAAAGTCCATTTGAGCACAGTTTTCATTTCGATTCTCGCTAATTAGGTCTTCAAAATCTCTGTGGCACGTATTCTTCACCAGTGGTAGTGCCTGGCATCTGTCATCTTCAACACTTTCCAGGTATCTGGCTGACTCTCTAAGGTTTCTTGTCACCATGGGACAGTTAGACACAACTGTGCCTTCTTTGTGATTTTGAATAGTAAGTCTCTGTTCCAACACATCAGTTACAGAGGACATGGCTGGCACTTCTGTTCTGCCCAGGGCTGTCATCTCTATATGATCTGCATGGTCCTCTGTTTGATCCCGTTCCACAGAGCTCTGTATATCGCCATGAAGTGGGCTCTTTGAAACTGGGCTGTTGCAGGATGCAATCCTCACACATGAACTCCTCCTTTCCAATAGTTGTGTGTCTGCAGAAGATTCACTATGAAAAACAGTCTCATTAATACCTCTGCAAATCACAGCACCATGTACTTTGTCCTTCTCTCTCTCAACACCAATATATTGGCTAGGGGGAAGTGTGTCCCCAGGAGTCTCTACAGATTCTGAATATCTGGTGACCCAGTGGGATGGACCAAGTAACGGAGAAGACACCAAAGCAGGTTCACTGAGAGGGAAGGATATAGAATTTGAGCTCTCATAGTCTTCTCGTGGTAGAATTTTGTTACCTCTGGAGCCCATGTTGTCTGCTTTTTCTCCCAAGAGCTGTATGGTTGGAGAAGACAAAGAATGAAACTCAGAGCCTGAGGCATCTTGAGTGGGAATCATGCTGCTCATAGTTCTTAGGGGACTGTTGGTTCCTGCTGTGCATGGCTGTGCTTGGGAATCTGAAGTGATATTTTCCCTGACACCAGAACTGGTTTTCCTCTCTTTATCCACATCCCTAGAATCCTCAAAAGACATTTTACTTAAATCCATATTACTTAAACTTGTAGTCCTTAAGGTTTCAGATGAGACAGGAAGACAAGTGTTAGCTCTGAAGAAATGCTGTTTTGGGGGGCTGTCTTGAAGAATTTGGAAGACCTTCTGTTGAGAGGTAGCAGGATCTCCCTCTTTAGAATCATCCGGGGCTGAAGGCTGTGTGTTGGGTTTTTTTTTCTCTCCCATGGGAGGTGAGCTTAGAGAAACCACAATTGTGTCTGAATTCTCTTTCTGGGCAGCATTCACACCACAGGGAGCATCATACAAAGCATTTGAACTCGGTTTCTGGTTTTCAAGCCTCCGGTTTTCAGGGTGATTTATACCAGGTTGTGAAGGAGAGTCACAGGGTTCTTTCACGGTGTGAGTCAAGGAACTTTTTCTACATTTTATAGATTTTCCTATGCTTTTAGGATGAGAGATATTGATGAGTATGTTCTGTTTTTTACTTACATATTCAACCAAAATTTCTTTTCCTACAATGCTTATGTTCATAGAGGGGATCTCACTTCTAAAAGCCTCTCCTTTCCATGTAGACGGAACCTTACGTTTGAAATTTTCTGCCAATACAGTATTGTATTTAGAGAAGTGGCCCGAAGATCTGGATGCTCTCTGTGCTTGCTGGACAGAATAATGCTGGTGACATGTTGGGCATCGCCTTTTTGTGGGGAACTGTGCTCTTGTTTTACAGGAAATGCTTTTTGTGGTTTCCACTTGCACACTGAAAGCCCCGCATTTGACTTCTCTAATAAATTTGCCTTTTTCTGGCTTTAAGGCTTCTACTGTGTTTGGGAAATCCTGTGCTATAATTTTTCCTGATAACGATTTTTTACAGTCATTAAACATGGCCACTGGTAAGACTTCCTCTAGCTGATGAGAGGTAGCCGGAGGAGGGTCATCATTCTCCATCCTCTTGTGTATTTTGCTGTCAGATAGAGGTTGTTCATCATCTTTGGGGAGAAAAGAGGAATTCTGTTTTCCATTTATAGAAGCAGATATGCACTCATC
This sequence comes from Acomys percivali, assembly GCA_907169655.1. Taxonomy (NCBI): domain Eukaryota; kingdom Metazoa; phylum Chordata; class Mammalia; order Rodentia; family Muridae; genus Acomys; species Acomys percivali. The sequence goes on along the minus strand of OU015743.1, from coordinate 12,410,098 downwards.
TCCATTTTCCCCCAATTTCCCTAATGCCTCAGTCTGATGAAACACAGCCTCTGAAGTGTGTCCCTTGATGTCCTTTTCAAAATCTTTTACAATTTTTTGGCATGCTTGACCAGATGGCTGAGAAGTACCTAAAAAGGAAGGAGAAAGACAACAAAAATGTTTTATGTTCACTTAAGGAACAGATGTTCCAAATCAACAGGAATATCATTTGTAAGTATGTTGGGTAACAGTTTCCATTAGTGCCCATGAAAGTTCATCTCAAATAAATGTCTTATTTTAAATTAATTATCTTAGGGTACAAAATACCACACCTGATAGTTCAGAAAATAAATTTAAGCTCTATTCAAAGACATCTTCTGAAATTGAGTTAAATGCATGCTTCAAAAGAAATGTAGGCAACTAAAATTTAAGTACAATGTCTTCATGAGAAGCAAATTGACATGCCTAGAAATGTTTGTTTGTTTGTTTTTAAGACAGGGTTTCTCTGGGTAGTTTTGACTGTCCTGGAATCACTTTGTAGACTAGGTTGGACTCAAACTCAAAGAGATCTGCCTGTCTATGCCTCCCTGAGTGCTGGGATTAAAGGTGCACACCACCATGCCCAGCTTCCTGCCCTGAAATTTAAATGTAGCATTATTCTACAGGGTATGTCTAACACCATATAATTTTATAGAATTAAAGATTATGGTAAAAAAGATGGAAGATAATTCACTATGTCCTGTAGACTGCCTTTCCAACACCATGCAAAGATTCCATTGCCTTATATTTTTATAGGGTATCTTCACAAATGTGAATTCGTAAGGCATCTAGGCAATGTTAGTGAATAAAGCAGGACTAGTGCACATATTTAGCTCCAGCCAATGATTGCTGCGGGAGAAGAGGTAGCTTCTCGATAGATTCTCTCATTTTCCAAGAGCCCAATTCTTGAGGATTGGCTCACATTGTTAAGGATCTCTCTAAAGTTGTAGGCCAGTGGGTGAAGACACCATATATGACTATTTCATTTTACTGTTTACTAAAGTTAAATATTTTATTCTTACTTTATGAAGTTTGCGGACAAAATATAAAGATTCCATGTTGCATTTGTATTTCAAATGATATAAAGGGATATTGTTAAATAGAACAAAAAATAAGAATGATGACAGCTACTAGTGTCAGGCAACCAATTAAACAGGTCTAAAAAGCATAGTTTAAGTATAGCCACAAATAATATAAAGTATCTTTATGTAACTCTAACCAAGCAAGTGAAAGACTTATATGACAAGAACTTTGAAGAAAAAAATCGAAGAAGATATCAGAAGATAGAAAGATCTGTCATGGTCATGGATCAGTAGGATTAACATAGTGAAAATGGCCAGCTAACCAAAAGCAATCTACAAAGTCAATACAATTCCCATCAAAATTCTAACACAATTCTTTACAGACCTTGAATTTTCAACTTCATATAAAAAGTCAAAACCCCAAGATAGCTAAAATAGTTCTGTACAGTAAAAGAACTTCCAGAGGTATCACCATCCCTGATGTTAAGCTCTACTACAGAGCAATAGCAATAAAAAACCACATGGTATTGGCATAGGAATAGACAAGTTGATCAAGCGAATATAATTGAAGACCAGAAATAAATCTACACACCTACAGACACTTTATTTTTGGCAAAGAAGTAAAAACCATATAATGGTAAAAAAGCTAGAATCTTCAACAAATGGTGCTGGTCTAAGTGGATCTCTGAATGTAGAAGAATGCAAATAGACACATATTGATCACTGTGCACAAAACTCAAGTCCAAGTGGATCAAAGATCTTAACATAATACCTGATACACTAAATTTAATAGGTGATAAAGTGGGAGAATAGCTTTGAATGCACTGGTACAGGAGACAACTTCCTGAACAGAATACCAATAGCTCAGGTACTAAGATCAACAATTAATAAATTGAACCCCATGAATCTGAAAAACTTCTGTGAAGCAAAGGACTATCAATAGGACCAAATGGCAGCCTAGAGAATGGGGAAAGATCTTCACCAGACAGAGGCCTAATATTCAAAATATAAAGAACTCAAGAAATCGAGCACCAACAAACCAAACAATTTAATTAAAAAATAGGCTACAGAGCTAAACAGAGGATTTTCAACAGAGGACTCGCTAATGATTGAGAAACACTTATAGAAATGTTCAAAGTTCTTAGTTATCTGGGGAATGCAAGTCAAAATGACTCTGAGATTCCATCTTATATCTGTCAGAATGGCTAAGATAAAAAAACATGAGGGACAGCACATGCTGGGGAGGATGAGGAGGAAGGGAAACACTTCTCCACTGCTGGTGAGAGTATACACTTGTACAACAACTGTGGAAATCAATCTGGAGATGTCTCAGAAAATTGGGAATAGATTTACCTCAAGACCCAGCTACACAACTGCTGGGCATATACCCAAAAGATTCTCCACCATACCACAAGGACACTTGTTCAACTATGTTCATAGCAGCTTTATTTATAATAGCCAGAAACTGGAAACAACCTAAATGTCCCTCAACCAAAGAGTGAATAAAGAAAATTTGGTACATTTACACAATAGAATACTATTCAGCTAATAAAAACAAAGATACCAACAACTTGCAGGCAAATTGAAGGAAGTGGAAAACATCATTCTGAGAGAGGTAACCCAGATCCAGAAAGACACACATGCTATGCACTCACTTATAAGTGGATATTAGCCATAAAGTACATGATAACCATGCTACAATCCACAGACCCTAAGAAGTCATGGAGAGACCAAGGGAAGTTGCTTGAATCTCACTCAGAAGGGGAAATAAAATAGTCATATGAAGTAGATAGAGGAAAAGAACTAGGTGGGAGAGGGGTTGGGGAGAGTAACAGGAATAGGGATCAGTTTGGGGAGTGCAGGGATGGGAGGAGGACCAGAAGAGAGAAAGGAAATCAGTGGGGGTGGGGTAGGAATCTCTGGGACAAGGGAGGCTCTTGGGAGTCTATGGGGGTGACTCTAGCTGAGACTCCTAGGGGGTGGGGAATGGAGCCTGAAGTTGCCACCTCCTGTAGTGCTCAGGCTTCTAGTGGAGGGAGGGAGACCCCAGCCCATCCATGAAACCTTTGACCCATAATGTGTCTTTCTTACAAGAAGTGTAGGGATAGAGATGGAGCAGATATTGAGGGAATGACTACCCCAACTGAGACCACGCCATGAGAGCCAACCTCTGATACTATTAATGATACTCTGATATACTTGCAAACAGGAGCCTATCATAACTGAGAGGCTTTCTTCAGCAGCTGATAGAAACAGATGCAGAGAACTATAGGCAAACAGTAGTCCAAACTTAGGGAGTCTTATAGAAGAGATGGCAGGGAAAAAAATGAGGGAGCCAGAACGGTCAAGGACACCACAAGAAGACCTACAGAGCCAACTAACCTGGGCGCATGGGGGACTCACAGAGACTTATCCACCAGCCAAAGAGAATGCATGGGCTGGACCTAGACCCCTTACATATTTGTAGCAGATGTGAAGCTGAGTCATCATGTGGGTCCCCAACAATAGGAGTGGGGGCTGTCCCTTTGTTTCTCCTAGCTGGCCTGCCTTGTCTGGCCTCAGTGAAAGAGAATGGTTTGAGTTCTGCTGGGACTTGAGGTGCCAGGGTAAGTTGTTACTCCTTGAGGGCCTTCCCTTCTCTGAGAAGATGGAGAGGTTGAGGGGCAAGAGCGTGAGGGTGGGACTGGGGGGAGAGGAGGGAGGGGGCTGTAATAGCTATAAGGTAATTAAATAAATAACAAATGGAAAATTATTTTTGCTAGCATTTATTTATTATTTTTAATGTAATTTATGTCTTTATTTGTTGAGAGATGGGGGGGTTGTACATGTGGAGGTCAGAGGACAACTTGAGGGAGCCAGTTTCCTGTAGAGATTGAACTCCTGTCAGAAAATTTGGTGGTGAACATAGTGAATTATCTTACCGGTTAATCAAAAGCAGTACTTTTAAACAACTGATTAAGTTAAAAATTGGCAGTAGTTTTTTTATAAATTTGTTTTAAATGCTATAGATTTAAACAATAAACACATGTTTATGCAGTATATACAATAGTTGTAGTTCCGTGAATCCCTTAGCAGGAAAACAGAAAAAGGCTACAGGACTTGAAGACCCTGACCACACCCATTCGTCTTCGTCTGTCTTCAGCCCTGAAGGAAGTGGTTCACTCTTGGCAGGCACTAGGACAATTTTCCTGGGCTTGCTTACAATTGAAAGTGTAATGTGGGTGGCATGGAAGAGGAGACAGGTGGAAAGGTCTCTCTACAGCCCATGTATAATCAAGCATGGATACAATAAAAGTTTATAGACTGACAAGCTTCCTTCCACAACTAGATTATGGTCATTCTTAAGACACTGCGTGACAAGGGCAGTACAGTACACATCCCTTAGTATTTTTGCACTTCTAGTAATTTTTAGTTGATCATATATCTAAGTCGGGACTGTAGAAGATGAATTGAGAAAGTAATATAGCAACACATTAGCAAACAATTTTAGTAATGGTGATAATGGACTAAACCTCTGAACTGCAGGGCAGCCTCAAATAAATGCTTCCCTTTATAAAAGTTGCTGTGGTCATGGTATCTCATCACTGTAATAACATCCTAAGACCAAATCATTAAGCTACTCTACAGAATTTCTTAAAACATATCTTCCCTATTCTACAGATAGCTCCATGATAATGAGCAAAGTTAATTTGTACACACCCTCCACCAAAACATCAAATTGGACTTACATACTGTAGTATTCAAGAGTTTCCATTTTCTATAGGCTTTTCTTCTTTTCCTTCTCATTTTGGGGAGATGTAGACCTTCAGTTAGCTCTACCTTTTGAAAGTACCAAATTTGAAATTATTTTCAGTCAGAATTTAGATTTCATCAAATTATGTACTAACTCATTTGTCAACCTTGTCAGCATTGTATCTTTATCTGGCTTCTTTCTAGTATTCTACTTTGCCCTCAGAATATTTTCTCTTCCTATTCAGTTGTATCTCAACAATTTATTGCAATGAGCCAAGCCATATGAAAATCCAAACATATATAACATATACACACACATACAAGTGCATACAGAGGTTTTTAGGTGTTTAGAGTGCACATTGTAAAGTTATATTGTTTAATAGTTTTTCTAAGATTTATTTATTTTTTCTTTATGTTTATGGTATATATACATGTATATATACACATATATATGGTGTGTGTGTGTGTGTGTGTGTGTGTGTGTGTGTGTATAAATGCCCACTGTCTGCTGTGGGAAACAGAGGTTGTCATATCTCTTAGAGTTAGAGCTATGGACTGTTATTAGTCCCCATGTGGGTGCTGGGAACCAAACCTGCATTCTTGATCCACTTTTTCAGGCACCTTTTAACTGTTTTTTTATTCCATTCTTAATACTGATACAACAATTTAACCTTTGTGATTTTTACCTAACTTGAAAGTCCTTAGAGTTTTAGGCTTGTTGAATCAAGTGATGGAAGGGATGCTGTGCCGCCATTACGCTATCATACTATACACTGTATTTAAATATTATGATGCTGGATACACACTTCAGCAGGCTTGGCAATTCTTTCTAGAAGATGAAATTCTTTACAGCTGTCTTAAAGCAAAGAGTTATCTTCCCCACTGATGATGTCTTAAGTAACAGCAAGTGTTGGGAATAGACGTTAGGGAGAAGGCAGTCTCCTAACAACTCAGGGAGCACTGTTGGTAGGCAACTGCTTTTGTATACAGCTACATCTGATGTTCACTGCCTTTGTTCTTGAGAATAACTAAGAAATATGCAAAATCTAAGGAAAGTAGCTTGCAAGGATAGGAGCAGGGTGGCTTTATGTGTAAGTTTGAGCAAGCTTTGTCTATGGTTCAATCAACCGAGTCACTTATTTCTCCAATTTAAATGGAGCTGGCTTATGGCAAGTTTTGGTAACAATGTGCTTAAGTTTCCCTCAACTCATTTTTCTTCTCTTCCCTTACATCATGGAATCCATTGATTCCCAAACTTCCATATTCCGCAAGCTGTGGAAACATTATATCTCTCTGCATAATTTTCCTCCTAGGAGCACCTCTCTTTCCAGGAAAATTTGACATTCGTTGGCACTTCCATCTGTTTTTTCTCTTCTTTCACCCAATGATCATGAATAAATAATTTTGGCTGATATAATGAGCAATAATATTTTTTTCTTTAGGAAGACAATATGGCAATTTGATTAGATACAGATTACAAATACATAATTTAACACCTTTAATTTGTTATCATTGTTTTATATCTACATTGGGTTTTCAATTTTTTAAAGTGCTTCCAAAGGGCCGGGTGTGGTGGTACACACCTTTAATCCCAGCACTGGGGATGCAGAGGCAGGCGGAGTGTTGTGAGTTCGAGGCCAGCCTGGTCTACAAAGTGAGTCCAGGACAGCCAGAGCTGTTACACAGAGAAACCCTGTCTCGAAAAAAAAGAAAGCTTCAAAAGAACTTGTGTGGCTTATAAATTATTTTCTTTATGGTTGTGTATCATTAGAGGAGAAAATGTGGCCATCCCACTGTATTCAGTGGAGAATGCTATAGACCTATTAGGAGATCTCCGTTTATTATCTGTCTCAGATGCCTACTCGGCATATCTTACAAGCTCTGTGTGCCTATTTTCTTCACCTTGAGATAGAAGTGGAAACACAGTCTTCTTGAAGGAGCTATCTCTAAGAATCCTGATGGAAAATGCTACAGTCTGTTCTGTTCAAATGACACCAGTTATTCTTCATGTGTTCATACTCTATATGCACAATTAATGAATTACGCCCATAACTAGCACTGTATAGTGACCATAAACTCACTTCATTCAACTGCCATTTTGAAGATGAGAAATCAAAACTCAGACAAACTAAACTTAGACTCAGGCTACTAAGAGTTAGGGGAACTTTCTCTTTGAGCAGACACATGTGGTTTAAATGCCCTGCGGTGCTGATTTATAGCTGATTTGTGTTGTAGCTATGAGAGAAAACAACTTTGTTATAGAAGATTTAATGTGTATCTAGTATTTTGCATTGTGCTCAGCACTTATATATGCATGAGTAAATGAATTTGATGGTCTGTGCCAACATACAGCTAAAGTATGTGCCCGTTGTTCATCTTTCTATATGTATTTACTACGTATTTGATTTGTTGGTAGCTAATAAAGTTCCAGATTTACAACAAAAATTGTTGAAATTTTCCCTCCATGGTATCTCCCTTGTTTTCTACTTCTATGAGAGGCACCAATGTTTGCTCATGGGAGGGCTCAGGGTCTTTGATTTATATGACTCACATGACAGATTGAAGGGTGTAGTTGATCACACAGTGATGGAAGCCAAGTGCATCCCAGTCTGTATGTGTACACAGGTGATGACTGCAACCACAGTGTCTACTGAACCCTAGTAGAGTGAAGGGGTAAGAGGAGCTGTCCTTTAGCACAGCCGACTTCCGTTGCTCTGCTTTTGTCCCATGTGACCCTTCTTCAAGACGTCCAATCATTGGAGCGCTTTCCCAGTCTTTCTTCTTTCTTTAAAGAAAGACAAATGCTAACAAACCTATCTTCCAATCCTCAAAGTACAAAAATGAGATAGAGGAAGAATGTTTGTACAACGTTAAAGAATTTGACTATTTCAAAAAAGTTTTGACTTGTTATCATTAGAAAAAACTCAGAATAAAACCCTCATATGAATAGAGTTTTTAATTTTCAGTGTTATATGGAGATGTCATAGTCATTCCAAAAGTTCCCCACAATGAAACTGATAATGTATCCTTACTCCATATCCTTTAAGCAAGTAGTTTTATTTTATTTTTTTTCTTTCTTTCTCAGTCTCCTTCCACCCTTTATCCTGAATTCCACCCTTTATCTCTGAATTTTTTCTTACTCTATCAAAGTCCTTATTTTGTGGCTGATGCAATCATTTCTTGAAGACATAAGTATCTCCGGACCATTTTCTTGAAATTATTATCTCTTTTGCCTCAGTACTAATTTTTCTGTCCAGCCTTACTTCTTCCCCAACTGTCACATAACTTGACAACAACAGATATTTAACACTTTGGCTATTTTCTGACTCACCTTCACCTTTTCTTTTTCTTTTTTCTTTTTTTTTTTTTCAAGTTTACTCTAAGCAACCTATTATCTCCTTGGACTCAAGTGACAGGACTCTTGTCTAGGTCACAACTGGCATGTAGTCAGTCACTTCTTGTTCTTCAGTTACATGGAGCCACACTGTCTCCTAACATTGCAATGATCCGCTTGTTCTTCTTTCAGACAGGTTGTTTGATCATCCTTTGCTCAGTCTAATCTTCCACATTCCTTACATTTCTTCATAGGAAATCTCCCACTCCCCCCCCCCACCCCCGTGGCTTTAATATCATTTTTCCAAGTGTAAAGCTTATATCTTCACTCCTGAAATTCTTAGTTTCATATGGTTCAGTATGAAACATGATATTGAATGATAAGTAGATGTATCCTGAAAATTAAGCTGGGATTTTATTCAAACCAACGTCCCCAGCTGAATCTGCGATGACCTCTGTTTTCTCAGTTCTTTCTCCTATGATGCTGTCTAGTCTCCATCAATGGCATCTCCATCCACTCAGCTACAACCAACCCTCTATGCATCGTCTCAGCTTCTCTTTAACTTCTTTTTCCAACTCACCAGCAAGTTCATCTTATTATGTCTCCAAGCAAATACACAACACATGTATTATATATAAGTTTATGTTTAAACTCTGGATTATTGCAATTGCTTTATAAATATTTTTCTTCAAAATTCATATCCTTTTATGATTACAGAGAAGCCAGACTAATTTTTTAAAACAAAAACCAAATCATGTCACTTCCCTGTCTAATGATCTTGAAGTGTCTCTCATTTCATATTTAGAAAATCCTAAACACTTTATTTTTACATGTGTACCCAGTATTTAATTCTATCTACAAATAAAGTGTGTCACTACTAGGCCTTTGGATACATATTGAGGAATCCATTCCATTATGGGTTTCCTGGGTTTCTATTTTTCATGAATGTTGATTTGTTCTGCTGCAAAATCAGCAATAAAACTCAGAGAAGTTGAAATGACTGCTGTTGTATAAGCTGAGACTTAGCATATCTGTTGCCTTTGTGCTGTACTTTATAAGCTTCTTTTCCAAGAGGGCTTTGCCTCGCTTCTGTAATTTACAGAAGAATAAAAAATGGTGTAAGAAGGAAATGCTAGCACTGTGTTTCCACCACAGAACTGAGTCATGGTACCATTATGCTCAGAAAACAGAAAGGTATTGTTAAAACTTTTCACTGGTGTAACAGTTCTGACAAATTACTTAAAATTTTTTTCTATTGTATTGCTAAGCTGAATCATTTCCTTGAAACTTTGAAATATACTATATTACCAATAAAAGAAGAAAGATTTACAAATGGTAGGTAATTATCACTATTAAAATTCTAAGAGACTATATTATGAAATAAATTCATATGTTAAATACTCAAATTCCAAGGCAGGAAATCATCTAGTCCCCTTTGTGAAACCCACTGGTTTTGGTTTTCTATTAAAAAAAATCACTAAGAAATCAATGTTTGTCTTATATTATTTTTGAGATTTTAGCACAAATTTTGTAATAAAAAGACTACCAGTGTGTGCATGCTCATGTGCATGTGCATATTTTCCTTGCTGGCATAGTTTTATGCCAACTTGACCCAAGTTTGGGTCCTTTGGGAAGAGGGAACCTCAAATGAAAAGCATTCTCACCAGAGGTCTGTGGGCAAGTTTGTGGTGCATTCTCTTGACTGACATTGATGTGGGAGGGCCCAGTTTTCTCTGGATGGTGCTACTCCTGGGCTGGTGGTCCTGAGCGCTTTAAGAAAGCAGATAGAGGAAACCAAGGAGAACAAAACAATGAGCAGCACGTCTCTATAGCTTCTGTTCAGTTCCTAACTCCAGGTTCCTCGCGTGACATCCTTGGATGATGGTCTACGATCTGTAAGAGAAAATAAATCCCTTTCTTCCCAAATTGCTCATGGCCATGCTCTCCATCTTAATATTTTGATGAACCCAGAGTTCATTGATCTGGCTAGGCTAGAAGCATCTTGGTGACTCTAGATCTCATCGATCTGGCTAGGCTGGAAGGCCAAAGAGTTTCAGAAATCCACATCACCATTTCCCCAGTGCTGGAATAAAAGACACTGGCTGTCTGTCTCTCTTGGGTTTTCTGTGGGTGTTGGAGTTACAAGCTGTTTCTCATGGTTTTGTGAAAATCACTTTACTGATTGCGCTATTTCTCAAGGTCACTGTAGTAGTAGTAGTAGTAGTAGTTGTTGTTGTTTTTTAATCCATACAAGTAAGACAAGTTCTGAAAAGTCCAAGTTTAAAAATATAATTTAAAAGGTCTAGTATTCTCATTTATTTTGCACGTAGGTTCAAAGCATAAAATCCTGCCTTTGAACATCATTCTTGACTGTTGGGTAGCATGGGAGTTAAAACCATAGTTTCTTATCCTTAATTTAGAAAGATAAAGAAGGAAGGGATAAGAAGAATTTATAGGAAAATAGCTAGTTCATTAATGCCCATGCATCACTTCACACCTGCATTCAACAGGCATATAGTGATGAATATAAAAGCTTGCAAATATGGGATGTGTGTGTGGGGAGTAATTCTTGATGAACAGTGTACTAGCATTCTTGGACTTTAGCATCCTTAGTGAGCATCCTTTGAGGAAGCCTCAGTGCATTCTGAAAGTTGTTCTTTATACCTTTGCTTCCTTATCCTTGTAGAAGAGTGACTGTACTTATATTTCTGTTTGTACACATTTACATGCATACAACATTTGAACACATTTAGTTGAAACAGAGATACCCAAATCCCATAACGAGGACAACTGATTTTCTCTTTCTACAAATCTTTTATGGGTAGGTTTCTGAGGCACCTGAAGGGTGCTCATGACAATCCACTAATGAGGCCTCTGGTCTTCACTGGGGGATGAATCTGTGAGGGTCTTGAGCTCTGAGAACTTGATATTAACAAGTCCTAACATGAACATAAATGTGGGAGGACAGTCAGTATCCCCCTTGACTCATATGTAAACTACATGGATGAGGCTAATTCTTTTTTTTTTTTTATTAATTTTTTCTTGTTACATCTCAATGATTATCCCATCCCTTGTATCCTCCCATTCTTCCCTCCTTCCCATTTTCCCCTTATTCCCCTCCCCTATGACTGTTCCTGAGGGGAATTTCCTCCCCCTGTATATGCTCATAGAGTATCAAGTCTCTTCTTGGTAACCTGCTGTCCTTCCTCTGAGTGCCACCAGGTCTCCCCCTCCAGGGGACATGTTAAAATATGAGGCACCAGTGTTCGTGTGAAAGTCATACCCTACTCTCCACTCAACATCTGACAAAGGTCTAATATGCAAAATATATAAAGAACTCAAGAAATTAAACACCACCAAACCAAATAACCCAATTGAGAAATGGGGTTTGGAACTAAACAGAGAATTCTCAACAGAGGAATATCAAATGGCTGAGAAACACTTAAAGAAATGCTCAACCTCCTTAGTCATCAGAGGCTAATTCTTGAAGACTAGAACCATCTACCACATGTATATTAAACCACAGTCTCCAGAGTCTAGGGGAATGAAATGCAAATAGAAAAGAATACTGCTTACTATAATTTGCTTTTATTCATTATTATTGGTGTTTTTAAGGTATCAGGAGACAAAACTGTGCTAGTAAACCATGGAAAAATAAATTCTACATGTAGGTGACCCCAGGTAGGAAAGGATGAACTAAAACAAGAGTCCCTTGTAGCTTCTAAGTCCCCGTCATGCGTTTGAGGATATCATCTATCCCAGCCCTCACTTCTCATCAGAGGAATTAAAGTTGCATAGTATCCAAGGAAATGATGCACCGAGCATCATCACCTCCCTTGTCACCCTGTCAGACTCTACTTGATGACTTTTAAAGGTTTTCACTGCTTTGCTCTGTTAAACACAGGGGTATTCTTTCACATCATCTGGTGCTTTTGTCTTCCCTCTCACTTTCCTATAGGATGGCTCCAATGAAAGAAGTCCAATTAAAAATAGGAAAACCTAGTACACTCATAATAGAGGCAACCTTCAAATATGGTCCACTGAGCTAGGGGCTGGGCTATAGAGTAGGCTTGATGCAAAAAATGTAAACATGATGCAAACTTCGAGGCCTTCACAGTTTAGCACAGGGATTCACTAATTTGGATGTATCTGAGCTGAAAACATAATAAATAGGTAGATTTAGAGCCCCATCTTCAAGACTTAAGACTCAAGACGTGCATTTTAAATATATACCCATTCTTCTGTTTCATACATACCAAGTGTGCTTTTGATTCAGGAGCTCCACTCAAAAAAAGGTAAAACTGGACAGGGTGAATGAAAAGGTAGCCAAAGAATCTTGGTGACTTTAATATGTCAGGGTCTTGAGGCCCCAAGGAAACTTGCTGTGAATTTAGCATGGCCTTGTCCCTCCCCATTTCCTCCTCTCTCTGTCCTTGCACATGAAAGCTTATACACGTTTCAGCATCATTTTGGTGTAAGGGCAAATTCTATTTTTTTCCTGTATCAACAAGTTTCTGGTAGGAAGACTCAGTGACAGATAATTAAATTTCGCCCCCTCAGTTCCGTGGATGTTCACAGGCTGTACCCAAACTGTGTTCTAATCTCAGGTGTTAGCTCCCCAATATCCTTTCCTTTCCTGCTAACCATGACTTGTGACAGAAATCTAGCAAGTCAAATTAGCAGGCCAGGGCGGCTGGCCTAAGAAGACAAATCATGTGGGCTTTTTGATTGCTCGCGGTTCCTGTGACATTGTGTTGACATTCAGCTTCACAGAGTCAAAGGGCTTCTGTGCTTTGAGCCTAAGTGCCTGTAGGGGCTGAAATTGTCTGGGAGTCCCTGGAGGCTTACCACGCAATGGGAGTGTTTGGATTGTTCAGTGCAGAACCCCTGTAGCATCTTTTCTTGTTTTCTGACCGAAACCCAAGAAAAACTGATCTATAACCACACTGTATCAATTCTAGACAGTAATAAAGCTCTCACATGCTATTAGTAAATACCAAACAATCTTTATTCCCTAAACTAAGCCCTGCTCTGCTCAATGGAGGCTAAGAAGTGTCTGTGACTTCATTCTATATCTTCAACTCTTTAAGACAAATGTGATAAATCTGTTATTTAAAATGTTTTAATGACAATGTTATTGCATTGTACATATTGAGTCAAGTATTTTAAACAAAATTTAAAGTACTGTGAGCAATATCATACCTTATTGCTTGTTTATAATTTTGATGTTAAGTACCTTGAAATTATCTGTTGCTCTAGAATCCATAATTTGGTAAGAGTATTAATGTAAGTAAGGTAAGAGTCATCTGAAAGGGGCTTGAACTAAAAGATTTAATGGAGAAATTTCCAATAAGTTTAGAGTCACCACTTAAAATATTTTTCATGTTCATTTTATTCATTAAATAACTTTCTGTATAATAATCCAAACCAATATATTTGTTTACATGAAAGAAGAAAGTATTTCAAAAGGTCATATGCTTGATATTTTCTGCATTACTTTTTTGTTTGCAAATTGGACAAGCAGGATAGCTCAGTATATAAATGGCCTTGGCTGGACAGAGCCCAATGACCTGAGTTTGAGTCCCTGAACCCACATGATAGAATAAAAGAACAGAGTCTTAAATACTCTGACCACTATATGCTGCTGTGGGGTGTCGGTGTGTGTGTATGCATGCATACCCATGTATACCTACACACATAACACACACACACACACACACACACATGCACACACACACACACACACACACACACACACACACACACACACACTAAAGTTTGCAAATTGAAATCTGGCCAATGGTGAAGGAAAATGAAAAGGTGTTCAGAATTAATTTGCCAGGTTAGCTTGTTTACTTTAGGACTGTGTTTATGTTAGGTAAATAATCAGTGCTAACATTCCATCTCCAGTTCACTGAGATCTGGCCATTCTTATAAGAATATCACTTTTGGCAGCACACATGTATTCCTGAGTTGGATCACATTAAAAACTTTTATTCTGCACTTTACAAAAATAATCAAGAACCAGACCATGAAAGAAGCACAACCAATGAAGGAGTTTAGAAGCTCATCAACCAAAGTTGTATCCCTGTCATATCATTTTAAGGAAATTTGCAAACTTGGTCATTGAACAACTGTTGCCCATAAGAGAAACCAAGACTATTTTATGAGCACCCTAATTGTAACTTCATCCACAGGGCTATTAAAAACTTTGGAGAGTTACACAGCTTTATATTAAATTTAATATAAGGTCAACTGCTAGCAAGAAGGACAAACAAGGGCAGAAGGCAGAGATGAGCTTTTTGGCTTTATTTTCAAATAAAGGATTTAGTATACTTATTTGGTATTATAAATTTATACTAGGATGAATGAAGTTAAAATTCTCAGAGAGGAAAAGGAGATTAAAAAGTATCTGATAGTTAAGTTCTTAATGAGAAAAATTAAGATGCTTCTGAACCCTAAGTGATGAAAGAAATCTTGCAGGAAAATACATATTGTCATAAAAACCTCTGGGCACATATCATCAT
>OU015743.1:12352851-12395455 GCA_907169655.1 Acomys percivali | reverse complement strand
GTGTGTGTGTGTGTGTGTGTGTGTGTGTGTGTGTGTGTGTGTGTGTATGAGAAACATTGGCATGGTATACACATGGTGCATAGGAACAAACCTAAACTGATGTAATGTAAATGTAAATGTAAATGATGTTGTTCACTGTTCATGTGAGTTGGTTAATTAAGAAGAGATTGACATGTCTTTGTGCTGCTGTTGGGATGGAAGCATCATATCGAGTGACAGCTGACAGAGAATTTGCTTTGGAAGGCTAGAGCTGAAGTTCCCCTTCCACACCCCACGATTCACAATTTTTGAAATTCTGCAGAATGTGTAGTGTAGTTGAGAGTTGTTAAATGAATTAAGCATTATTTCTATTTGTATTCTAATGTTAAGAAAGAGGAGGAAGGGAATTTGGAGAGGTGACAGATTTTTCAGAGGCAACTGAGAACTTCTGAACACTAACACTTCAGCAACCCTCAAACTGCTGGAAAAAAAAAAATCAAAACGAAACAGAACAAAAAAAAACAAAAAAGAATCAATAGAGAAGCTCAGGATCCTAGACTGGCGACAAAACTGAGGGTGAAGCTGGTTACAATATGTGCAATTGTCTGTTTCTTCCTAAATGGTGAGCTCCGGTAATAACTTGGTTAACCACCTGCTGTCAAAACACCCAGCTTGAGTTTTGGGCTGCACACAACAGCCTTTAATTGAAGGGAATGTTAAGGCTAACAGCAATGAGATGTAGCTAGTTATTTCTCTATTGGCTGAGAGTGGAATACAGTTTTTGTGTCTATGGCTCCTGATGTCCTCCTGGGCAGTACCGTTTTCATTCCCACCTCTGAAATAGCCGGCACAAAACCCTGAGACTCACGATTCTCTGTTCTCTCTGCTGTGCTCATCTGACCTTCCATGAAGAATGTCCCTGCTTAGACTTTATTAAAAGCTACCTTGGCCTGTCCTCTGTACTTGTGTTTATTCTTTGGTAAGATGCTATTGAGGGCAGGTTTTCTTAACCTTAGATTGCCTCACCCAAGTACCAAGGTGATGTCCCAGTTTTCCAGGAACAGTAGCATATAATGTAGATCATTTAAGGTTATTTTAAAAATCATTTTTATTAATTTATCAAATTGATACAGAGAGACAAAGACTCACTCTGCAACCCACTCTTGTGTCTTACACTCAATACATATTAAGTATGCTCAGCCATCCAGTGTAAAAGTTGTTCTATTTCCTCAGAAGAGGGGATGAGATAAGAGCTGTACCCAAGCTGTGTAAATACATGGCTTGGGCTGAGCCCAGACTGTTTGTATGTAAATATCCCGAGGCCTAGGCCTGGAAGCTCCTGGCCTCTGTATAATCTACTCTTCTACAGGGTTGGACCTTGAAGCTTCAGATTCCAGCCTGTGTCAGCTAGCCTAGCTCCAGATTGTTTTCAGCCTCTGAGACTTACTACTGAATAAGCTCACCCTTTCTAGTTCTTTCTGAACTCTGGTTGGCTGGTTCAAGGCAGCTATTCTGGCTCAGAATTCCTCTCCAAGCTGACTGATTCAAATTAGCTTCTCTTGACTTCTAACTAAATTGTTCTGCTTGGAAAAACTGCCTCTGAACTCTACAAACTGAGCTGCACTGACTGCAAGAACTGAACGGAACTCAGAACCCAACAGAACTCAACTGCACTCAGTTGAAATGCACTCAACTGAACTCAGCTCCTCCTCTCTCTCCTTTCACTGCTCTTAAAAAGCCTCTTTTCCTATCCGTTCCTGTGAGAGTTAGGTGTATCCTATCCCCAGCTCATTCTGTCCAGTCTTTCTGATTCATCACTTTGTCTGCCCCTCAATTGTTGTCATTGTTTGAGATTAAAGGTGTGTACTAAAAGCATGTCTGTATTCCAGCCAGAGGGATTAAATTTGTGTCATTCTTGCCAGATCACACAGACCTAGAAGGTCTTTGGATGTGATTATTTGCTAGAGTAGCCATTTTGCTAGAGTAAAATTCTTCTATGACCCAACGTTTACT
Source organism: Acomys percivali (assembly GCA_907169655.1). Lineage (NCBI taxonomy): Eukaryota > Metazoa > Chordata > Mammalia > Rodentia > Muridae > Acomys > Acomys percivali. The sequence goes on along the minus strand of OU015743.1, from coordinate 12,393,463 downwards.
ATTACAGCATGCTACACCATTCAGGTACCCTATTTTTAATGAATGCTATTAATGCATAAAATAGCATATTCTATCACTCTTTTCAAAATCTTAAATTATGATACACAAGGTTAAAAAAGAAGTAAGTGGCACGTTGAAGTTGGGGATCTAAGTTATACTAAGGAATAAGGCTCCTCATGTTCCCAAAAGAGAGTTCTTTTAGAAATGTTTTTAAAATGATTTATCTATTTTACTATGACCATGTGGATGTGGGATGAGTATATAGGTACCGGTGCTAGGATCCCTTGGATCTGAAGTTATAGACAGGTCTGGTCCTTGACCTGGGTGTTTGGAAATGAGCTTGGGCCCTCAAAGAAGATACACTCTCAACCACTGAGCCTCTCTCCAGACCCTTGAAGTTTTGGGTAAGACCAAAGGATGAGATTAATTCCTTAGAGGATATCTTTGTTTGTATGATAAAGAATGGATTTGTAATAAGGTTGCATGTAGTGAGACAAATTTTGGAAGCTGAGGTAGAAACCAGGTAATTGGTGGAAAAATGATGGTAGCGACGATGGAAGATCAAAAGGGAGGAACGAGGAAAGGGGAGAAAGAGGCAGAGGAAGGAGGAGAGTCGGGGGGGAAAAGAAACGATGGACAGGGGCAATGGGAGGAGGAAGAAAGTATGGCTGTGGACACATAAGGAAGTTAAACACTATGATGCCTAAACTCCCATGCTGGACCAGACTCCTGGCAAAGGGACACAGAAACAGAAGCATGCTGGGCAGAAAGGGTAACATGAAGATACAGCATTTGGGAGGCTCAGTGACACCAAAGGAAGTGTGTCTGATGTTGAAGACAAGTTTTGAAACCAACTAAATAGTTTTTTTTAAAAAGTAGAGATATGTAGAGGTATGTAATAGAGGTAGAAGGCTCAAACTTTAGAAATTTAGAAAATTGAGACTGAAAGTGTTTTGTTCTCTGCACTGCTATAAGAAACTTTGAGATAGCTGTGTTAAGTACAACCTACCTACCCACGTACCTAGATTTGGAGCAGAACACTTGGCGTCAAGCTCTGGATCAGCTATTTATAAGCAATGTGCCTTTAAGAATGGTATTCTCTCTTTAGACCATTGTAAATGTGTGATAATAGTATCAACAAGCATTTAATAATGTATCTGTGAGATCCAAGCTCCAACACCAAACAAGGAGGAGGGTCACAGGAGGCAGAAGACGATGCAGGAATTGTAAGACAGTGATACACACTTTATGCACTAGGTGTGATGGCTGCTCTAGATGCCAATAGGCATACAGGCAGGCACAAGGCAACAGAAACATGGGCTGCACACAGGTGGGCAAAGTCCCAAATGCAAATCCACACACAGGCCACAGGTAGGCACACCTAGGCAAAGGTAGAGACAATGTGAAACGACCTGCTTCTAGCATCAATGGCACGTTCACACAAAAACTCAGATAGTGACATTGTGTCAGAAACGCTCATTTAATAGATTTCATCAGTATTTACTTCACGTTCCTTGGATGTCCAGGGTCGGTCATCTCTAGCTGATGTCCAGTGTCAGTCATGCTTTTACTAACTCAGACTGGAAATCCATATCAATGCCATAGCCTAAGCTTGAATAGGCCCCCATGGCCATCTGTTCTCTACTGTTATATATTTGTTACTTTTCACACTGCTGGAACACAATACCTGACAAATGCAAAATTAAGAAGGGGGTACTTTGTTTTCTCTCAGTCCATCATTGCGGGGAAGGTGTGGCAGCTGAAGTGTGGGACTGATTGTCACATCATAGTCAGAGGCAGGGCAAAGGCCAGTGGTACTGAATTTGCATCCTCCTACTTACTCTAGAATTCCAGCTGCCCATAGAACAGTGCTGCCCTTATTTAGGATGGGCCTTCGCACTTTTTAAAAAAAATATATTTTATTAATTTATTCATATTACACCTCAGTTGTTATCCCATATCTTGTATCCTCCCATCCCTCCCTCCCTCCCATTTTCCCCCTATTCCCCTCCCTTATGATTGTGACTGAGGGGGAACCTCTTCCTGCTGTATATGCTCATAGGGTATCAAGTCTCTTCTTGGTAGCCTGTTAGAGAATGTGGAAATAGAAGGATCCAGAAGGTCCTAGAAACCTACAAGAAGAACATTATGACGGGCGGATCTGGGCCCAGGGGTCCTGCTCAAACTATGGCACCAGCCAAGGACATGCAATAAACTTCGAACCCCTACCCAGGTCTACCCAATGGACAGGACATTCTTCACAGTTGAGTGGAGAGCGGGGTCTGACTTTCACACGAACTCTGTACTCCATATTTGGCCTTCGTACTCTTATGGAGGACCTGTTCAGAAGTTTGTTTTGTCGGCAATTCTAGATACTGTCAAGCTGACAGCAACAGTCACAACAGGCTATTTAAGGGTAAAACTATTAGAACACAGACTACCTCACAGCCAGTGCAAGTCTTACTGTGAGAATAAGGTAACCAGAGAGTTGTGTCCTTGGCAGCTAGTAATAAATAGGGACCTGCTGTTGTGCAATGTGGAATGTTATCCATAGGCTTATGTGTCTAAACACTTGTTACCCAGATGATGGTGCTATTTGGGAAATATGTGGGCCAGTAGGAGGGAGAGCCATGCTGGAGGAAGTGTGTCACGGTGGAAAGGTTGTGACGTTTTCTAGATGGACCCCCTCTTCCTGCTTCTGGGCTGTGGATCGAGTGAGACTACTAGCCTCCCACGTGTGCCTCTGTGCCTCCTCTGCTATTATGGATGGGTGCCTACAGGGTTACAACACAAAATAAGCCTTTCCTCCTTTCAGTTGCTTATAATGGGGTATTTGCCATAGCAGAAAAGTGACTGACATGAGACTCACAATACAACACTTAGAAGCAAAATAACCTATAAAGCCCAGAAGAATGTGAAGAAGAGGCACACTTAATTAAAATTAAAATACTAATATTATATGATAGACGAAGTGGCCAGGAACTTACGAGATTAATATGGCAAACAAAGTAATATATACAAAAACAAATTAAGGGTCTCATTGGGTGTGAGTATTAGATACCATTACAGCCATGGTAACGTCAAGGTGTCCAGATGTGTGTATTTTCTGAACACTGCACAGCACACAGAATTCCTGCTGCTGGCCTATTTATGGTTATACTTCCTGCAGGGTCTTTATCCATGATGCAGATGGATGGCAGTGCTCAGGACCAACCAAGACCCTGACTGTTCAATTTGGACATGTCTTTGGGGGCATCTTTTAAATTGATGTTCCTAATATTTCAGAAAAAAAACCCCACCCAAACCAACCCCCCACCCCCAAACGACACCAAACAGAACGTGCAAATCCATTCTACAAACAGGAGGGAAACTAAGAAATGAACTCACTTTAATAAAGCTGCTGGGTAAATGGATTTAAAAATCACTGTTATCCTAATGACAGAGATGACTTTAGCTCTCTGCCACCTGAGTAAATAAATATTTGTAAGGGACTGTACTAAGTCTGCAGAACATCACAGTGCGCCAATAGACTCCATTTTTAGGCTAGAGTGAAACAGGCAGGTTAAAAAGAAGAGAAAACAACCACCCCACCACCACCACCACATTTGATCAGTAGTCCATTCTCTTCACTAACACAGGTAAGAGCACTATTTTCAATTTCTACTCCTGGGTGGAAAGTCATCCTGAAATTGAAGCCGCTTCACAGTCTAAGTGGTTAGGAGAAAGTTAATCCATCAGGGCTCAGACAGTATGTTGAACAAGTATAGCTCCCTTGAGCCGGCTGGGAAAGCCAGGGCAATTTTTTTTTCTTTTTTTTTTTCTTATTCCTTCAGCTGTAGTTTTTCTATCAGACTTCTAGTTAGAAGGAAAAAAAATTCATTAAAAGATAAGGCCTTTTTTTTTTTTTTTTTTAAGCTTAAAGTGTATGATAAAATTTCATGGCCACCTCCGCTATTCTGAGGAGCATTACTATCATGGGAATTGTGAAAAAGAGAAATGCCCATTGATTGTTGCTTCGAGTTCACTGAGCAATAAACTGTGAAATATTATCTGGAAGGAATATAGAAAGTTCATGGCGACCCTGGTACCGAGGAATAGTTGCATGTGAACATCCTTCAGTAAAACAGAATAAGCAGCCACGTGCTGGCCCAGGCACACTGCTAGGAGCTTATGCTGCAGCTGAAAAGAAATGCTTTCCAAACAGGAATTTAGGTTGGTGATTACAAATAGTCTTTGACTATTTGACCAAATAACAGCAAAGAATTAATTATTTGAAAATCAGCTATATAGGAGAAAAATTCTGCACAAAATTTAGTCAACATTTCAGCATAGATGGGGAGAGGGCCAGGAGGCCTCACCTCTCTTTGAGAGACTAAGGGCAGCTAATGTTTACTAGGTTGTCGGGGTTGGTGCGTAGTGCTTGTGTGTGTGTGTGTGTGTGTGTGTGTGTGTGTGTGTGTGTGTGTGTGTGATTTTCTTCAGTGGTGTAGTCACTGACATGTTGTCCATGTTCCAGTAAGTAACCTCATTTTTTCACTCAAAATCACGCAACCAACTCTAATTTAACTCAGCCCTGGGTTACACACAAAACAGAACAAGAAAAGAAGAAAAGGAGCTGTTGCAAAGATGGGCGGGTGGAAGAGAGGAGTGCGGAGGGAAGACAGCTACAATTCATTCTTTACTATATGTGTGAAACCATAAAATGAATTTAAAAACAGAAAAACAAACAAATCAATGTTTTAGAAGTTTTTTTTTTTTTTTTTTCACTTCTACCCTAGCATTTGGAGAAAGAAAGAGTACAGAGTGGTATAGAAGAAGAGGGTTGCTTTTGGTATTTATTTTCACAATTTCTTCCTGCAGTTCTTGCCTATCAACACCTTTTGGAAAATACGGGCATCTGCCACAATTACATACAACCTCTGCCGCCTCAAAGCAGCCCAGCAGCCTTCCTTCATATTCCCTGGTGGCATCAAAGCTTATGCTTCTTCCTTCTGTCTCAGGGTCTCACAATTTTCATCCTGTTTTCTCTTTACCCATATCTCTGGCTGGGCCTTTAACGGGCTGACTAATTTTCGCAACAAGGTTTTCAGTGCCCTCTCTGTATGTATGCGTATGCTACTGTGGATTGAACCGCATCTCCGTGGCTTTCTCACCACTGAGCTGTGTCCTCCCCACTTTTCTTATTTTTGAGCTAGGGTCTCACTAAGTTGTTCAGTGTGGTTTCAAAGTCACTTCATAGTTCAGGGAGGTCTTGAATTTGCAATCCTCTAGCCTTAGGGCAGATTATCAGGAACTCCAGGGTTGCCTTGCCAGGTCAGGCTGTGAGCTTTCAATTCATCACAAACTATAAACAAGGGAAAAATTCAAAATGCAAATATTGACCATAGGTAGACGAGCAATTAAGGTAGATTGTGCTGTATATATTGCTTTAAATCTGACATTAAGTACACACAAGCCCTTATGTTGGTACCTTTTACCCCAAACTACAAACTTAATATTCAAATAGACATTTATAAAATTCTTGGGTTCAAACTCAGTGCCTTAGAGGCATCACACAGGTATATTACCACTGGGCCACATTTCTAAGCCAAATCGAAATTTTAACCCTTTCATTGGGTATGTTGGTACCCACCTGCACTCCAAGCCATATATAAACTGAAGCATGAAGATTGTGGTTTTGATTCCTTCCTGGGCTACAATGAGATTGCAGCTCAAAAAAGAAAAACAATTTATGCATGGAACCCTTAAAATGACTTGTGCATTTGCTTATGGACATCTAATTACAAGCAGATGATACTCGCTAAAAGTTGTATTTGTGTCAAAAAAGTCACCAAAACATTAAAAACACACACAATATACAAATAACATATTTTAATGCGTTGTTACATCGATTCCCATTGGATACATGTGTGACACGTCTTTCTCTAGAACTGGCTAAGATAACAACCATTTCTGTTTACATGTGTCTTCACCTCTCCAAGGTCAAAACTTAGGAATGATTATTAAAAACAACAATTTATTCACAAATTCCCCCAAATACAGAAGGAATCTGAAATTAAATTTATACATTTTGACATTGGTATTTTACTTTGCTATTGAACATTAACAATGTCGGAGTTAGCTGGGTGTGGTGGCGCATGCCTGTAACCCCAGAACTCTGGGAGACAGAGGCAGGCTGAGTGCTGTGAGTTCAAGGCCTGGTCTACAAAGCAAGTCCAGGACAACGCAAGGCTACACAGAGAAACTCTGTCTCAAACAAAACAAAACAAAACAAAAAACAAAAACAACACCAAGAAGAACATGGGCTCTTACAATTTAAAATAAGAATCCACAAGTATTAAAAGCACATTTGGAACAAGAATGAACTTCAATTGATCATATTTTATAATAATCAAAGTATAGTATCTTAATATAGTTACATAGCTTCAATTTACCATGTATATAAATGTCCTGTATAGGTTTTGGTTTGGTTTAAAGTTCTGATTTTAATAAGCCTTCATTAACTGCTAAGTAATAGTATTCATTAGTAAAATAAATTATTTGAGAAGTTATATTATTTAGGTATAGTGTCTAATATTTGTATTAACAACATTTGATAAGTTCATTCTTCTCATCATCACTTCTCTCTCTCTCTCTCTCTCTCTCTCTCTCTCTTTCTCTCTGTGTGTGTGTGTGTGTGTGTGTATGTGTGTGTGTATAAGGCATAAGCACAAGTCATCTATCTTCTTCCACTGCTCTATTTATATGTCTGGGTCTTATGCAAACGTGCATGCAAGTGCCTGCAGAGGCCAGAAGAAGCTGTTGAATCCCCTGGGGCTGTAGTTGCACATGGTTGTGAGCTGCCTGCTGAGGATCCTGGGAACCAAACTCTGGTCCTCCACAAGAATGGAAAGCACTCTTCATCACTGATCTATCTCCACCTTGTGTTTTGAGTCAAGTTCTCTCATTTAGCTTACTGATTCACTAGACTGAGTGGCCATCAGGCACCCAAGATACTCTTTTGATGTCTCTTGTGATCTGGGATTAGGTTTGTATGTCACTGAACCCAGCTTCCTATATGGGTACAGAGGATCTGAACTCCAGTACTCAAGCACCTCAGTGGCAGCCATTTTTCTAAGCCCTCATTCTGCAGATACTTTGGTAATAGCTTTGATTTCCTAGTATAGGGGGAAATCTAGTTCTTCTCTGCATACTGCAAACTGTTACAATGGTTACGTTTAACATCTATTGTCTTTAAGGTCTCTTCAAGCTCTACCAGTGTAGTAAACAGGCAAAATACTTATATGTATACAGTTAAAACAATTGCAAAACAGCCAATGTGTCTGTATTATGAAACTGTGAAATACTGTAATTAACTTTCCCTAGGATTTTAGCAACTCTCTTCTAAGGTATACTAATTAAGGCTTCTTAATGAAATAAGGTCAAAGCCAAAATATTATATTTCAGTATAATGAATACTGATGGCAATTATTATATTTTTCCCAAAACAAATACATCCCTAATCACAAAATTAAATACAGTCACTGCTTTATTTAAAATGCAAATACACTTTTGATTTAGTTTCTGACCTTCAAGAATTCCTTTCTAAAATGTTAATATCAGGTGAAAAATTGGAGAATCTTCACTTGTCTTAATAATAACTTTTAGTGTAAGCACTTAGCTTTGAGTTCAACTGTGAGGTCCAGACACAAGTGTACATGTGTTTTTTAGTTCTCTACTCATGAGTACGGTATACAGCAATGGGTAAATTGTTAAAATAAAATCATTCTTAACACTAGTCATATTAAATTAGTAATAACACTGTAACACTACTACCACTAGAACAATAGGCCAGGAGACTGACAATTAGATGACTAAATATACATTGATACTCAACATTCATCTCCAACAAGGATCTAGTCTACAAGAGATGGATTAAGGTTTATCCCACCTCTGGAGCATACTTCATTCCAACAGAATCTTTCTTAGTAGAATTACAGTCAGTTTTCTGATATAAAATTGCCAAGCACAACAAAAACATTCACATGACTCCATTTAAAAAAAAATCTGAGGCATCATTCTAACTTACAAAAGTACTAATTTCGTAGTTAACAAATATTTTCAAAGCTCCCAAGTTTTTATGTTATATGATTCTGAAGATCAATAAATATATCTAGTCTCACTTAAGAGATAAGTAGGATTAAAAATTAAATAAAACTCCAACAGGGGTTAGTGTTTCTCATTTAGAGGTTAGGGTTCATCCCAACCCAGTGCTTGATTAACTGATGGGCGATGGCTCGGCTCGGTGGCACAAAGAATGCCTGCTGCTTCCCTTTGGTAAGAACATCCACAACCTAAGACAGAAGCACAGCACAGCACGTCAGAGGCCAGCTACTATGGGGTTTCCAGTTGCTTCAAGGAGCCCTTGTCTCAATGTTAAAATGTTCCAGAAAAGCATATAAAGACAAGGCCAGGAATGCATTTCACTCCAAAGTCAAGGCAACATTTTGGTATGGGTACCTTTTCCTGCAATTCTGAAACAACCATCTAATTTCTTTTGTCAGCACAAAATAAAAATTAATTTTGTATGGGCAAAGCCATAAATGAGTCTAAAACCTTAATACTATAGTGTCATTTTTTTCTATATAAATTTTTGGCTAAAACAGTTCAATAATATGTTCTTATTACTTAAGAGATATTATTTTAAAAGTTCTCATGAATACATACTATGATACATAGTTAGGTATTTGGTGACATCTATGCCTTTATTGTCCTTCAATATATTTCTTTTCTTCCCCTTTTACTTCCTGTTTACATATATATATATTTAAAGATGGACTCTTACTATGCAGTACAGGCTGGCCTGGGACTCACTATGCATTGCACTCAAACTCTTGGCAATCCATAACCTTCAGCATTATCTTTCAAAATACACAAAAACTTCAAGCATTTTTACTGCCTTTTTTGAGAGCTATTTCTTTTAGTGTAAACGTCTGTGATTGATACTTGTTATGTCTGAACTAATATAAATACTTCAAGTTCACTAAAAGGGATTATCATTCATTCATCAGTGGGTACAATATGTGAAACTTGAAATGGCACCGAATCATCATTCTAGAGAATCTCACAGAGTGAGTCAACAGGACACATCGACAACACACATTTTCTATATGGAATTATCAATTACATTATAATCCATTCATAATGAGAGGGTTGCAGCCATTCATTCAACTTGCTGAAGTATGCTTCCTTGCAGCATGCCCAAACCAATACTATCATGGAACAATCAATAGTATAAGGAAATTAAATTGAACTCTACCTGTTCTCTCGTGAACCATCGGGCATCCTCTATTTCATTCTTGTCAACTTTAATTTCTGTAGACACTGCCACAGCTAAACAACCAATCATTAAGGAGGAGGGCATTGGCCATGGCTGACAAGAGACGTACTGAACATGGCCAACTTTGACTCCACTTTCCTCTTCTACTTCTCTCCGCACAGCGTCTTCTATTGTCTCGCCTAATCAGATGAGGCAAAAGAACAAGTGGCTGGTCAACATGACTTGGACACTGTGAGCTCCACACAGTTCAAACATTTTGAAATCACTCTGGAAAGAGCGCCCATTCCATGAATGCTAATTGCAGCCTGGAAGTGAAGAAAAGCATTGTACTTGGAAGTAGGTGCCCACGAATCGAGTGTCAAAATGCTTCAAGCCACTTTTCATTTCCTAAAAGCCCAATTTGGCAGTACATAAAATAATAATTATAAATTCTGCAAGTATCACACACTGTTGACTAAATATTATTGAAAGGTTTATTATCTCATGAATCACCATTCAAGATGCCATTATTTTGTGGGTTTTTTTTTTTATTAATTTATTCTTGTTACATCTCTATGGTTATCCCATCCCTTGTATCCGCCCAATCTCCCCTCCCTCCCATTTTCCCCTTATTCCCCTCCCCTATGACTGTTCCTCAGAGGGATTACCTCCCCCTGTATATGCTCATAGGGTATCAAGTCTCTTCTCGATGACCTGCTGTCCTTCCTCTGAGTGCCACTAGGTCTCCCCCTCCAGGGGACATAGTCAAATGTGAGGCACCAGAGTACATGAGAAAGTCATATCCCTCTCTCCACTCAAGTGTGGAGACTGTCCTGTCCATGGGCTAGATCTGGGTAGGGGTTTAAATTTTACCTCCTGTATTGTCCTTGGCTAGTGCCTAACAATGCAGACTAACATTGTATGTTGAGATTAAACATGACTAATCCAGATATGTTCATTCATTTGCTCTGGGATACCTAATAAAATCCTATTACATGTGAAGCAATGGCTCTAACTGACATATAAAAATGGATGAAAGAGAACATTATATCTTACAGAACTGACACGGTGCTAAAGTCGATAATCTATAAATATGTATTGTAAGGTGGTGTTGATCACTGTAGGAAAAGTCAGGCAGCATGCCTGGGATTGTAAACACAGGGTATGGATGTAATGACTGTATTTGTAATAATCATATAACCCTTAGGAAGGGTGACACAGCTAGCACAGAAGACAGGAGCAAGCCACCTGGAGTGCTTGGTTAAAAGCAATGTATGACAAAGTAAATACTAAATTTAAATAAACAAACTACCTTTGTAAAAATGTGGAAATGATACCATGATTAAATTACATGATTAAAATACTATTTAAAATATTTTGGGGTTGTCAAAATGGTTCAGCAGGTAAAGGCACTTGTCACCAAGCCTGATGATTTAAGTCTGGGACTCACATGGCTAAAGGAGAACACTATCAAAGTTGTTTCCTGACCTCAACAGTGCAACCTTCATACATACACACACACACACACACACACACACACACACACACACACACACACACACGGCAGTAAAAACTAAAAAAAAGTGTTTCTGTTTTTTACCATGGTATTTACAGGAGAATACAGCTCATGCTATCTGTTTCAAATTTCTAAAACTTATTCCAAAAAGGCTTACCAGGTTCAATAAATCCAGCGAGGCAAGTAAACATGCCTGGGGGAAATCTCTTTTGCCTGCCTAAAAGGCATTTGGTTCCATCTGGGTGGATAACCTGCATGATGACTACTGGATCTGTAAAAAAAAAAAAGCACACACAGAAGCAACAGTAAATACAATTAGATGCATTATGCAATAGTAACATGCAGGTATATTTCTTACAGGAACAAGACTCCTATTTATACCACAGCCCTCCTTTCTGCTCTGAAGTGCTTAAGAAATATCTGAGGAACGACAGAGAATACTTTTGGTAAGTGAAAGGAAGATGCTTTTTGCCATCCCTTCTTCCGATCTTAGCAACATTTTCTCTGTACTTAAGAGTATTTGGGTCAAGGGGTCCCACTCAAACTAAGGCACCAGCCAAGGACAATACAGGCGGTAATCCCTCTGAGGAGCAGTCATAGGGGAGGGGAATAAGGGGAAAATGGGAGGGAGGGGAGAATGGGAGGATACAAGGGATGGGATAACCATAGAGATGTAACAAGAATAAATTAATAAAAAAAAGAGTATATGAGGCACAAGTGTGAGGAGATAGTATATGAACACTGAAACAGTCACAGTTTACTAAAAACACACCAAACTTGTTTTTCCCATTCATCCAATAACACTTAGCAGTTCATCTCTCTAGAAGTCAGTAACCTAGAAACTCCTCCTCTGAGATCATGAGTGAGATCAGGGAAATCAGTCATTAAAGTGCCCGTGTATTCCCGGGATCACTGAGATTTAAGCAGCTTCTCTTGCAGTTTTCAGGGCTAGGTTATGGGATTTCTCTAGCAAGAGAAGAAACGCAGCAGGGCCTAGAAGAATAAAGGCATAGAGGCCAATAAAGGCATAGAGGCCATGCAGGGGCGAGAAGGGAGCTTTAGACCACAAGGCTGGGGAAAGTCTCCACCGGGGGACTGAGGCACTGGAGACTTTATCATAGCTTCACGAGAGCAGTCAAACTGACTAGCTTTGAAATGAAGCACCTTAATGCAGCAGATTCACGAACTGATAAACTAAAGGTAAGACATGACTTACCGTGAACAGTACAGTCTTTTACTGAATAATTTTGACCCGCTTTTATTAAAATATAAGCATTTTAGTTCTTTCCAGAATGTCTTCTGACCCAAGATTCCAAGTAGCTGAGATTTCATTACAAAGAAAGAAAGGAGTATGGGCAGGGGGAAAAAAGAGCAAAGCCTTTGGGGTCTCAGGGGCAGCTCAATGGTTAAGCATGCTTGCTCCTCGTACAGCAACCACAATGTGTAGTTCTTAACAGACTGTGAATCCAGATCAATGGGAAGACACCCTCTTCTGGTTATTCATAATATTTACACACATTTGCACACACATCCAGATGTGAATACACACACACACACACACACACATACACTCTCTCTCTCTCTCTCTCTCTCTCTCTCTCTCTCTCTCTCTCTCTCTCTCTCTCTCTCTCTTAAAAAAAGAAAACCCTTACTTACCAACTCTTGGATAAGATGTATTGTGCACGCCATGGAGACTAGGACAGTTTTCTCTTAAGCATACTCTTTTATAGCCACCTTCCTCAATTTTAGTCGCACTGCCACAGGTTGGGCAGAACTTGTATCGACTATGCCATGCAAGAACAGATCTTGCTTGAGCGACAACCCCTTTTAAGAAGAAGTACAAGAAGTTTTATTTCCGTGAAAAGCTGGAATAATATGTAGGTACAATGCTTTGAGGCAACAGTGAGCACATGGGTTGTTTTAGGACTCTCTGACTGGTCAATGGCTTTAGTATTTATCTTTATGATGTACTATTATCATTCATATTTATATTTTTTTAATCACTTTTGTTGTAGTATTCTCACAGATAAAAAAAATCACACAGCTAGATTATGGTAGCGATTCAAGCAAGCTGTTTTTCCTTTCAATTTAATTTTCTATATGACAAGTGAAAATCAGGCTTAATTTTAATCTGAATAGGACAGATGCACTGACATGTACACTAAAGACTAATGGATCAAGCTTCTGCTATTGGTACGGAAATACTGGATATACATTACCAAAGTATACAGTGAGTTTACAGTAGAGATTACAAAATCTTATATTAGGCTACAGATATAGCTGAGTGGTAGAATACTCTTAGTGTTTGTGAAGCCCTAGATTTTATTTGTAGCTCTGTAAAAAGAAAGCACAACAAAACAACATAGTCTATATTTTCTTTACATTTGTGATACTTTGACTTAAAGGAAGCCATAGGCCTTTTTTGGTATATTAAGCCACTCTTGGTTCACAGCACTGTGGGACATAACCAGTCCTTGCACAGAGCACGTAGCATTTATTTGTAGGTAACTCCATTAAGCATGCCCAACAGAATTTATCTTAGGATGTATGCACTCTGGTTCAAGCCCTTACATTAGTTCTTCCAGAAGTTTGTGACTTGAGAGAAATAGTACAATCAAGTCATAAGACTAGGAATGTCTCAGAGGCCTGGTGAACTTACGTTCCTTAAAATCTAATATGTGACTGATGGAATTTTGAAATATCCAAAACAAGAATAAATACAACAACATTTAAAGTGACAATGGTGAATAAATAAAACTTATAGCACAATATTTAAAGAAGAACAAGTATCATTAACTGTTTGCCTGTTACCTTACATACCATAGTATTTACCTTTTATCAGAATCAATATACAAAAATATATATTTAATATTTGTTATACACTATAATCCTGTAAAGATACATATGTATACATATATTTATACTTAAGTATATACATGTCTATATATTTATATATGTATATTTATATATGTGTATGTATATTTTTATATATTATTTTATTTGGTATTCTCAGCAACCTTATGAGAAGAGAGACTGGTTATCCTTGTTTCTAGAAGAGGAAACTGAGGCATAGAGAAGTAAGATTATACAGTAAAGTAGTTATCACTGTTTCCTCACTAGTAAAATAAAGAAAAAAGAAACAATTAGCTCATTTATGAGTTTATTATAAAACTATGCATATGGATCTAAATATAATTTTTGTTATTCAAGTCAATTATTTCCTCACCATTCTCTGTCTCTGATACTACTTGTAGATCTGTCCACCAGCCAAGGGTCTACTATCTTCTAGTTATAAGGCTCCAATCTACAGACCAAGTCATGTGCATGCTAGCCCTGGAGTACCGCACTCTCTTCCTTACTTTCCATCTTCACTGACATCATTCTAATATGCTGTCTATCTGCTAAGCCATGGCAGTAACTCATCTACTCCTAACAAGGCTCCTGACCTCCACTCTACCTATATGCATACAATTCATGCTTATGAGGTAGCTAGAATTAACCTTGCTCTTTAAAACACACACACACACACACACACACACACACACACACACACACACACACTCATTCACAATGTGGAGGTGTGGGACTGTTCTTGTAGCTACAACAAATGGTTATTTAGAATAAAACTCTTGCTATTTTTCTTTTCCTTTCTTTCTTTTTTAATAGATGCTACTGAAAATCAAAAGCGAGGAATGCAACAGCTAAGGTCTTTGGCGTCAAGTTCAAAGCCTAGTAGGGACTCAAACTTTATTTACAGAAGAATCGAATGGGACCATCTCATGTGGAGGTTAGCTCCAAGGAAACTAATCTGGCTGTTTCACATTGCAGCCAGCATTAGAACATCGCTCTGGAGGGAGAAGTTGAGGGACCTCTTAGGCTTACTGCCCAGTGGCATGTACCACTCAGATGCTGCACAAACACGCATCTCCAAACTGGTTTAAAAAGCAGACAGTTATGGACGCAAGAAAACATACTCATTCCTCACCAGCCTCTTTTTCTTTCAACTGCAGAAGAGCTGGCATCGGAGGGTGGAGAAAATAACAATTTTCGTGTCTTTGCTTAAAGGCTTCAGCAGCAACAGGCTCTATGGCGAGGGCAAACCAAGTGACCAAACCATCGTCCTCTTCCACGGGGACTCTTTCAGCATGGTCGCCTGGTCCCTTTCTCATTTCAAGCTCTACTCCAAGGAACACCAAGGTGATTGTCTCTGGCTGAGCCAAGTAACCCTTTATGTCTGTGTAGTTCAGCTGGCAAAGCCTGACTTCTGGCTGCTGCGAGCTTTCTTTGTTGCTACCTAGAGTAACCAAGGGGTTCAAGTCTGAGAAAAGGATATAAACTGTGGCTGGGTGGCTCTCTTTAGCTTTTAGCCAGTCAGAATCACTTCGTTTGTCACTCTTCCGGTCCAGGAGTGTTCTGCTGAAATAATTGTCACATTCGTCTACTTCACTGGTTAGGAACCATGGCTTCCTCCCACCTTTTGCATTAGCTAACAAGTTAGCTACGTGCTTATAACCCCAAAATACAGCAATATCTAGTGCAGTTTGCCTTGACGTATTGACAAGTGATCTGTCACATCTAGACAGAAGAAAAGATGGGGAGGAAAAATAAAATGGTAAGTAGAATTATTCTCTTGTATTTATTTTAGTAAAATACATACATAGCCCAACTATTTCATTTTTTCCCCTTTTTCTTTTTCATCATTTGGTTCATAGTTCACTACTGAAGGTTTAAAACAATCAATTAATAATCGTAGGAAATGAAAAGTTAAGGACAGTAGACATTTAAATAAAATGAAAGTGTCTCGGTGTGCCATAAAGAAATGCAAGCATTCTATATAGTCCATAGCAGCCATAACGAGACTCACAGTTGTGTTTAGAAGAATGGCATTAAACTCATTGTAGATATTCTTTCTGACAAAATATGAAAGTTTGCCTTTTAAATTAAGAAATGTATTTCTAAAATGCAGCTCAGAGTTAGAGAGCTTGCCTGATACGCATGAGGCTTTGGGTTCAATCCCTAACACTGAGCCCCCTCCCCAACCCACAGTCTCAATAAAAGCCGCTTTAGTGATAAATTAGGCCACCTTTCATATAATAAGCTGGGCAATAAGCTATTTACTAGCCCATCCATATAAACATATCTATAGGACTATGTGAACAGACATGAAAGCAGACATTAGAGCGCAAACCCTTTTAGGTGGTACAGCCCTGAGGTGTTTACCCTTTCTCAAGCAGAAACTGGACAGCATCGGGGTGCCCGTTCCTCGCAGCATACATTAAGGCGGTCCAGCCATTTTCAGAGGGTTCATTGAGAAGAGACGGAGAGTGGCTGAGTATCGCTGCTAACTTGGCAACATCTCCTTCTGCAGCAGAACTGTGGAGTTCAGATAGTATTATCCTTTTTGGATTTTTTACAGAAGACATTTCTTCCTTTAAAAAAAAAAGTGAGAAAAACCTTATTTGCAATTGCTTTTTTGCATGAATGGATGAACATTACTTACGTGCAGATCTAGGAAAAAAAAAAACCAGTAAGTTTCCAAACCAATACACCTGTCAAAAGATAATCCGTAGCCAACTGCTACTGCCATGTAGATTTTGAAATTGCTGTAAATTGCTAATTATAATTCAGTTTATGGGCCTAAGAGAAGGGTCAGGCAATAACAAAAGAGTTCTAGTGATAGAAATGCGGAGCCTGGAGTGGAAGGGGAGGGAGCAATAGCAATCTAAAAAAGAGCAGGCATCGAGGTATAGAACAGGGAAGGAGCAGGGGTATGGGAGGTGAAGAGGTTAAAGCAGATGAAATTAGAGGCAGATGCTTAAGCAGATGATAAGCAGTATTCTGATTCTATGCTAGGTTATAAGTGTCATCCCTCAAAGAAATTATGGTTCTACAGTTATTCAAGCGCTTTTAAAGCTTCACATAAAAACAATTTACTGGTTAACCTTACATAATTAATTTTGCAATCCATATGGTCCTGAGCTTTGTTCATGGTGTGAGGTGGACTAGGTCAGGATTTATTTTCATTCATGGATAATTCATGACTCAGCATCATTCTTGAAATTATGTCTGTCTCGTTGCACTGCACTGTTATCCTTGTCACAAATCAGATGACAACGCACTTTTGTGTCTGTTGTTGGATACAGGTTTTGTTGGCCACACGATTGTCCTTGAAGCAGTTTTAAAAATTATTAACTTTGTCTGTGTTGTCATCCTAACCCTGAGTTGTAAACAAAGCAAAGCCATGGCTCATGGCTCTAATGAAGTTCTGAGTTGTGTTTAAAAAAAAAAAAAAAAAGGTTCTGTTTCAACTGTTAACTTCAAAACATTCTTTCTTCTTTCTTAGTACTGCAAGTTCAACTTAAGAGTGTTGTCTTTTGAATTTTGAAACAGCAACCTGGCTAGTCAAATCCAAAGCTTAGTCTGTACAAAGTTGAGAAAAACAATGGGACCAAGATTAATTTCTTGATTTGGTATCTGCTCTTCTGTTTGTGTTTTCTGTTATTTACAAATAATTTATAAATGCTCAAGGTAATCCAGGAAAACTGTTTAAAGTCTGTTCACAAGTGAAATTTGGCTAATTTACTTCCATTTATTTTACTTATTTTCCCACTCTTTTTCATACTGAAGTTTTAAAATACTTTAAAACATTATAGCCAGGTTGTAATATTCCAGGATTTTATTTTGAAGTACGGCTCAGTGTCTTCCAAACTCCCTTTTAAATCACATTCCGAACTCCTGTTACAGCTTCTTCAGTGAAGTTGACTTTTAATACCTCACCGTTCCCTGTTCAGAGGTCATGGTTTCAGAGTTCATGGTAACTCCCTCACCGCCCTCACAGATCTCCCTAGGGGACTCCAACATTGGACATCCAAACTTGTTGTGTCATTCCAATGCAGCGTGTATGCATAAAACATTCTCTGGACTGCAAGGTGAAAAAATAAGCCCCTTTCTTTCTAGCTTTTTCAATACAAGTCATTTAGTAAAACCGCCTTCATTCCTTCGCGGGAAGCTTGTAAGAACTGACATGTGGTAGCGCTACCAGCAAAATCATTTCTTATTGGCAGGTGCTGTGGAAAGTGAGGATGAAAGGGTGGGAGAGAGCTTGGCTCCCCCCCTCCCGCTTTCCAAGGCTATTCGGAGAGCGCAGCCAGAAGACACTTGAATTTTAAAGGAATTATATTTTAACCAAACCAGCATCCATTTTCACTAATAAGTAACCTGGGGTCCTAGAACTGGCCAGCATGGCTCTAGCAGGCTACAACAGGGCTTCACAGTAGATCTGTCAAGCCACCAGCCATCATGTCATGAATTTCACTTGTTCGGCTATAGGGACCATTTTAACCCATCAAGAGCAACCCACACAAGCTTGGTATCTCCCAACAGCCAAATGCCTTGAGCAGTTATTTTCCTTCTAGTATAGGATTCCTTCTTTTGAGGAGGAACAACAATCTAAGTAGTTGGTTTTTACACTATCCAAAACTTAGCTGGGAATTTTAGCAGCCACCGGCCAGCAAGCACCTCCAGCTCCGCGTCCCGCGCCTGCGCCCGCGCTAGGCTGCGCCACAAGCTGGCGGGGGACCCACGGGGACTGCACATCCTAGAAGGTCTCCCGGCCGACTAACGCCGCTAGGGCTACTAACCCAAGAGTGACCAGAGGAACCGCGATCACCACCAAGGACTCACAGGGCAAACTCAGCCGTCAATTTCTCTCGACGTTGTAGGCAGCCTCCCGAACTTCCGGGAGAGGCCTACTGTCATCGCACAGCCATATGGGAGATGTAGTTTAAAGGACATCGAGAGTGTCCGGCTGGAGATTGGGGCGGGGTAGGGTAGATATGTGGCCTTAAGCAAGTCTCTGGTTTCTATAAAAACCTCACTTCACATACTATGGAAAAGTCACTACAGAGTCTGCCTAACTTATTAAGTTATAAGTCGTGTTGGAGCTTCCACAATACCCCCTTGATTGTAGGTTTATATAACTCATGGAAAAAAATCTTGGGACCAGGGTTGAGATCCACAATACGATGTTTTTGCTTTATTAATTTAATTTCCTATGACTTTATTCTCCAAAGCCTACAAAACTAATGTGACTTTTTTGATAGCTACAGGTTTAGTGGTCCTCTAATTCCCAAGCCAGGCAGTTGTATTTGTCAGTCGGCAACAGCTACAGGAGTATTTTAAGACTGACTATTGATTTATATGCCCTCTGGGCTCTTCCTCACATTAATGTTGCATATACCTTGACAGTGTGGTGCTTGAGCTGACACCTGAACCCAGAGCCTCTTGGGTACAGGGTAAATATTCTATTACTGAACTCCAAACAACCTACTACCCAACTATACTTCCATGATGTTTTTTCAAAATTTGTTCCATGCGTCTATCTGGGAGTAGTTGTTGAGATGGGTTGGATAAGAATGGTCCCTGTAGGCTCAATTTTCTTAACCAATATATTTTATTAACAACTTAGTGACCAAGCATACGTCACTTATAACCCGACTAACCAAAACAATAGGAAATTAGGATTAATGGACACAATTAACAAAACCGTAAGGATATCAGTTCCGAGGAACGATTCTCCGGGCATGAGCTGCAGGATTTCTTCTGCTAGAACCTGGGGTATCCAGAACCCAGAACTTCAGCAGGAGCCGGAGCCCCGAAGCTTTTCCTCGAGCGGTTCTCTCTAGGAGCGTTTGGTTTTTAATACTTATTTATTTATTATTATGTATACAGTGTTCCTGCCTGCATGTACACCCACAGGCCAGAAGAGGGCATTACATCACATTACAGATGGTTGTGATCCACCATGTGGTTGCTGGGAATTGAACTCAGGACCTTTGGAAGAGCAGGTGGTGCTCTTAACCACTGAACCATCTCTCCAGCCCCTCTAGGAGTGTCTTGAAGTGCAGCCATGAACAGCTAAATCTATCCCAAGTCTCCACAAAGCCCCACCTCCAGTTCTGGCTCATTTATATATCTCCTCCCAGAGTCTGTTCAGGGGATCTTTTCAGCTGGCAACAATTAAGCTCCTGCACGAGGTGGTTGCTCTTCTAGTGAATTAACCTCACCTGTTCTCTCACGAGACCATTCCGATCCGATCCCACACTTGGATTCCTAAAAAACAGGTTAATCTCTCCTTCAGGTCCCCAAGGCTCATACATTTCAATACTTAGTCCTCCTCAGTTGGTAGAACTCTTTACAAAGGATTAGGAGGCGTGGCCTTGTTGTGGGAGGTGTGTCACTAGGAGTGGGATTTGAAGTTTCAAAAGCCAAAGCCATTCCCAATTAGCCCTCTCTGGCTAGACCACTGGCTCCTACTTGCACATAAGTATGTGCAAGCCCTCAGCTGTGGCTCCAGCAGCACACTTGTCTGCCTGCCTGCTGCTATGCTCCCCACCATAACGCTCATGGACCCATCTGCTGAAATGGTAAGCACCTCCCCAGTCAACTCTTGCTTCTTTAAGTTACCTTTATCATGGTATTTTGTCACAGCAGTAGAACCGTAGTGTGGGGGATGGGCCAAACCATTTTTTTTCTTCTTCTGACAATCAGTGCTGTTCTGCCGCCATGAGATCATCCTCTGAGATTTAAAAAATTTAGTGTGAACAAGGCTTTGTTCAAAGCATTAGTATGGGTAGAGATTTTTTCCCCCTGTTAGTCTTTCTAATTGCTGTTGGAAGTATCCATAGGATGTGTCGCCACTAGCCTGTCCCTGTGGGGCGTATGGAATGCCTGTCTCATGAACTATTTCATGTTGGGCACAAAAGGTTCGAAATGCAGAAGAGTTAAAGCAGGAGCATTGTCTGTCTTGAGGGGCTGTGGACGGTTTAGCACTGGGTGCATTGATTTAACTCTGCCTAGCCTGTCCTCGGGAGATGACAAATTCCTTGCATAAAAAAAGAGGCATTTTGATGGGACAGAGCAAGCATATGAGTATCGTGAGCTTGTGTTAAGGCAGACTGCAAAGTGGCAGGGAAGCAGAATTAGAACCTCAAGACCAACGTAGTGTCTTGTGCGTCACTGTTACCCCGTGGTCAGGGAGACCTGAATGTAACTTAATGTGACCAATCTAGCAAGAACTCTGGTGGTAATGCAAGAGTTCCTGAGTCCTTTGGAAAAGATGGTATCACTGTTGGTCCCAGCCAATATAGGCTATCTTCAAGGCTTGCATTACTCCCACTACATAGGGGCTGTCCCTGTACCGATTTATGAGGGCAGAGGCAAAAGTCTAAAACCATTCCAGATGCCAAGAGTTGCACTCATTGAGCTGAGGTGTGAGGCGTATGTAGTACTTTAGGGCCAGAGGAACAGTTCTAATCAACTTTGCAGCTACGGGAAGCATCTGTATAGACAGGGTTAGAGGAAGCAAAGGTTGTCTGTATAGACAGGGTTAGCGGAAGCAAAGGGTTGAGCTCGTGTGACCTGAGTGGACACAAAGTACAATGTGGTAGAAAGTGGAAGATGAGAATCAAGCTGACCTGGGTAATTAGTCAAAGGGAAATCCAGGCAGTGGGCTGTTAACAGAGCCAGTGTTATCTTAGCTACCATTTCTATAATGCATGTGTGCCCCTTGATATTAATTTTGCCATTAAATCCTAGTTAAGTGCCTTGGAGGGGGAGTGCCTCAAAATGCCCTCTTGTTGCACAGTACCTCATTAAGGGTCATAGGCAATCTTCAGATTGCTAATTAAGGAGACAAGCAAGTCCCATATCTTTATTTGAGTGTTGGACATAGCCACTTCCATTGCATTTGGAGTCATTCTAGCCTCAGAAGTAAAATAGTATGGAAAAAAGGGTTTGGTGGTGTCTGCATCTAAAATTTGGGGGAAAAAAAGGAAAAAGGTCCTGGGTAATAAGGTTAAGTGAGTGTCCAAGCCAATTAATATTATCTAACAATTTTTGGTAGTCATGAAGAGTTTTGAGACAATCCTTGTAAACTTCTAAGTTTTGAGAGCATACAGTGTGATCCTCTATAATTTTCCATATACACTGGAATGGAAGCAGTTTTGACCTTTTCCTGGAGTAAACTGAAGATCCTGGGCCTAAAGGCTGTTTCTGTGATCAACAAAGACCACTGCCAACTAAGAATTAAGATGGCTGACCGATTAACATATGAATATACTGTATGTGTATAGTGTATGTTATAAGTAAGCCTGTTCTAGTTATGGTTCCCATGGCTCTGTTGTAACGCCATGGCCAACTTGGGGAGGAAAAGCCGCTGTGGCAGGATGATGCTTATGGGCTTTTTCATCATGATTTGCTCAGTCTGCTTTCTCATAGAACCCAGAACTATCAGCTGAGGACTGGGCCATCCATTACTAATTAAGAAAATGACCTACAGCTGGATCTTATAGAGGCATGTTTTCCTCAGTTGAGGTTCTTCTTTCTCAGATGGCAACAAAAGCTTGTTTCTAATTTACATAAAACTAGCCAGCATAGGCTTAATAACCTCAGCAACAAACACATAATGTGGCTCTTTTTCATACCCTGGGCTAGGACTTTTTGTTGAAAGAGCTGTTGCTGGTAGACTATGATTAGGTGGAAGAGGGTAAAAGCAAAATTTTTGTCCTCATCAGCAGTTAGTAGAGAGGTGAATGTCCTGGTCACTGTTCCATTGCTGTGAAGAGACAAAACAACTCTTATGAAATAAAACATTTAATTGGAGGTTTGCCTACAGCTTCCGAGGTTTAGTCCATCATCATCATGGCATGGCAGCGCACATGGTACTGGAGCAGTAGCTCAGAGCTATATCCTGATCCACGCAATGAGAGAGACACTGGGAGTGGCATGGGCTTTGGAAACCTCAAAGCTCACCACAATGAGGCCACACCTCCTAATCCATCTAATCCTATCAAAGACTTCTACTACTTGGTAACTAGTCATTCAAATATATGAGCCTATGGGGACTATTCTTATTCAAACCAACCAACCAACCAACAAACAACAAAAGCAACACTTGAAGTTAACTATAATTTATTGAAAATAATGTTGTGACACTTTTGACTGTGGAAACACCAATGTTTGCATGACTTTGTATCTCTTAAATTATTTAACAGCCTCCTGATTTTTGCCTGGTTTCTTTTTTCTTTTTTATTTTTTTATAACAAAAATAGGCATGTTCTAAGTATTAATTAAATATTTCTCCTCCAAAGCAGTGGTAGCTGTCAATTTATGCAACCCCACCCAGTCCTACTATGCTTGGCAACAAGGGCCCATATACGCCGGTAGGGATGGCTTGGGTCCCCAAGTAAGGGCTTGCTATAATTTGGTTGGTAGAGCTGAAGTTTAATCTCTCACTCCCTGATGCTGCCTGATAGAGCCAAGGGATAGTGCAGTTTTGTGGCTGAGGGTCATCTGTCTGCCCAGTTGGTTCTTGGGGCTCTGCAGGGTGATATCCTCTATTGTTTGATTGGGCTAGGCCAGGCTACAGAGGCTGTTTTTCCGGCTCTTGAAGAGGTTGTTCATGAATATTCATGTGTGAGCAGAATTCATTATCTCAGTAGATTCTTCTCTGACAACTCAAGCATAGGCCTATGCAGACCATCCAGGGGATATAAGGGCCTGCTTCTTTTTAAAATTGAAATTCCTGTGGTGGTTCTCATCTGCAAAATGTCCTATTTCTTCATGTGCATAGCAGACATTACTTGTTCCTTCAGGGCACACAACTCCCTTAAGGGTAGACAAGAAAGCCACTGACCTTGAAGGTGGGTAGGGCCTATATATACAATGTAATCATCTTTTGTACAATCAAACCTTTATAAACCACCCAGGACCCCCACAGCCCAGCAGGGCTTCCTTAGAAGTCTTGTTAGCATTTTCAGAAGCCAGTTGTTTTATAAGCACCTTTTCTACTTCAGGGTCATTTATAAGGAGCCCTGTTTCTTGTAAGAGCTGGGCCATAAAAATATGTATACAATCCTTCCAGGCCCTGGTGACTATCAGTCAGTGACAAGGCCTTTTCCCCCCTTGGTGGGTAACTGTCTCCATGCCCTTAAGGTAGCAATACTAATTTGTTGGTAGGCCTGTGCCATTTGCAATTTATTGGTGGGTTAGTGTTGTAATTGGTTGTCAGCCCCTTCACAAGGCCAGGTACCTTGAAACATGTCTGGGCTACAGAAATTCCATGATGTAGAAATTATGCTGCTTCTGGTCCTGACATAACTCTATAAACCCAATTCTAATAACAGGTAACCCCCTGGATTGTTCGAAAAATTGCCATGCTTAACTAATGAGAAGGAGGCCTGGAAATGCTACTGAGGAGACTCTGAACAAGTCCTTAGTCACATGGAGCAGTAGACTGAGAAAGCACATGGGGCTGCTTGATCTTAAGGATTTGAAAGGCAAAGTTTCATGGTATGGCAGCATTTGCCCAAGCTCAAAATGTGGGTAAATAGTCAAACCATTATTGCTCCCCTCCCCCAACCCCAATCTCTTTCCCAAATTAGGCCTGCTGGAAAGGAGTGAAACTACTCTTTCTTGAATCTCTCCACAGCCTAGACTCAAGGGACAATAATGCCATGGGTTGCGTGGCCTTGTCCTTTGAACCATTTTCTTCAATATCAATTTTCGTGGCATCAGGCAGGTTGGGGCAAGCTTTACCCATGAAGCATGAATCCGTGTCTGTTTCTTAGTGAGGAGTGTGAGTCCTTGATAAACCAAGGTTAAAGACGTAGGAGGCCAGAGTTCTCTGGGATCCTTCTGGACAAAGTCTGCCCTCTGTGAGGGGCTGTGCATCTATGGAATCATGGTAGATGTCTCCATAAATGAAAGTGGAAATGGGAACAGGCCCATTGGCCCTGTGTATGTCCTCCAGCTCTTCTCTTATCCTTTCCTATGTGGCTAAATGCACTGTCCCTTCTTCTAGAAACCAGCATGTCTCTTGAAAATAATCTAAGGATCGCTTGACTTGTAATATTTTTACTCTGAATCCATAATTTCTCAAAATCTCTCACAATGCTGACACGTGATTGCCTATCTCTAGATTGTACTTGTCTCTTTCTCTCTTTCTCTCTTTCTTTCTTTCTTTCTTTCTTTCTTTCTTTCTTTCTTTCTTTCTTTCTTTCCTTCTGACTTCCTTCCTCTCTTTCTCTACTTCCTTTTCCTGTCTAAGAGTACTTTTCTTGGGAGTAACTAGTCAGAGCTCTCCATAGCCAGTGTCTATATCCTTGTCCCTGTTCTGGTGTCAACATAAGCCCCAGCAGGAGAGGGAAGCTACTACAAACTGAGAAATACACATATTACAATTTGGAACATAGCAGATTGGCCCTGACCTTAGAACGTTGGATCTAGCTATTTTCTTCTTTTGTAATAATCTCACCCTAGACTTTCTAGTTGCAACACCTTTCTTGTCATTCATGTTTAGATTCAAATGTTCTTTAGCAATCTTTCCTGGTTGACCAGAACTCCCTGTTGGTAATGTCTACTCTACAGAGTTTACAACGACTTAGGAAACAGACACCTGTGCATTTGTATGGACAATTTGTGTGGACTGTATTCATCAAGGTGGCAATACCCACTCCCTGTAGGTGGCATTATGCCCTTGCTGGAATCCTGGATGATATAAATTGTGAAAGGGAACTGAGCAGCAACTTTGAACTCATTATACTCCATGTCCCAACTGTGAATGGGTTGTGATCAATAGCGTAAAGGGTCTGCTACTTTGACTTCCCTGCCTTGATAGCTCACCCTTGAACTGTGAGCCAGAGTAGACTTTCTCCTTTAACTTGTCTTTGTCAGTATATTTTATCACAGCAACAAGAAGAGAAACTAGAACAACCTCCTATTGTTATTCTTTCATCTTTTATATTTCTTGTCTCTGATGTTTGTAAAGGGTGTTTGCCAATTAAAATGTAGCTGCTGATCATCTTCCTTGAGGTAGCCTGGGTGTTGCCAGCAGTCAAATTGTCTTGTTGTGAATGAATCTTTAGAATAAAAGCATCTTTAAATGCCATATTCTGTAGGTCTCTGAGGCCTTTGAAGACCTTATTTAACTATTTTACCTTATATATCTATAGAATCATATCTATCTGTTAGACCTAAGATATATATTCTTGTGATAAAATTAGACTAGTATTTGACACGACCATGGTTTATATCAATATACAAAAGAGTTAAAAATAACCTTCTTTGTGAGTAACAATTAAGGCCTTGAGTTAAGGAGTAGGTTCAATCATCTAACTTTTGTTCTATCCTTCCTTTATATTTCTATATCCCCCTTTCTTTCTTTTCAGCTCCTATCCCTTTACCTACAAAAGAAAGATAAAGGAAAAGAGAGACATCCCTGAGTCCAACCTCTGTATAAGACCAATAATAACCTTTAACCACCTCCTGATGAAAATAAGCATCTGTAGGCCAAGAGAGCAAACAGAAACCTACCAAACCCTCCTTAGAGGAAATGGGACGTCATTCTTTAAGGTTTCATCAGGGTGATTTGGGGCAAATAATATCTTAGAAGGGGGTCCCCCAAGATTGGGAAATATAGATAAGCAAGCCAGAGACTGCATTCATGGTCCAGTTTCTAAATGTTGAGAGATTCCAGGCTTAATAGGAGTCCTGGGTGGGACAGAGTGAATTTCTGGGCCAATTGGGATCAGAAGCTTTCTACAATGCTGTCCTGGAAGCGGTCCAATTCTGATGGGTAGCAGCAACTGAGATGCCTGGGGCTGGAACAAGGAGGGTGCAGGATGTCAGCATGCAGCATGCTGAGAGGAATCATCGTCACAGAACCTCCTTATGGAAGTGGCTTCAAATGTGGCAAACAAGCCACTGGGAAAAATGTCTTCATTTCTGCCACAGACAGAATTCGGCCTAAAAATGGGCAAATTTAGATGCAGGTAGTTTTGACAGCCGAACTCTGCCAAGACAGGCTAAGCAAGTCCTCAATAGTCCCTGTATCATAAATATGTCTGGCAGAGATATTGGGCTAGCAGGCCAAAGATGATACTCCAATGTTATAGAGAGGGTTGGGTGACTGTAGCTGCTACATAAGAACACCCTCCTCTTCCTCATATAGTGTTTCCTGGGTCTTCAGTTTTCACTTGGCATATAAGAGACCTTCAGGGAGTAGTTATTGATGTTGAACAAATGATTGTTTTCATACTATATCCGGTATGTTTGGGATATTGCTACCATACTTTCTCAAATAACATTTGCCAGGAGTTCACTTGATTTTTCATGGTTATGTTTACTTGATGCTTATAAAAATTAGGGCGTGTGTAAGCCAGGCATGGCAGCATATGCTTGAATCTCAGCACTCAGGAGGCAGACACGGGCAGATTACTATGAGTTCAAGGCCAGCCTGGTCTATAAAGGGAGTCCAGGACATCCAAGGCTACACAGAGAGACTCTGTCTCGAAAAACCAAATAAATAAATAAATAAATAAATAAATAAATAAATAAAATAAGGAAGTATAATATGTTTGTGTTTTAGTTCATTGTCTAATGGACAAACACTATAATAGAGAGATAGAGAGCGCATTGAGTGTACAGAGTATAGCTGTGCAGGGAAAGGTCAGAAAAGGCATAGCGGGGACTCAGCACTTACCTCTGCCCTGGTCTTTTTTGGAGGGATCGTCTGCAAAGACAGTATGACTCAAGTTCCTTGTATCTAAGCATGGCCTTGGGATTTGATAATTTCCAGCTAGTACACTATAACTGAAGTGGTGACCTTCTGGCTGAAGCAGTTAAGAGGCAGTACATAACCCCACAGAGCTTTATCACCCTGCTGTTGCAATCTGGAAGCACATTAAGATAAAGTCACAAGGAGACAAGACTGGTACTCACCCCAGGAAGACAGGTGTCAGAGACTGCTTGCAGATCTTCACGAGATTTGTATGAGCTAGAAATAGAAAAAAAAAAAAAACCCGTTGTATAATAAGCTATGAAGTCAGGTTTAAGCTAGCACCTCCCCACAGCATAGTGTATTCTTCACAGTATGGAACACAGTGAGGAGATGACCTCTGACCTGAGTTTGAAGGGCGAGGAACAGTGCGATAATACAGAGCAAGTCGTTTACCAAAAGCTTTTCCTCACATCAGTAGAACATGGTCATTTGGGACTCTTGTTCTGCTACTGGGTTATCTCATCCAACGTGGATGTGAGAGGAGGTGCCTAGTCTTATTGCAATTTATTGTTTGGTTGATATCCCTGGGAGGCCTGCCCTTTTCTGAAGGGAAACTGTGAGGAATGGATTGGGGTGCAGTGGGGGGGGAGGGTTGGGGACAGGAGGAGGGAAGGGAAAACTTCAGTCAGATTTAATATATGAAAGAATAAATTAATAAAAATAAAAAAAATAGGGCCAAGCTATTAGTCAAAAGTAAGTTGAATGCTCAAAATGCTAACAAGATAGAAAGCAGACTGTAGTAGAGTCAGATGTATTAAAAAAAAAAAAAACCTAAAATCTTGACATAAAGTTCTGATATTCAGGAGTCTTGGTTGGGTGAGGAATGACATAGCTAAGTCAGCACTTCCCAGCTTGTCTGCATTGAGGCCTCTCCTGCTCACTCTGATTTTGCAAATGCTTTCCCCTTTACTGAAAGTGACAGCATGTAATAGCAGTCAGCAGAGATGACCAGAATAAAATATCTTACCCTTTGTCATGTGTACATCCAGAAGTGCCCTTAATCTTTAAACACATTCATTTATGGTTCGTATAGGTACCAAGCCACTTTTGTTCACTTTAATGGTGATTTCCTCTGTCTTATGATTTTCAAAACAATTTTCAGTTTTTCACTCTTGGAAGTACATGGAAATGACTGTATTTTTCACCCAAACATCAATTTAGTTTATACATTTAGTTCCCAAACATCAGTTTATTCTTATTTACAGATCATCTCACCACTTTTGCTGTATGAGGTAGGTTTTATGAAGCAGCAACCATGATGCGAGGAGGAATTTGTTTGATCAGAGACAGAATTACCATTGCTTGACAGAGCAGCATTCTTTCTGTGTGCTCAAGTTAATTGATGCAGTAATTTAATCACCAAGCTGCCGTTCACATTTCATGTGTAAGTCACTTACACTTGTTTTTTTCTTTTTTAGAATGTCTAGGCTGATGAGCATTGAATTGGATTTGTAGCATTTAAAAATGTCCTCAAAACTGACTGTAGCATGACATCCATCAGATTCTGTATTCAGTTTTAGTTTAGTTATTTTTGAAGCTTTCAGATGAAAAAAAATCTACATTTAATATTCTGCAACAGGTTGTTCCATCACCTTGCCAAAGCCCAGAGGAGTGCAACATATTTTTTTGAATTTCAGTATTCTTTTTTTTTCCTCGGGATATTTTTGACCCTAGATACTTTTTCCTTTAAATTTGATGGAGCTGTGATCATGGCTCTGACCTCTAGCCTTGAAAGAAGACGAGTTATGCCTCTCAGGAGTGATGCCTCAGGCACTTTGCAAGTCGGCTGGCAGGGATTATTTCCCAGGCTGTGAAGTGATGACCTTCTACTGAGAGTGAATGTCTGCAGTGCACGTAAATTCTCCCAGCCATGATTGAGAGCCTCAGGTTTGTTACCTGCTCTGTGAATCGGAGCCCAGTCTTTCTCTACGGAGGATGGGTAATTTAGTGCTGTATTTAAAGCCACATGTTATATGCGCACATGTGGGTTAATTTACTGCTGCTGGTGATTATATTCTGTTTTTGTGCCCGATATAAGGTTACCTCGGAGGTAAATCTAGAATTTTAGAATAAATGAACAGAATGAAGTGCCTGTGATCCGAGGACATCTTGCCTATTATTTCTAAACAAAGTGCTCTGTCCTGTTCCTCCAGCTGTCCACAACGCCTCTGATTTTAGTATCACAGAGAGGATTTCTGTTGCCTCCTCAGCTCTTATTACAACAATAATATGTTGCTGATTGCTAAGATATTTTCAGAATACATTAAAAAAGGATTAACATTTAGAGTGATTAGTAAACACTTTTTGAATCCTCAAGAGAACATTTGTTTTTCTTCTCTGAACAGAGCTGTCAATCTGAAATCAATGCATTTTCAGAGTTTTTAAGAAATGTAATATTTTATTTTCTAAGAAATATGTCCTTCCAAAGTCCATGCATATTTGTATATATGTGCATATATATATATATATATATCCTTGTCAGTCTATCTTTCTATCTATCTTTCTTTCTATCTATCTATCTATCTATCTATCTATCTATCTATCTATCTATGTATCTAACTACATACATATGGATAGATGATGATGGATGGATAGACAGACAGATGAATAGATAAAATGGATTTTCAGCATTTTCTAATGACTTAATGTTGGTGTCAGAATACTTTATCTATTTTAAGTTCTCATGAGAGATTCTTGAAAGTCTATTGTGCATATACTGTTTAACCAGTTTCAATATAAATCCAGTGGACAGAATTATGGGACGGCTAGAGCTGTTACTGAAGGTCATGGACAATACTTGGAAAGCTAGGATGAAGAATGGCTACTTGTGTAAAAAACACTGGTAGTGATAGCTCATATCATATTCCGTCTTGTCTTAGTTCAGGGTTGTCTGCTGTTGGGACAAACACCTCCAATTTAAAGCATGCAGGGCTCTTGTGGCAACGAGACTCCAATCTGATGCTTCCTATGAAGGATCAGGCTCGTTGACCTGCAATTCTTTAACCTATGACTCATTCATCCATTCAAAAACTTATAAAGAATTCCTAAAATGTGGTTGATGAATAAAACCTGAAAGAAGGTAAAAAATGGATCAAATTCTGATACCAAATCCTTTCCTTCCCAGAGTGTAGCCTTACTGAAGATCAGGTATAGAAAATATCTCTAATTTGTTAAAAATAAATTAATCTTCACTAGCATTTCCTACATTGTTTCACACTATTCTTTTTTTTTTTTTGCTTGTTTTCTTATTTCCTTAGCAAAGGATATTTAATACATTTGGATACAGATTTATTTGCAAACCCTTGACTTTTGGAACACGTCAAACATACAAGGAAAGAGAAACTACCACCTTTGCCCATTCTCTAGGATGATGCAGGAAATAATGTGATTGCGTTAATTGTATGTTAGCTAGTTTGTCCCCCATCACTTTCACATACCCTATGCCTCCCTCCTATTTTCCATGATCAAGTTTTAATTCCACTTACATGAGCAAGATAAAAGAACTGTCATAATACGGTGAAGTAGTGATTACATTTCTTCTTAAAAGTGTTATCATGAAATCATAACAGAATTTTATCATTGTGTTTTTATGATCTCAAATAGGATAGTGTATATATTACACACATATATATTACATCTTGACTCGTAAGCCTACTTTTGGGAAGGATGTGAAACTAATGTAGGACCAGAATGCTATGGATGATGAAAGTCAGCCAGATTTATAATTTATCAACTACCCCTCGCCCCATAACACTTTCTGCCTTGCCCTTGGTGTTTTGACTGGCAAAAATCATCTTTAAGAGTTTTCCCCCAGGACTGCTATACTAGTTTTGTAATGGTTTATCTGTCCCCATCCTATGTTTACAGTAACCTGCCAGAAGAAAGCCAAATGGTCCTTTGAAATCTGCTATTCATTTTCTTAAAATGCTTTGTTACTATTCATTGAATTTAAGAGAACATGCAGAAAGTCCTTTCTTTTTCAATTGCAATGCTACTAATTAAAATATATTTATATATTCACTTACTTATACATTATATACATAGAAAAGGCTTAAATGCTAAGCTAGTATTTAGCTACATTCTATTTTGTTTATGGAATTAAAAAGTGGAGTGGAATTTTAACTATTTTATTTTATTTTATTATATATTTAAAATAATTATTTAAAAATAAATATTTCTTTTGCACTTATGTATTTGTCTTATACACCCTTAGTTCCATTTATCCATAATTTCAGTAAACTCCATCAGTCTCATTTGCTGTGTACAGTAGGAAAAAAATATGTAATTAAAGAGACCATTGTCTCTCATCTTATATTTCTTTTGCTAGAAATAATTAACTCTCCCCTCACTCCTTTCTTATCTGTATACTATTCTTGTGTATGTCTCACTATCTATCCACGGCTAAGCCATGTGTCTGTTAACATCTCAGGGAAATAACTGTATCCCACTGTGTGCTTCCACCAAACATTATAAACTAAACTTTCTTCACAGCATACATTGTTCTTCATACGTTTTAAATTAGTTCTCTGAGGGTATTGTGGAACATGTTTATCCCTCCCACAACTTTTCCAAGATCTACCCCTCTTTTCTGTCCTCTTTGTGTTTTAGCCTTATATAATGCCAAAGGACTTGCATGTGCACGTAAAGTGTCGAAGTCCTTAAAGTGCTTTTCTAAGCGAGCGAGGATAGAGCAGACCGTGGGAAGCACATTATGGGTAAGGGTAATGTATTTTGATGATATTCAAATTCATTCAGCAAAGTCTAAATAAGTCAGAGCAGATTTGCTGGTTCATCAGTTGTGCCGCTTTTGCATTCTTAGGAGTAAACTGTAACACATTTTACAAAGACTCAATTTTCCCCACAGGTCACAGCTCTAGGTTAAGCCTAAAGAGCAACTTTCATTATAGATCACTTATTGAAAGTGGAGTGAAGCAATTACAATATCTCTCTGAAGAAGTATATTGGCCACACATTCTACTTTGGACTACTGCATGATGGTGGATTAAGTATTTAATATGTTAGCTATTATTGAAACTTATAGGCACCCCCTTGAACTTACTGA
Organism: Acomys percivali; assembly: GCA_907169655.1. Lineage (NCBI taxonomy): Eukaryota > Metazoa > Chordata > Mammalia > Rodentia > Muridae > Acomys > Acomys percivali. Next base: position 12,360,969 of record OU015743.1, on the reverse strand, counting down.
CAGTGTTAGAAATGCAACCGATACATGATGGGAAAAAAATCCTCACCAGAGCTCTTAAAAATGAAAAAGTAGGCCTCTTCCAGCTATTGTTTTGATAAGGCAACTTGCTTTGGGAATTTACAGAAGCTAATATTCATTGATTTAATTCACATTAGTAATCGTTATTCAGTAGCATATTCATACAACCTATTTTCTATTGTTTTGATATCTTGATTTTGGGCAAATTTAGATATAAAAATATAGGGTATTTTTTTATGTTTAGTACATCAAAATTTTCTCATTTCAAAATTAGAATAAAAATAAGATCTTTTTATAACACAACAATGAGAATTTCATTTCTGGACCACTTAAAGAACATTAGTTCATTCAAAGAAACTAATAATCTCCTTTTAAGTAATTGGCTCATGCAAGAAATACACTTTTCATCTTTCTCTGATTTCTTTTTGTAATTCTTTGAATGCTAAACTGGTAATTATATGAATATTCAAATTTTAGTCATTTAAGTTTACTATATTTTGAGATTGATTTTTGAAGTTTACACATATTCAAACTTGGAAATATGGATTTTTATCAACTAATAAAGGATTTTTCAAATCATGAATTAAAAAATTTCAACTTGAATAGCATATCTTTTCAACAGAAACCATAGCTTTGAGATATTTCCAATGGTGTTCAATGTCAATCTCAAAATGTTTCTTTAATATTTATTTTCACACAGTAGGTATGTATTTACACTGAAAATCTCATGACTCATTTTGCATTATTATTATTGCTAGGGTTTGAAGCCAGAGCTTTGGACACGCTAAGCACACATTGAGCTATATCCCAGCCCGTATGCATTCATCCTGTGCTGTGTGTATATTCTGGATGCACTCCTGTGACACACTAAGTTTCAGCAAAGATATGTTCTAGGTGCTGCGGCCATTATGTGCCATTATATAGCTACTGTACAGTTATTTGTTCCTAGTTTTATCTTTTCTAGCTATGTGTTTTCATACCATGAAAAAAAAATCTGTTTTATAAGCTCATATATTTTATCCCCATCAGTGAAATAAAAATGGATTCTTCAAAGACAACAAAGGAAATGCATTATAGCAATTGTTTTAGTTTTCTTTCTGGCTGCCATGATGCAGTACCCCTCTAAAAGCAACTTAAGGAAGAAAAGGTTTATTTGGTTTACGATCCCGGGTTACAGTTCATCATTGTAGCAGGAACCTGAAGCAGTTAATCAAGTCACATTCATGGTTAAGAGCAGAGAGCAATGAATTAATGCTGGCATGCTAGGGCTCAACAACGCTCTCCTTTTCCTTCAGCTCAGAGCCTGGCCCTCAAATGGTGCTACCCACACTTCAGCGGAGTTCTTCTCACCTTAATCCCATTAAGGAACCCTCTCACAGACAAGTCCATAGACTACTGTGATCTAGACAGTTCTTAAGTAGGCTCTTCTCCCAGGGGATTCTACATTGTGCTGAGTGGACATTCAAATTGATACATTACAGCGATGGAAGTAACAGACTCAGATGAAAAAAAGGAGTATTGGTTAAATTTGCAGTCATTTTTTTTTCCCCAACAGTTTGAGCCCATTGTTCATATGTAAACAACACTTAGCTGATAAGGAGTTTTAATACTGCCTACCTGGGTTCAGCCTTCTTTTCCTGTTTATCATGTACACTTTTGGGACAATTAATTAATCTGTGTCTCGGTTTCTTCTTGTAAATATGTTGGTTAATATATCTTATAAATATGATTGGTAAATATTACTTTATTTACACAATTGTTATATGGTTTAAATGTATAAATATGTGAAAAGCATAGAGTAATGCTAGTTATTATAATTTATGCATTTGGTTATTTCTTAATGTCTTTATTAGTATGGGAATTAATACAAGTTCCTGAAACGGACAGCAGCTTAGAATACTAAGATGCACTGAAGAAGTGCGTTCTCCAGTGAATGGGGCTTATTGTGTGTTTGTCATGATATGGCTAGTCTATAACAGAGTTTGGTGGCACAAGCTTGTAATCTCTCCATGAAAACAATATCAAGGCCAGCCAGGTTTACATAGAAAGTTTCAGGCCAGTTAGGACCACATAGCAGGACAGTTTCCCAAAAGGAAAAAAAAATGTAGAAGGAAAAAAAGGAAGGACATGCTTCCTCAGTCATCTGATCTTCGTGTTAAGGTGTGTGTAAGGTTAAATGTAGCCGTTACTCTTTGGTTTATCTCACGGCTACATGGCTCCCCTTTTAAGGTTAGGAGTCACAGTTATGTGCTAATAACCTTGGATTTAAACCTGTAGCATGTACAGCGGGCAATACAAGGTGCCCGAGACTGATCCATAATTAAGTACTTGTAATACCTTTATGAAACCAGAGCACATATTGTGATGTTTCCTAGTCTATGTAATAGGCAATACTTACACTATTTTTTTTTTCTGGTGAAATCGTACCAGCTTAGAGAGTTAATGTGACTTGTTTGGAATCACATAGCTGATCAAGTGACAGACTATATGGAATGGGTCTGATATTTACTTTCATATTGATAAATTTTGTAGTTACAAAACTCTATTAAATATGACACTGTGGAAAATGTAGCTTCAGGGGCAGCAAGGAAGGTGCTTGATTCTTGGAACCCACATGGTGGAAAAGGAGAACCAAATTCTGTAAGCTGTTCTCTGACCTTTGTATTCACACTGTGTCCTATGTTTCCCTAAAATATATTGACAAACAACTTATTATTCAATACAGGTAACAATTCAACATTGGTGAAACTAACACTTTTATTACATTTAAAGAAATAGCTATAGAATGGCTGAAAGTAAGGCTGATGTAATAGTTGGCTTTGTTGGAATTGTATGTTTGAAAGGATCAGAATCATTGGTGTCAGTTTGTTTGCATAATATGCAAGGGAAATATAAAGCCTGTCAAGAATTTTTCTTAATTTTTGTTTTAAAAAGTCTTTACATTTTAGTAAAGAACAGATGCTAAAATTAAAATGTCTGTGAAATATATTTTAAGAATAATTGGCTTTTAGAGATTTATTTGTGTGTGTTGTGGTGTGTGTGTGTGTGTGTGTATGTGTGTGTATGTGTGTGTGTCTATGTTTGAGTAGGCCACTTATGCACAGTACCTACCAAGGCTAGAAGAGGATGTTGGATGCATGAAGCTGGACTTACAAGTGTTTCTGAGCTGTTTGGAGTAGGAGCGGGCATCCAATAATGGTCTTCTGGAAGAATAGTAAGTGTTCTTAACTGCCTAGCTTTCTCGGCAGTCCTACAATAGGCCATTTTGACAAATGTATTGTCAATTTTTAGAAACTTGGATGAATTTATAATCCTTTAGCAAACACTGTGGGCAAAGAGTTTTAAAATCATTAACAGCATGATTGCTCAAAAAACTAAAAGGGTTTATTTAAAGTGCAAGCTTATTAATAATGAGCAAATGAACCTCACAGTGAAATATTCACATTCTTGCCCAGTACCATTTTTCTAATGAGGATCTATTTGAGACATATGTAAGTCAGTCTAGTCAGGCTATATTATATATCGACCCATCCCTAAATTCCAATTCTGACAATGTAGGCCTGTTTCTTGTTCATGTACTATGTCTATCGGAGGCTGACTTGGAACATGTCTTCACATTGTTCTTCTTTTTTTATGCAGTTAACGATGAAGAAAAGTCACCAGGGAGCTGCGGTAGTGCTAACTGTGATGCTCAGACTGTTATGAAATATGTGAGAGTCATTTCTGACTGCCCAAAATATGTCACATGGTTAAGCGTGGGATAGAGGAGATAGGGAGGGTTACATTTCTTTTCATGAAGGATTGCTGTAGAGGGAGTACACAAAGACACAAGCGAACACTTAGAAGTAATGATACAGTCTATTAAAGGCACCATTGTAAGCCCTAGATACGAACCTTATTCAAGACCAATATATAGTTTTCTGTGAACGGTGCTTATCTCTGAAACGTGATCTCAGCACTAGCTATCTACGTCTTTCTGTCTTTTATTGTTGACAAGGATTCTAGTTTCTGTTTCTGTTGTATCAAAAGTTTTCCTGCTTTTCTTGTGTCAGTAGATTGTTGGGGTCAAAGATTTAGGCATTAAGAAGCCTAACCCCACACACAGCTATTGCAATGGACGGAGGTATGTGGAATGCAGAGCTTGCCTATGGGCAGCTACACACAGAAGCACGTTGGTGCTCCTAGAAGGCTGAGAAGCTGCCAGCAGTTACTGACCCTTATGGTGTGGTCACTCCTCTTCTTTCTTTCCTGGATATGTGGTTTTCTCCTTACTCTTTATATGTAGACGTTTCTGTTATGTCCATATATTTAGCACTTCAAGACAGCTCCATACTTTGCCTCCTGTTACTTCAAAACACACCAAAGACTGAACTATTGTTTCTGAATCTCCATTCTGAATTTTCAGGGGAGAGTGAGAAACACCATCTGGTAGCGGCCCTGAGTAGCCAGGGTTGTGGCATTTAAGTTTCTATGAATAGAGGAAATAAGAGGATATTTCCCAGGAAGAGGATGGGCAAGATTTTCAGCTGTTTGATATTCAGTGGTTAGGGTTCAATTTCAATGAAAGGTTTAAAATTAAGCTTCATTTTATTAATTAATTAATTTATTTATTATTTAAGTAATTTATGCAGATTACATCTTATTTGTCATCCCCTCACTAAGCTTCATTTTAAGTAACAATAAAATTCTCAAACTTCATGAAGCATATAGTTAAAAGTTCTTTCGTTATTTATTTCTTTTTTATTGTCTGCTGGGAAACTAAAGTACTTTGATAATGTTTTAAAGGCAACTAAACTGTCAGCTTTGAAGCATTAAGTTGCTAAAGGAAAAAAAGCACTGGGCGTTCTCAAATTCTTTTACAGGCTTTGTTCCAGCCTTACCCTAGAGACAGTGTTAGGTCAGTGTTCCAACAACACAACTGGGCACCTCCTGAAAGATCTAAGGCTGCTGGAAATCATGCTTCTTTGGAATGAGAGAATGAAGAAAACCTTTCTATTGTCCAGAAAAATATTCCCTCCACTTCCAGACTTCAAAGTATATATTAAGCTTGTCTGTCAATGTCAATGCTCCTTTCTGGCCCATGAAGTTAAACTCTTATCACTAGGGGATCAGGGTCCCTTTTGTGGATTCTTGGTCTCATTGATAAAAGGATTATTTAAAGAGACTTGGAAGGAAGCTAGCCGACTTCAGAGAAAACAATGGGGAAAGTAAGCTGAAAACCTTTGCAGCGCTTGGGAGGGGAGACAGAGAGAAGTCATGCCTTTCGAATTAGAATGCCAGGGAGTGGGCAGGGTCAGCTGCAGAGCTCTGTCAGCAGGTGTGAGTCGGAGGTCCACAAAAGAAAGCAGGTTTTATTGTAGCTTATAGTTCCAGTGTATAGTTCATCAATGCGGGCAGTCAGGGCAGGAATTTAGCTGGCAGGAACACAGGCAGAAGCTAATGCCAAGCCTTGGAGGAGCGCTGCTTCCTCAAAGCTTTTTCAGCCTGCTCTCTCTGTCTCTTCCTCCCTTCCTCCCTCCCTCCCTCCCTTCCTCCCTCCCTCCCTCCCTTCCTCCCTCCCTCCCTCCGTCCCTCTTTCTCTCCCCCTCCCCCCCCACTCTCTCTTTCTCACACACCCGTGTACCTGTCTCTCTGTCTTGTCTATCTGTCTCTGTTTCTCTCTCTCTCTCTCTCTCTCTCTCTCTCTCTCTCTCTCTCTCTCTCTCTCTTTTCTTATAGCACCATGACTATATCAATTAAGAATATTTACCATAGGCTTGGTGGGGGCACGTTCTTAATTAAAGTTTCCTTTTCCAAAATGACTCTAGCTCATGTAAACTTCCTATAAAACTAAATAACATACTACCCAACTACCCAATTGAGAAAACCGAAATATATCCTTGTAGCCCTTCTGTTTTGAGTAGCTTAGAATGTCATGACTACTCTGGGTCAGAAGTAGATTCTGAGATTCTAATTAACTTCTCCCAAGTCCTGAAACCTACACCCGCCTCGGTTTCACATGGCATTTTAAATCTGGAGGAGACGCAAAGCTGACTGTGAGGCAGGCATCTACTTTGGATGGACTCCAGTCCTGTAATGGCACATAACTTCCGCAGAGTTGCAGGAGTAAAGCAGATTCAAAGTATCATTTGTCTTTTCCCCTCAACCTTTTATTTAGAAATTTGTCTAAGCCCAAGAAAGACAAAAAGGTTAGAACAAGGAGTTCCCAAATCCCCAGCAATCAGCTAATCAGTGTTCGGTCACTTGGTTGCATCTCTCCAAGTATGCAAGTATCTTCTGTGTGCATTCAAGATTGTTTTCTCAAAAGGAAATGTGTTATACCTCCAGGAAAACCCCCTGCCTTTACTGCTGTCCCTCGCCTCCTCTGTACAGCATTTCCTTCTCTCTTGTCGTATTAAAGCATGTTTGTTTGTTAAAAATGCATGAATCAAATGTGAATTCGCACAAAGGCTCCAAAATCCTTCTAGCCAAACCCCTGTCAGCAGCTTGCAGAGAAGATGTCTTTAGCATCATGTTGATGTATGTTTTCTAGACTACGTACTGTGCTATTCAACTCATTTAGTTTCTTAATTTTTATCAAACATTTTCCACACTATACATTTTGGGTATGATTTTTCCTTCCTTCAGTTTCTCCCAGAACTCACCCACCTCCCTACCCATTCAACTTCCTGTTTCTCTCTCTCTTCTGTTACTAGATGCAGGGAAATTATTTATAGCCAACAGCAGGTGGCAGTAGGAGCTAACGTTGTGTTCTGGTCTCCAGCTTGGAAAGGCGTTATATTTGAAACCTTTGTACGTAATATTATTGACAATAAAAATATTTAAATAAAGATATCCAATTGTCTAAAACTAAACTCATTTCTATAATTACCTTAGAAATAAGTTGAAAATTGCTAGAAAAACGTATTTTTAATCGATGTTTTAGATACTGAATTTTGTTATAATTGTAGCTCAAGTGATAAAGAATACCCATATTGTTTTACTCCCTTTCTTGCCTATTTTTTAGCTAGAAAAAAAAGGAAAGAAAACTTTCAATTAAAAGCATTAGACAGCTCAAATCCTGTTAAAATTTATAGGAGAAATGTCACAGCAACATCATTTATTTCTATTGATGAACAGTAGCTGTTTTGAAATTTTATGGCAAAGTTCAGTAAAGCTATTTTAAAACAGAACTACTGTGGTTCAACAGGGTAACAATTTTTAGAACATTTAAATTGCTCTTGACATTTATTGGCGTAACTGAAAAGTCTTCAGTTGTAATTTGTTGCATAGACCCCAGTTTCTTTCTTCGTTTTCAGGAAACCTAGATGAGGAAGACAAATTTATTTTCATTCAGGTTTCTAGTTCATTTTTTTCACATTCTTGTTCATTTTTCCAGCAGCAATGAAGACTTCTTGAGGATGGCATCAAAACCTATCTCATGTTGCTAGGACCTTGATAATTAATTCTATGTGGGTTTTAGTAACTTATATATGACTCAGACACATTTTCATGTTTATATGCCCATTTACCATGTAGATATCAAATTTTTGTTTTTAATAAACAGCAGGTGGATTTCTGCCCTTAATTGGTTTGTTTTATTTACAAAGAACTCAGAACAATTAATGTCAAAATAGAATTCTGAGGTTATACAGTTAACTGGAGCCATTGCTCAGACGAAGGACCTGTGCTCTGGGAGAGCCAGCAATGAGAGGAAGACTTGATGCTGTGGGCCAAACTTGTACTCTGACCTGATCTCTGCTGCCTCAGGGAGGGTGCAGATGCGAATTACTGTTTACTGCAATCAAACTCTCGGCACAGCTGCTTTCACTAGTTTTCTTTTTAGGAGAAAAATGAGTTAGGCTGAAGATGTAGCATGGTTGGTATAATGCTTGCCCAGGATGTAGGAAGCTATGGCCTTCATCCCCAGTAAGTGGGATAAGTGGTACATCTCTGTAATCCAAGGACATGGGAGGTGGGGGCAGAGGAATCAGAAATGTAAGCCTACAGTTGGTTGTTCGAGGCCAGCCTGGGATACATGAGGCTGTCTTTCAAAAAAGGAAAGGTGAGAGACAGAGAGAGAGAGAGAGAGAGAGAGAGAGAGAGAGAGAGAGAGAGAGA
>OU015743.1:12342682-12352841 GCA_907169655.1 Acomys percivali | reverse complement strand
TTTTTTTTTTTTTTTTTTTTGGTGTGTAATTAAATTTTGGTAAGTCTTTCTGAAACCCACATTTTATGCTTTTTTGAGAAGTACCCTGTGTAGTTGTAACTTTTGTTGTCTACCTTTTAAGAATATAAATGAAAAACTTGAAAAACATAAGAGAGCAAGTCAGTCAAGATATTTGAGGAGATCATGACAATACAGATGTAATTACTGAGTCCCAAGGAACTTGCCCAAACAATGAAGACAGATCCAAGTCTCATCTTTTCCTTCAACATTACATTAGAACCAAGAAGTGAGATGATAGATAAAATTGTATTTATTGTTTGTAGCTTAAATAATTTTTCAAATAGAAACACTGTTTCTACATAAGACATCGATGGTTTTTTGAATTGATTAACTCAAGCACACACACTTTGGAATACTTTTCAAATTTAGTTATGATTACATTCTTAATCCTTATTCTATTAAAACCCGTTATTTACAGCTATTTACATACAGTGGTTCTTATTAAGATTAGAAAAAAAACCTGTTTCTTAAAAAATTTCAGGTCAAGTGTACAGTCAAATGAAAGTGCTTTATAAATAGAATTTTATTATTTTTCCAGAGTAATCTATGCCTTAAATTGCAGTACAACTCATTCCAAATCAATGTAATGAATTGATTTGTAAATGTTTCAGGCAGGACAGCTTTCTTTGGGTTTTTGTCTATTGAATGTGCACTGCAGTTAAATCATCTTTTTTCTGTATAATTAAGTCTATGTTCTTGGCCTTTCATAGAGTTTAAACTGGTCTTAAAAGGCAAAAGTGTATGTTAAAGCAATATTATGCACACCCATTATTCTTAGTCTTATAAATATTGAAGCATAGTTTGTGTGTGTGTGTTAAAAAAAAAAAAAAGAAGAGAGAGAGAGAGAAATAAATGTGAATTCCCTGGGCTTTAGTGTCCTATTCTGAGGACATTTTATTTAAAGTATTTTAATTCTTGAAAAGCCTGAACTTAATGCCCCCAAGTGCCTAAATTGTTTGAATACACAGTGACTTCCATTATTTTTATAGCTATGGTTATGTTTAATTTATAGCATATGACAGAAAGCAAAAAATATGGTAATTTGAATTTTGAGAATTTTGAGTACATTTGCAGTTAATACATAAATGGAAATAGATGCTGTGAAAAATAAATTCAACTAACATTTATTGAGCATAGTCATTCCTTCTGTGTATCAGGCACTAGGCTTACTTTTTGGTGTCTGTAAGATACTAACATATATTTCATGTTTCTAGGTCATTTTTATCACAATGATGAAGGAGAGAATTATTTATAATAAAGGGGAATAATTTTAATTACTCAGTATGAAATGCATAATTCTAAATAGGTAGAATCAACATTATATGGACTATTTGAAGGGCCTGGAATTTTATGTTAAGTAGGTTAGAACTCGTAGGTAAGACTGCTTTGGAACCACTTCCGTTGGCTTCCTAAACATGTTTTTTTTAATGTGAGTATGAGTATATTTTAAGGTTATATATCCTCAGTATACACTCAGATATATAAAACTCCAAGTTATGGAAGTTAGTACTTATATGAGTTTTAATTTCTCAAGTATTTGCACAGTAAACTTTTATTGGATATATTGACAGGGTTCATTTTAATAGTGGTTGTCCTCAATGTCCACTCACAGAGCACATTTAGGGTTTTAAAAAGATGAATACTTAAAAATTAGATTGAGTATCAATCCCCAGTTCTAATTGTTGTGAAAGAATCAACACAGGACGCTGTTGGTGCTGATCATTTGGCTATGTCACAGTATTCTCAGTGTTTATGAGACGGCAATGTGGGATCATATACAATAGCACAAATCACTGGATTGTAAGACAGGTGTCTCCACCCTTTCTAGGATTTGAGATTTTGGGATTATAGTTTTTAGAACTTTAACTTTAAAGCCTTCATGTTTTTATGTATGATCTGCTGTATTTGTATACAACACACATGGAATTATACACTGCCATATTAAGACATGACCTTGAAGAGTTTGATAGCCTTATGAGTGTTGTTTTTAGCTGATACTAGGCATGATTATACTTTCAGGAAGATCACTCAGAATTGTATTTTTTTAAAAAGGAAATTCTTTCTTTCTTTCTTTCTTTCTTTCTTTCTTTCTTTCTTTCTTTCAGTTAATTGTGTGCTTGCTTCTGTGTCTACATGTGGAAATCTACGTGTGAGTCTAGGTGCCCTCAGAGGCCTGAGAAGGTGTCAGATCCCCTGCAGTTAAAGTTCCAGGCAGCAGTAAAAGGCCAAGTACCTGCACTGTGACAAAACTCAGGTGTTCTCAGCCTAAGCCACCTGTTTAACCCTGCTTAAGTTTTAAGTTCCACTTGTAATTTGGAAAGTAATAAAACCTTTAAATATTTGGCACAACCATCCTGCCTAATATCTGACTTCTTTTTTTAAATACCATTTTGTGTTTTATCTCCCTAGTTGTTAATCATTTAGTTGGAATTGCTCCATTGTCATGTCCTTTGTGCCCTTAATGGCAGTAGATGAAACTTTTGTGTTGGTTTGCTTGTTTGACTTAGCGTGGTTCTCATGTTGGCCAGGAGGGCTTCTAATACACTATGTAATTAAGCCTGTCCGTGAGCAGCTGAGGCTAATCTCGTCATCTTCCAAGGGCTGTGATTGCAGATATACCCCACCACACTCAAATAATAGTTTCATTTTGAAACCCAAATTATTGTTACACACACACACACACACACACACTAACACACACACACACACACACACACACACACACACACACAGAGAGAGAGAGAGAGAGAGAGAGAGAGAGAGAGAGAGAGAGAGAGAGGATATCAAGTACTTCTCTGCTAAAAGTATGTTTGTAATATAAAAATTAAGAATTTAAGACTCAGAGAGAGCTCATATTGTACTTCTCCAATGTGTATCATCAGCTCTGAAAGAAAAAAAGTCACATAGGAATGCCAAGCTTGTTATAAACATTTCAAACACTGGTTCTCTGACATGATCAACTTTATTTGTTGTTTTCTTTGTCAGAAAGCCTGTGTCTTTATCACTATGGACAGCAGAAGCTCAGGAATTAGGCTTGTGAGGAGAGGTGGATATGAGCCAACATACATGAGGATCATGTATGTAAAAGAAACAGTGACAGTGTAGTTGGTTTAGTGAATATCTACTAATAAAATAGTAAAATCTTAAGATTGAATTTTCATATTTTCTAAGTGTTATATACACAAGAATGAGTAACTAATTGAAGCTAAGAAGGCAATTTTTATTATTGGTACCAAATCAAATGTAATAGAAAGGTAGTAATTAGTCATTAGATTTGTAATGATCTATGGGCCAATGTAAGGTTTCTGAGACAGCATATAACTAAAGTTATTCTGTGTGTGTGTGTTTGTGTGTGTGTGTGTGTGTGTTTGTGCTTGCACGCGTGCACATGCACATGTACATGCTAACTTGTAGTGTTTTAGCCTCATTTCCACTACTCTTTGTAGGATACTGGACTGGTGACAGGTCATTTCTACGTCTGGCACAAACAGCTCACATAGATTTTAATGACTTTATCATGCTTGTATCAGGAAATAAGAACTGTGATATCAATGGGCAGTCTTACTGTTGAATAATTTTGTGCCTAGGAGGCAGAATCTTAAATTCCTATTAGCTTGTTAATATGTCAGAGACAACTGGAAAATATAGAGTGTTCCCTAATTATTATCCTACTCCAACTCCATACATTTCTATTTTCTCAACAGTGTGAAGATGTATGAGCTTCAATTAATGTTTGGGATTATGAAGGTTTGGGATTATGAAGATTTAAAAGTGCAAAGTGTATAAATGTCATTGCTTTAATAAAAATTCAAATTTACAAGATGAGCTCTTTGAATAGCCTTGAATAACTTGTTCTTAATAAAGAAAATATGAAAAATGACCATTAGAGGGTGCAGGGGCATTGCAAAAATGAAGGAAGTCTTCACAGAGTGAAGCCCAGTTTGGAAGTGAATTGTTTGCACCAAATGCTTAGTGTTTCAGAGACATTCAAACCTTTAAGAATATGTCCTTGAGCACGAGATGAGTGTTTACTCCTCTGAGGATAATCTGACTTTTATTACTTGATTTCTTTTGTCTGGGCAAATGGTCACTGTACTGGTTTTTGAAGAGCTAAACAGTAAATGTGCAAAGCAGTGTTAAAGTTGGTGGAAGATGTGTAGAAGCTGCTGCTATTCAAACAGCTTTGGCTTTCTTAAGTCATAAATTACCATATTAGAAAAAGTTAGACACCAACTCTTGCTTCTTTTCTGTAAAATTGGACATTTTATTTGGGATAGGAAATTGATTCTTAGGAAAAGATTTGGAAAGTTTTCTGAAAGACCAAAATGCTGAAAAGCATCTTAACTAAATACAAAATGAAAAATTTTCATTTATTTTTAAATTTTGGTTTTAAAATTATTTATCCAGGTTTGTAGAGCAGATCTGTATGCTTACTAACAGAATAATTAGTCCTCTGTAAACTAAAAGAAGCATCATCTACACTAAATATAACCATTTATAAAGATTATTAAATGGACAGAAGTAAAATGCATATTGCTTCTAAATGTTTTCTAAGTTTTTATTCTGGGGCCTTAGTTATACAGTTAAATGATGTTAACTTTTTATAATGTAATAAGTATCTTTTATTTGTTCTTTGATAAAGATAAAAAAAATTTGAGCACTATTTCTCCTATGAGTTTTGACAGGAAACATAAAAAAAAAAAAAGAAGATTGCTGAACAGCTCATTTTAAGGTTATACTTAGAGAACTATCTTAGAAATAATCTTGTGGCGATTTCATGTTAGTTTTTAAAGAATAAAATCTGCTTTTGAGGTGACTCATAGAGATAATGAGCCAGTGAACAATGTTCTTGTCCTTGTAGGTTGTAATCGACTAAAATGATGCCGCAAAGGTCACAGCATTCTTATTTTTTTCCACTATCAGGGTCCTTGGACCACAGGAATATCTGAAGAGTGTTCCTTCTTGTTTGATGACCATCACTCAGCAGAGCTGAGTTAAGAGAAGGTCAGGTATGCTGCTTCCCCACATCAGCATAAATTTGGGATGCAAAATCACCAAATTCTCTTATAGAAATAGCGATCTAACTATAGCCCAAGGGCTCTGAGAACAGAAGAGCCTCTGCCTTCACCTCTGAGAAGTTTCATTCCAGGGAGGTGATTATGGTGAATTCTGCACTGATAAAATATACCATCAATTTACACATGAATGCTAGAGATTATCTCTGGGGCTGGTGATAACACAGCTACTACCCACCTGTGTCATTGAAGTCAAGGGAGATGTTTTGCTGAGAGGATAAGCTTGATGGATTCTCAAAACTGCATTTTAGCTATGATTTGGACCCAAAGTTTCCAGAATTAAAACTCTAGTAACCTCAGCTACGTAAAATAAACTATAGAGATTATACACATAGGCAGTCCTATTCTGAAATAAAAAGGGAGACAGTTACATCAGCCCAGATTTTATGCCTGAAGGATGGAGGGCTTACGTGTGCTATAAGGGCTGGGACAAAGTGTTGGCAGGCTTTTTTTGGGGGGCTTTTTTTATTTGGGTTCTTACATATACCACCCTTATCCACCCTTGTCCCTGCCAACACTCCAACATCAGGTAGGAGAGAGAGAAGGTTAGTGAGGAGAATTTTTAGTCTACTTTCTGCTGACTAGGGGTAAGGCCAATCTTCATCTCATCGGTATATCTCCAGTTATTCCTCCTCCTCCTCCTCCTCCTCCTCCTCCTCCTCCTCCTCCTCCTCCTGTTCCTCCTCCTTCCTTCTCCTTCCTTCTTCTCTCTTCTTCATTTTTGGTTTTTTTGAGACAGGATCTCTCTGTGTAGCCTTGCTGTCCTGGAACTCACTCTGTAGACCAGGCTGGCCTCGAACTCACAGAGATCCTCCTACCTCTGCCTACTGAGTCCTGAGATTAAAGGAGTGTGACACCACACCACACCAGGCTAAATCATCACTTTTCTCATGACCACTTGACAAACCAGCAACAGCTGCAGTGGTAGCAGGCACCAGCAGGAAGACCAGCCATGCCTCCTCTCTTAGGGCTCTGGTCTTTTTATTCCCTCTCCAGAGTTCTCAGAACTGAACTATATTCAACTGGCAGAATCACTCCCCTACCAGAGCACACTCGAGTCAAATAGTCTGCTCCTGTGGACAGTCTGAAGCAGCTCAATATCCCATGCCTGGGATTAAAATGAAAATATGTCCATTGGCTAGATCTGGGTAGGGGTTTAAAGTTTACCGCCTGTATTGTCCTTGACTGGTGCCTTAGTTTGAGCGGGACCCCTTGGCCCAAATCTGCCTATCATAATGTTCTACTTGTAGGTTCCTAGGACACTCTGGATCCTTCTACTTTGCTATTCTCACATGCTTCTCTTGAGTTTCACACGTACTCTGGTGCCTCATATTTGACCATGTCCCCTGGAGGGGGAGACCTGGTGGCACTCAGAGGAAGGATAGCAGGTTACCAAGAAGAGACTTGATACCCTATGAGAATATACAGGGGGAGGTAATCCCCCTCAGGAACAGTCATAGGGGAGGGGAATAAGGGGAAAATGGAAGGGAGGGAAGAATGGGAGGATACAAGGGATGGGATAACCATTGAGATGTAACAAGAATAAATTAATAAATCCACTCAACAGTCCCTTACTATCTGCCAGGCACCGAACAAGCAATTCTTAGCTAGCACGTGCATGGAGATATTTTTTTAGTAATTTTTTTCATATGATATATTCTGATCGGGCTTTCCCCTCCCCCAACTCCTCCCAGATCCTCTCCACCTCCTTTTCTACCCAACTCCACACAAGTTCCCTTTCTCTCTTTAAGAAAACCATCAGACAAATAAACCAGATTGAAAAAACAAAAGAACAAATCCACCAGAAACACAAAATCTGTAGAAACATAAACTCAGAAACCATTATATATAAGCAAGACCAGCAAGACCAAAAAAACAAAACAAAAACAAAAAATGAAACACAAAACAAAATCCCCAAAGCAACAACAGCAAAAAAACAAGCAAAACAATATGAGACAAAAGTTGACTAAAATAAGTTCATTTTGTGTTGGCTAGCGATGGGGTCTACCCTTAAGTTAACATAACCAGTGAGAATCCACAGGAGAAAACATATTTTTCTTTTGCAAGTAGATGTCAACTGGAAATAGCTTCTTGATGAGGGACGGGAGCCCTGTCTACTTCTGTCTGTCAGTTCTGGCATGTGAAGTTTTAAGGAGGTGAAATTACTTCTTTTTAGACACGATTCACACAGAACATGATATCTTAGAACTTCCACTAAAACACTGTTCACCCTCAGTAATTTTGGGAAATGTCAAACTCAGGTATAATGGTGGTATGAAAGGCACTGTGCTTTCTAATCTCTGTGTACTTTTGCTTCCTATGGTTCATTATGTCACTTTAGCATGATGTATAGTAAGGCTAAGTCAATTAGTTAGTTTTGATCCTTAAATGCACAGAGCTTGTGTTGTTTTAAAACCTGATGTCAGAGTGGCCGGGGAATTCATTTTTAAAAAGAGGAAAAAGAAATACTGGAAATAAAGAGATCACATTTAATGTTCATACTATAAGTTTATCCTTTCCCCCATAATCCCATGAGACAGTGAGGACAGTCAAGTATCATTTAGTTAATTCACTAACCTGTTTTACGAAGTCCATGATTTCCTTAAGCTCAGACCAGTTAGCTTCTTAAAAGGTGTCCAGGGACAGGAATTCTATAAGTTACTTTGGTGGCTCATCCTAGGGTGGAACAACCCTCATATGTTTAGACAAAAAACAATGAAGAAAATTTCAGTTTCATGTAATAGTGATTATTTATAATGAGCCTTTCTGAGAGTAAGGGGGCAACTGTATATTTTGTCTACTCCTTTATGGAGAAGATGCATGATCTTTGGTGGCTTTAACCTTTTCCCTGTGTTCTGGCTAAAATAATTTTGATCTTGTGATTGTTAAATGAAAAGAGGAAATTAGAATACTTGTTAGGCATGTGCATAACTGTTGAAAATGAGAGGTTGGAAATATTTCTGAGTTTCTTCTTTATGCCTGAAAGTAAAAAACAAACAAACAAAAACAAACAAGAAAACCCTATAACTCTATGTTCAACAGTTCCCAGCCACATTTTATTTCTTCTTACACCCTGATATTGAACACAACCTTTGATATTAACAAGATGTAGAACTGCCTCAGCCACTATGATACCTGACCTTAAAAGAAAAGAACTCACTTAAAAGGATGAGGACAGATTGGCTTAACATGTTGATGAAGGACCAGGGTAGGGTGGCTAGGTAGTGGGTATAGGAATGTTACTCCAAGAAGAACCATGGAGAGTGGACTGCCGTTACAGTCCGAACTCCTTGTTCTGAAATTTTCTGGGGGTTGAGGGGTTGACAAACTTGAGCTGTGTAAAACTCAGTCATTAGAGGTTTTGGAGTTGTCCAAATAGGAGTCTTTAAAGTTTTCCATTGCAGAGAAATTTAGATCTTAATCTTACTGTTCATCTGTAAAGTTTAACATTTGGCCTTAGGGAGAGAACTGATTCTTACAAGAGTCTGGGGAGTGACCCTTGGCCCTATGGCTACAGAAATCACTATGTGGAAATTTGAAACACACAAGTGTGTGTGTGTACACACTTGCATTTGAATAAGATGGTAATTTTGGACTTATCTCTCTGGAGATGGTCTAGTCAAGAGTTTTGTGAATGCAATGCTGTTTTAATGAAGCCGCCCAGAGAAATGTGTTGAATTTCTACATAATCAAGCTGTGGTAATGTTTCCATTGAACTTTACAACAGTGATCTGTGATCTTCCCTGGTTCCAGAAGAAATTTAATGTGTTGGTTATGAACTATAAAGTCTCAAATTATTTGAATATTGGCTACTTTATTCTCTGATTTGTGAGACATTGTACTTTAGAGTTCTTGGGGCATGTGTGCTGCTAGATTTTAGGTTTCATTAATGAGAACTTGGGATGAAATGTGACTTTGATGCAGACATCTTTCCTCTGGAATATTGGACAACTGTTATATATGGGAGGGAAAATCTTCCCAGCGTCTAACATCTGTTGGTATTGAGCTTCAATTGGAACTGAATTTTATTTCAACTTTCAAAAATTTAAATTATTTAAATAACTCCAGTGCTTTATGTTTTAAATTCTTTGCTTATAAAACTTTAAGTTGAATGCAGTTTCATTTATGCTAAGAAATGATACATTTCTTAGACTAAGGACTAGAGATTAAAAAGGGGGAATACGTAAATATGAAAATATTACTGTTATTAGATTCTTTTCTTGAAATGTATTATTGAACTATTTAGTTATTTTAACAAATCTTTTGCTGTCATGGATTCAGTCTGGCAGTTATAGAAATGTCTTTCCCTCTCATGTCATGCTTAAGAGTTTTACCTGTTTCCTATCACACTTTTCTCCTTATTCATATCCAAATATTCAACAAGTTCCATACCTATGCTCTTTTTTTCCCATTTGTGACACAGAGTGTCCCTATGTTGCCAAGGCTGGCCTCCAATCCACAATCTTCCTACCTCTACATGCCCAGTGATTATAGACAGGTGCTTATATAGGCAATAGCCAACTGCAAAATGTATTTTGAGTCTTTTTTAAAAAAATTTTTGCTCATATCTGCATTAATCCAATCCACCATCATGTCTTGCCTTCAGGACTTCAGGTCTCATAATTGGAACCCTACTACACTTTATCTATTTTTCAATTAATTTTATGTATCCTGGTCAGTACTTTTAAATCAATAGGTGTACAGAAAAATTGAGGGGAAAAATAGAGTGCTCACCTCCTTCAACTTATCAGTTTACTTCACTACTGATCTCTTATATTAGTGTGCCACATTTGTCATAATTGATTTGTCAATATGGATAGATGATTATTAATTAGAATTCATCACTAAATTAATGTTTAATTTTTGCTGAACATCCATGGGTAATAATAATAATAGTAATTATTATTACTATTTATTAATGTATATGAGTGTATGTATGTGCATGCGTGTGTGTGTGTGTGTGTGTGCATGCACGCATGTGTGTGTGTGTGTGTGTGTGTGTGTGTGTGTGTGTGTGTGTGTGT
>OU015743.1:12314692-12338533 GCA_907169655.1 Acomys percivali | reverse complement strand
CTTAAGGAGTCACTCTCACATGTGTCATCAGAAGGTCTTAAGGAGTCCCTCTCATGTGTGTCACCAGAAGCTGTTTCAGTCTAAATAACAACTCATTGCATTTTTTTTCACTTTCTCACCTTCATAATTCCAACTTGTTTTAACCATGTATTTTTAAGATAAATAATTCCTTCTACAAATTCCTTCTAACGGTAATATTTGTTATGAAGCTACTTGAATGTGTAGGAATAATAGAAGTGCAGATCTGAGGGAGCTCATGCATGTTGAACGAATACCTATTGGGCCTTTCCCCAACATGAGCCCCAAAGTTTCCATAACACTCTGTGAATGATGCACAGTTTCACCCCCACGTCCTCAGGAGTGGCTCACTCTGAAAACCATAGCGAAAGCCCTAACCTCCCTGTACTCCTGAATTTCACTACATTCCCAGCTCTGTGTGTCTTGATATGCTCACCCTCTCATGACAAACTTGGGGGTAGACAGGAGAGCTCTTGATTCTTGTGGGTTAAAGAGTTAGTCCTCATTCATTTCTAAGACAGAAGTCCTCACAATAATCATGCATTTATAGCTGCTTTCTCTTCTGGGAGCCATTAGCACAAAATCCACCATGTTTTATCTCCCCTTTGTATAAATAACTTTAAAAGGCCTGAGAATATTTGACTACACATTGTCACCTGGGCTTATGCAGCACAAGGCTGAATAGGACAACCCCATCACCAACCCTCACTCAGTGCTCCATCTTGGTCATTGTGCTCTTACCGCATCATCAAAATCTAAAGCCTATGGGGGCTTTGGTTTTCTTTTTACAGGTCTTTTTACCCCTCTCACCAACAACTATCCTAGCTGCCTCTGAGGACACCACGAGTGTTTCCCCAATTGTGCTTTCTTCCATTTCCTTGTTTCTGCTGGATCACTCATGTTTCCCTGTTTCTACAAAAGACATAGTCCCTTGAAGCACATCCGTTATCAAGTGACTACCAAATTATTCTTCATATATTGAAGTTTGAGTACCTAGATTGACATCAGAAACTTCATTAGTGGATGAAAACACCCCCCCAAACTGACTTCTCCTAGGTCTCACTCTTCCTGACCCTCTATCCACCCACGCTACTCCCTAGTCTGTGCATTACCAACAGTTTCATTAATCTTGACTGTTGCCTTGATTTGACCTGGAAACACCTGACTGATGCATCTCTGGATGGGTCTGGGAAGTAACTTCCCAAATGGATTTATTGAGAGGATTATTTGCCAAGTTGATAGGGCCCTTCAATGGCAACCCATGTATGAATAAGCCCAAGAAAATAATCAGTGTTTCTCGCTTATCTGTCCTCACTTCTTGCTGGTGAGTGTAACTGCCCTGTTATTGCTGTTGCTGCTGCCTTTCACATACCAGTCATTAGCTTCTTGGCCTTCCAGTGTAGAGTGATGAGCAAAGATTCTTGAGACAGTTTCAGGGTTTTTATTGCCAGACTGAAACTTCTGAGGCATCCAGCTTCATGGACTATAGATACTAGATTATCAGCCTGCCTAACATGGCAGTCATTGCTTACCTACTCAATCCTGATCATGCAAGCCAAGTAAATAAATCATATATATTATACACATATAATAATATATATACATCTGTATGCATGCATAATATATATATATATTATAATTCTGTTCCTCAAGAACCTCCTAATACACTGTCAAAATAATAAATTTAAAAATAGCTATAAGTGTTATTTTCTTGCTTTAGAAAACTTCATAGCTTAAATAAAACCATTAAGAAATCTTACAGTCTGGGTCAAAGACATCTAAGAATGGGTCTCACAAGCCCAAGAACCAAGCTATAATCAGAGTTTGAGATGCTTTTCTTACAAGAGACAATATGTTTCTCTAGTTTTCCCAGCTTCTGTGACCATATGTTTGCTGTGGCTTGTGACCCCCCAATCCTTCCTCAAAGCCAGCAGCATAGCATCTTACAAAGATTTCTTGTTGGCTTTTCCTTGGCTCCTTGATCCTTGTGATCTCCACTGAGAGAATTCAGACAAGGTACACAGAATACAGTATAGAAGGCAAACTATATTGAAGAGAGAAAAGTGAGATATCATAAAGGAGTAGGAGTGGGCAGTGGTCAGAGTTCATTGTGGAGAAAAATAATGTCACAGAGCGAGAACGCACAATGGTCCATGGGTCCATTGTATATAGAAGTGACAGTGAACAGTGGTCAGAGGGATCATTGTGCCAACTTTCATTTTTAGATTAGTTTTATAATATTTCTTCAAGCCTCTAGAACAGATAGCTTTACCAAGGAGGAGGCATTTTCCTGTCCAGATGACGGACAGACCAGTTTGGATTAATTCTAAAGAAAAAAGACAGTGATGTATCTTTCTTGTTTACCCGAAAGTCTCTGGTGATAGAGTGACTTTACAGTCTTTGGGAAACTTCTTATTAAATCTTTAGAAGGAGAAACTAGCACATTCTCCATTCCTTTCCATGGCATTTTAAGTTCTAAAGGGGAGAATTTGATATTTATCTGTTTTATACCTAGTTTTTGTTTTTCTTCACACAAGCATCTTAAAGTATATTCTAACTGGCAAATTTTAAGAAATGTAGAATGTTTTATTAATCTTATATATATCCAATACCTAGAAAACAATAATCCTTCATCAATAATACTTAGCTGTATGAAAAAGGTTTTAGGTTCCGACATCAGATGTTTTTATTTTCATTGTTCTTATATCATCAGATTTTTGTACTGCCATGAGTCTTCTGCCAATTTTCCATTTAAATCTCAGGTTATTTCTGAAACAGGGCAGGAAATTTCAATATATAGTATAAGTTTACCTCTTATTTGATAGCTATTTTTATGCTTTAAGCACTATTATTAGGGTTGTAATTGGTTTCTTTACTCTCAATTCTTATTTCATGTGTATCAAGTCTTATGTATACAGTGGTGGTATTGATAATAATTAATTCTGGCTATTCTGATATGTCACGTGTTATTCTGATTAATCCTCCCTGACCCAGAGTCTTACTATTTTCCAGTTTGCTAGAAACTGACTTCTTAGATTAGGCTGGACTCAAACTTGTGGCAATTGCCCTGTCTCTGCCTCCTGAAGGCTGGGATGACAAGAGATCACCATGATACCTGGCATTATAATTTTACCTTTTAAACTCAAATCTTATAATGATTTCCAAGTTTCAATGATTTCCATTTCCAATTTTTTAAATGCAAGTATTTTTTGTGAGGAACCAGAATAACTTTGGATTTCTTTTGATACGATTTTTCTCTAATTTTAGCATTTTTAGTTTTCCTTTGACAACTTCTCAAATAGCATATCAGTTTGCTTTATTCCTAGTGATCATTTATCAAAATTTCTGCGATGTAATTATCATTTGAAAAATTATTTTCATGGAATTGCTTTCGGCAGAGAGTTTGGGTGAAATATCCTGAAATTGTCATTTAATCACAGAGGGTTGTTTCTTTGCTGAGATGAATTTAATATAGAACTGAAAAATAGTCAGATTCTCACAACTTCATTGGAATATCCAAATCCTGCTGTGCTTAAAGGCAGTGGTTCCAAATTGCCTTCCCAGAGAAGGAAACTGAGAGGCACAGATTAACATTCAGGAAGTGTGCTAGGAGTGCTTTCAGGGTCAACATCTGGGAAGCCAAGCTAGGGAAGCTGACTTGCCAGCCAGCAAATCTCTCCCAGTGACTGGAATGCCTTAGTCTTGCTCAACACTTTCCCTAGCACCAAGGAACTAAGGGAACTGAATTCTAACTAAAAGTTTATATTAAAAAAAAATCAGGAAGTGAAGAGAGTAGGCGGAAGAGACTAGCAGTAAATTCATAGCTAGTGGCAAATTCTTAGGAACATGCCACAGTAAAGGACTGATGCCTAGCGACACTCTCCTGTGGAATGGATGAGCCATGATTACAGGGCCATTTCCAGCTCCCTGCAATCTGAAAGTTTCCAGGTCTATGATTCACTATTACTTTACCATAAAATTTGTATCCCCTTTATAGCTCTTCTGAAGATCTTCACCAGTCTCTCATTTGTGAACTATAGCTTTCATCTAACTCTTCTTGGCTTTGACTATTACAGTAAAACAAATATTTTCTCAAAAATAAAAATGGATATATGCATGTTTTTACTGAACAGAAAATGGACTATCTGTGGGAGAGTTTCCAAATAAGACGTACTCTTATAGTCTATAGGACATGGCCCCGCTCTCTCACTTTAATATCCAAGGCCGTATGGAATATTGTCACCAAATGACTTGAAGAAAAACATGTAGCTTTGTGCCAGTGTTTAGAGGTGGCTACACCGAAATTTTGTACAACATAACACAGAACAAGCCTTAACAAATTTTCTGAGTATATTTCCTCTTCTTCATAAACTTTTTCATACAATCAGTTTAGTTTATTGAGTGGTATTCAGCTGTAGACCCCACTACAAGAAGAAAGAGAAATAAATTACAGAAAAAAATTACTTGAATGTTTAAAATTTACTAAAACTATTTGGAGAGGGAAGGACTTGGTGGGCTGACACCTGAGCTGAAAGTCTAGTGTAACAGTGGGCTATGAGAAGAATCACAGGTAGGAAAACACTAGCATAGGGAAAAAAAAAAAACAAAGAAAGGAAAAGCCACAGGCAAGGGGCGAATCATATGTAATGTTACATACAAAAGGAAGACATTTTAATTTTGACTGTAATTACATTGTGATTTCGCTGTTACCTTCAAATAAGGTAACACTGATATAGTCTGATCCATGATATAGAGTGACTGTTCTAGAATGGAGGGGCACAATAAATATGGCAGAGAAAGGCATAAAGGTGGGTTTGGTAACGATTAGAGACAGTGATAGCTTGGGTGTGTGGGTGGTCAGAGAACATGAGATGTGGTTAGAATGACATATGCTTCAAAGGTATGAGTGCAAGACTGAGATGATGGTAGGGAAAGTGATGGTGAAGAAAAGAGAAACACCAAGGATAGCTGCTCTCCTATTGGTTGTTTTCCTCAAGTAGTCTTTTCACTGGATATTTCCTTAACTTTGCCTCCTCTGTGCCTTGCCAGACAGTGTTAGTGGACCACTCTTCATGTTGCCTGCAGCAACACTCCCTGGGAAGTCAAGTCTGTTCTCTGCACTATCTACCCTCTTATTGAGAGGAGGGCTGAAGAGATTCTTCACCGAAGTGTCTACCCTGACAATATCATTATATTTATCTGCCTCTGATCTTGCAGTTAACTCTCCCTTTCATTGCTCAATCTGTCTCTTTGGTCTTTCCTCAAACACGGCTTACCTCTACAAAGACATTTTGTTCTTCAAAGCCAGACATTTTTCTTTAGTTTTCTCTACTGTCACCAAAGGAATTAGTGACTGTGCTTTCATATCTTTGTACTTCTATTTTAGTACTTCAGTAGATATTTTAGTATTTTAATAGAGACCTGGCATATTACATTTTCACTGCCTTAATTTTTTTTTCTTTCCCAATATAGTCTAAGTTATTCAAGAGTAAGATATATGTATGTTTTCATCCCTGGATTTCTAACAGAACATGTTACATCCCAGACACTACTAAAATGCTTATTCAGTTAAACAAACTGTATGAATTTGTGTTATGTATCCATTTATTTTAGTTGATAACCACTAAAATAATAACAATATTAGAGAAAATATTTTAAGTATAATTCCTTGTAAATACTTTTTATGTATTTAATGCTTATTTGAAGAGACCTTGAAAATGTTGCATTGTGAATTTCCAATATCCAGTATCTTTGCTGTATTGGAGCTAACAGATGGCTCAGAAAGTTAAATTTTATGTGTTTAGTGTAGAAGAACAGATGAATATTCATTTGCATCTAGGCTTTTTTTTTTTTTAAAAACGAACTTACTAATATCAATTCTTGAATGCTTCTGCTTTATGCTACTTGTTGAAAACTTGTCAGCAGCCCATTGAGAGCCCATTCATTCAGGTGAACTTTCCTGAATGGATGGAATACTGAGCAGCAGACAGGCATCTCTAGAGAACCACCTTACAGTGATTGCCGAGATGCTGGTGGTAAGCCTGAGGTTGAGTACGGGAGAAACTGAGATATTTAGATACAGATTCGCCTCCTGAAAATCCGTCCACGTCTTTCAGTTAAAGGAAGATGTATTTTTTCCTTCTACATTGGAAGATAAAGCTTATTTTTAAGAAAACAGACTAGAGAATCAACTTGATAATTAAGGATAGAAAATGAGAGTCAACTCCAAGTGTCAAATGTTGGCAGGAAGGAGCAGAGAGATAAATGCTCCTATCACACTGTCTCAAGGTGACGATTACACTAACTTTAAGGCTAACTAAGGGACAGTATTTGTTGGTAAAATGTGTTTCAAGAGTTATAAATCATTAGCAGGGTCAAATAAACATTTTTCTGTGTTAATCACTGAATGGAAAGACAAATTATTATGTTTTGATGAAGAAGTCAATTGAGTATTGTGCAATGGGCTGGTGAGATGGCGGTGCTGTTAAAGGCTAGGCTCATAATGAAAACATCAGGAGAATTGTGCCCCCATCATTAGCATCTGAAGAAGTATGTAAATTATAATAAGTCTCTGATTGTATTTGAGTCTTAAGTATCTTACTGTTAATATCTTTGGAAACAACCTAGTATTAGAGCATCTTAAAACTTATCTCTCAACAAAACTACAGCTCCATACTTATTTCTCTGCCTCTTCTGTTCCCCAGCAAGTGAAAAACAACACTTCCAGCCTCCAATTTTCTTCTCCATGTCCCTCTTATACCCACTCTCCTCAGGCTATTGCCACTCCGTAGCCTGCCATCACTGCTTTTATCAAGGCAACAAAGACCCTCAGACACTCCACCCAATTCTCAGCCCTCCGCTTCCTTAACCCATTAGCAGCGTTTCATACAGAAGACAATTCCTATTTACTGAGTGCTCTTTCCTCACTCAGCTCCCTGGATACCACACTTGCTAAATTTCTTTCAGCAGCACTCAGTGTCTTTTCTCTCCTAATTTTCATTTTTGATTTGTATGTATCTATAGTGACATCTTAGTCTTACTTTAGACTTCTGTCTGTCACTACTGCCTTGTTGATATGTTCTGCTCATGGCTTAAATATTACCCAGTGGTGGCAACTGCCAAATCGCCATCTTTGGCTAAGAAAGGTTTTTGATTCCGGAATCATGTATCTGATCGTTTGAGCACTTATGTATCTGATAGTTGTTTCAAAATAGAATACTACCATTATCTTCCATCTACATCCTTTCAAAAGAGAAATGTTCACACCAAGCCAGACATAAAATCTCTATCTACAGTGAACAATATATATATATATCTTGCAAAATATGGCAGGGCAGTGGTGGCACAAAGCTTACAGTACAACAAATATCTGCTGTGGTTTAAGGCCCATTCAATAGGATGGAAGTCATAACTGAAACTGCTGGAGTGGCAAAGAACCTCAGACTAGACAGCCTAGGGACCTAGCCAAACACCAAAAAATACTGGTCTGAAAAATGGAATGTAATGACAAAACGACTTGATAATATTCTGTCATGCTTGCAGATCAGTGCTTTGTTCAGCCATCATCTGAGAAGTTTCGTTTTTTTGTCTACAGGTAGGATAAGAGAGTTTTGATGGGTTATTCAGAGGTTATATGCTTTTGCTTTCATGAAAAAAAATCAAGCACACACAAGTATTTTTCAGGTGAGCACTCTAGCTAGCACCCTAGTTAGTGCTGCTATATGGGTCATGCTGTGTGTCAGGCTAGTATTTTGAGATTTTTTCCTTTTCTTGGTCCTTCTAAAAATAGTTTTGTCAACATTTCCCTTTTTAGTATAAGCAACACATTAGTCACAAGACACATGTGAGGTAAAGTGAAGCTGGTAGCTCAAACTTACTTTAGTCAACACTTTATGGATGCTCTAATTCTCTCAGCTGTCCTTCTAGCACCCAAGGTGGGTTCCATTGTTCTGCCCATTGGAAAAGACAGAGTCGTTGGAGCTGAAACACCATCAGGCAAAGCATCACCACTGCTCAGTACTTTCCAAAGGCTAGAGCCCATGAGAAGACTGAATTGATGTTCTGGAAATTGGTGGACAAAGAGGCGTCTCTAAGAGAAAAGATAATTGCAGCCAAACACAAAGAAGCGATAAAACCAGAGGGGGAATTTTCCTATTCTGAAGTAAGATGACTAGGGGAAAGAGTTTTGTGGTTTCTAGAAGCAACAAGAACTGCTCTTTGCTTCTTAAACGAGGATCAATACTTTTCCAGCAGGATGAGCAAACACACACAGCCTGGGGCCAAGTGTGTCTGGCTGTCTTTCTTTAGAAATAAACTTTGCTGAAATGTATCCAGGCAGATTTATTTACCCATTGACTAGGCTGCTTTCCCACTGTAGTTGAAAGTTTGAGGAACTCTGATAGACTGTATGGCTCCTGCAGCACCGGAAACATTTACTGTAATGTTCTTTAAACAGTGTTTGCTGGCTCCTGCACTGTGCTGTTGTTGTTATCAAATATAATTTAGGCTATTTTATCTCAATCTGATATTCAGAAAATGTATTTCTGTGCCCACTGACTCTTAAATTTTAAACAATATTTTAAGAACTGTACATTGAGCCCATTCTTGAATAGATTCTTGTTGTTTAAAGCCATTATTAAAAAAAAAAAATCAAATTCTCCAGTCACTTCCGGTTTGCACAACTTTTTCCTCACAGAAAGAAAAGTAAACAGTTTTCTTAAACACAAGGATTAAATAGTTATTTTAATGTGGATTCTGGAAGCATGGCATTTTCTTTTACCATTATCTGTCACTTGCCACCACCCCCCCTCTTTTGGTTTTTCAAGACAAGGCTTCTTTTTTTGTCTGTAGCATTGGCTGTCCTGGACTTGCTTTGTAGACCAGGCTGGCCTTGAGCTAACAGATATCCACCTGGCTCTGCCTCCCTTAGTTCTGGGATTGTAGGTGTGCTCACACCCAACTATGCACCTCTCTCTTTTTAAGTAACAATTATTCTCTTTTCTTCTGGCCACAGTTACAGATTCATCCTTCCTTGTAGCAATTTGGCATAGTCTCAAGAAAAGATACTGTCTCAGTCTCAGACAGTGCTGCCTGCTTTCTCTGCTGTCTGCTGAAGAGGAATCAATTTTCAACAAAAGTGTTTGTGTCAAGGACTGCCTGCTTACACCCTTGTGGTCATTTTCAGTCCCAACAGGGTCTGACCAAGATGTGGAAATAATTTTGTTTGCTGTGCTCTGAATCTTTTGCCCAATTATTATCTTCACACATTTTAGTGACTTCACATTCATTTGGCTCAGGCCAACAAGGCTTCCAGAATAATTTATGATCTAAATATAGCTCGTAATAGCAGAATTATTTCTGGTGCTTAGAAATTAATCAGAAATCACTGTCTAAAGCTCAATGATTTACTGTTGTTTTTGAACCATGTTGTGGAACCTGAGAATATTAATTAAGACTGTGGCAGAAGGTTGAATAGAGTCTAATACAGTTTCATGATACTGCAGAATGACCAGTTATCAAAGCATCTGAAGATGATGAGACTTTCACACTTCATGTCTGTTTGTGAATGTCATTTCTTGATGTCTGAAAGCCCAAATCTTACCAACACCAGACATTACCTGCAGGTAGAAATTCCCAACAGAAGAATACTTTCCTCTTCTATGCATTTTTGAAAATTAAGAAGAAATATGAATCCAATTAGATGCAACTGGATGGATCAAAAACTGAAGTGAGCTTTATTTGAAGAGAAGGTTTACAGATCAGAGAAAGTGATTTAATTTATATTTTTAAAAATGAATAATACTTTACTTCATATTTGAGATTATACTATAATTATATCCTCTCTCTGCAATTTTCCTCCCCTTCAAATCATCCCATATACCCTTCCTTGCTCTCTTTGAAATCATGACCTCTTTTATCATTGTTGTCAAATCAATATATGTATACATATATACATATACACATCCCTAATATAACCTACTCAGTTTGTATAATGTTATTTGTATGTGTGTTTTCAGACTTGGCCATATGTTATTGGATAGTTTGTGTGCTCTTTGGTAGACAAAAACCCGTTACCCCACTCTCAGCAGTCTTAGGTGCCTGTCGTTCTTTGTGTAGGGCTGAGGCCTCTCAGCCTTCCCCATCCACTTTGGCATGCCTATTGGTGCTGTCCTTGTTCAGCTCAAGTTAGCTATGTTACTGAGACTTTATGGTGCAGCTTTGGACGTTCCTAGGAGACACAGCCCTTCTGCCCTTGCTCCTCGTACCTCTGCATTGTGTAAGAGTTAATAATCTTTATTAACCTTGGGGTTTTCATGTGAGGCCACACCTTACTTACTTCTAAGCATGAAATTTCCTCTAAATTTCATTTGATGAATTGTAATTCTTTGTTTATACATATGAAATGGAAAAAAAAAAACCTTATACAACCTTTTAAAAATTATTTCTGAGGAAACTTCCCTAATAGTTAAAACCATTGAGATTATCGTTGATTATTTGAATTAGGATTTAGGAACCTTAAAGATTAAAGGCCTTTCTCACTGCTTATCACCCAACCTACTATTTTACTAGAATAAGTTACTATGTTAGTAATTGGGGGAAAATAGAGATATTGGTTGTTTGACAAAGACAAATTCTATGTCAGATTGGAATGAACACTATGTCTAATGTGACTTCTAATTAATTCACAACCTGGGTGGCCTTTACATGAATATTGCAGTGATATTTCCTCTGATTTGTGATGGCATGGTAGATGGCATTTTAAATGAGTTTATTTTGAAAATATTTTTAAATAAATATAATTACATCATTTCTTTCCTTCCATTTTCTTCTCTCCAACTCCTTCCATGTTCCCTTCACTCTTCTCTTATTTAAATTCATGGACTCTTTATCTTTATTGTTGCTACACACAGACACACAGACACGCATGCACACGCACACACATACACACACTCAGGCACACACACTCACACACACGGACATACACACACGTACACATACACGCAGGCACAGATGCACTCACTCACACGCACATGCACACACATGCGTACACACATGCACACACACACACTCATGCACACACATGTACACACATGTACACACATGTACACACACATGCACACACGCATGCATGTACAACCTGCTTAGTCTGTGTAATGTTACTTGCCATTTGGTTATAGATAACTCTGGAGAAGACTACAGTCTCTGTTTCTCCTCTAGCCCTTACACGTCCTCCACCTCCTTCTGAAATGATCTTCATGGCTTAGGTGCAGGAGTTTTGTTGTAGAAGTGTCAGTCATTGGGATTTTTTGACTTCTCAAAATTACTTCTATGTCTACTATTGGGAATGTTTCTCTTTAATTAAAATATTCTGGTCCCAGCTGGCCTCAATGCACTGACTCAGTGATCCACATGCTTTGCATGATTTAAATTTTGTCCTATTTTGAGGCTAGTATTCTGAATGAGCACATAGGCAGTCATCAGGAAGGCCAGCCACAAAACATGGCTGACTCAGTGCAACTTAAATAGCGTATTTCCTTTCAACACAGGCAGCGGTATTAAAACAAAATGTCCTTATCTGATCCTATGAGTTCAAAATCGTTTCCCCCCTAATAAGGAAGTATTTGGGAAAAGCAATGAAGCCACAGAGAATAACTTTGGTTCTATTTAAGTAAGACGAACCTCCTTTTATAGAGAAGGGGTGTTTCAATCTCCTGAAGAGGTAAATGAGAAATGATGTCTCACTGTCAAGAGTTATCTTGCACATTTGATGGAAAATTACTGAAGAGGAGCAGTCACAGTTCAGAGTCTCAAACCTGTTAGGGAGTGAGAGCAGTTTCCCTCCATGGAATTGTTACTGTAGAAAAACTGCCTGGCTTGTAACACTGGGGTGCTTGATTTCAAGTCCAAGTTTATACTGGGTCTTCAACAAGGTGTGGGAATAAAATAGGGTGTGCTGGTTTGACATCAGGTAGTTTACAAATCGGATCCTTAAAAGCCCGTGACTTTCCACTTGAGAATTCTTTGCTCTGATTTTCCTCAGGAAGGAAAAACACGAAGGTCAAATATTCTGAGTTGTTAGAGCAAATCAAACAGTTGTTACTATGTGGATATATTTCTTGAACACCTCTCATACGGGTTATTCTAGCTAGTTTAAGTTGGTGAAAAAAATGAGAATATGGCTGCATGATGCTTATAAATTTGGAATGTTAAAAATATCTTGAATAATCTTGACACCCTATTGTTCTCATATAGTTTTTAGAAATAAGATTAAAAGTAAGACTATCATAAAGTTGCAGACTCCTTGGAATTTCTCTTCTTAGTGGGTAAGCTGTTTTGAAAACACTGATTTACTGGCTTAATGTCAGCTATATGGTAATTGCTATCCTACTAATAGTTCTCATACAAATGACAGTTTTGTGTCTGTATAAAAGTCTGTGTTTCAAGTCTGTGAAACTCCTCCTCTTATTTAAAAATTCTGATTCCAATACAAGAAATGGGACCACCACCTCCGTTTGTTTATATAAAATTTTGATATAATTTAGTTAGCTGTAATTATTTATTTCCTTTCTCTTGGGATTTAAATTTTATTGAATTAACAAGTGAGGTGAGTTACAGTTGACATTTTGCAGACATTATTTAATTATACTGTTTTTCTAAATTTTGAAGCCAATTATATACAATTAGGGATTAGATTATAGGGTCTATATTTACAATCCCTAATGTTAAGTCTGTACTGAAGTATGCAACAGTGCCCTAAGCTTTTGATATTCTGCATAAAGATTTAATGCAGCACCTGCAATGCTAGTTTCATGAGTTTTTAAGTAAAATTGATAAGTTAATGTTCCTGTTTTGTAAGAAGTAATGTCAAAGTACGTGGGCCAGTTGAGACAAAAAATGGCATTATATTGAGGGTGGTGTTAGTGATAGAATTACTGTCAAGATCCCAGGCAAATTTTTCCTTTCATGTGGGCAAGTATTACTTGCATTTCAGTTTTTCAATACAACAAATAAATCATCATTGGGGGAATATACACACACACAAAGACACAGACACAGACACACACACACACACACACACACACACACACACCACACACACACAGAGGAATCTTTTAACATTGTTCACATTATAATATCCATTTTTAATATATAATGATTCCTCCTATCCCCACCTTACTACAGACAGGCATTGCAGATTAAAATAATAATAATAATAATAATGATTGAACCTTGTGGATCAAAGACTTGATAGGTGTTATAAGAAGAATTAATGGTAAAATGAGTATAAATTCCTTAAATCAAAGAATACATGAGAAAATGCAAAGGCTTAAAAGTTAAATAGAGTGGTAATCTCAGAAGCCAAATGAATTTAAAATTCCTTCCAGCGCTATCCCAGCTATTCACAAGTAAGTCCTTAGGGAGGAGCCTGGCTAAATATGAGGCAATGCCTCAAGAGTTCCAGAAGACCATGCACACAGTTTAACTTTATTTCCCCTCAACGCCTCCAGGTTAAAGGAAAGTTTAAACAGTTGTAATTCTCTGTTGGTATCTTGGTCATCTCACTGCAATGCATACTTCATTTTTAATTCTAATCACATCTCTCCTATATGTAACCGACACACATCAATTAAAGAAGAGGTATTACATTTTCTAAAAAATGCCCTGTACCCTGGTATAGAGTTCTGTGTTAGGGTGGCTAAGTTTTGCATTTATTATCTGTGTGGAGTGACTAGTTTTACCACTATAGTAGATGAAAATTATTTTGTCTTTCTATTAATCTTATATAATTGCTGATGGGTTCAGGGTCACTAGGCATAGTCAGGGACATGTTAGCCAGCAGCTCATCAGTTTATGACATTTGCTTCAACTATGGAAAATGTCCTGGGTTATCAGCCCACTTTTAAGTAAGAAGCTATGAGTGAAGTCACAGTGAGCCTTTAGCTTCTAGATCACAAGGAATGTTGGGAAACTGTCCTCATCACAGTTAGTTTGAACACGAAGCAAAGAGGGTGCAGGGAACACTGGAAATGGCATCTCCTTTTATTTTGAAGCTGAGCATACCTTTTGAAAGTAAAACTTAAGGTAAACACATTTACACGAAATGTGGTAGTGGGTCTACCATTGCTGCTGTTCTTACAAAAAGTAGGAAATACAAGAAGCCAAAGAATCATGAGGGTGGTAGAAATGGACTTTTCTAGGGAAGAGCACACCACCTGGTTATTCAATACTAAATGGTCAGCCCTGAAAAAGTACATACGAGTAGAGTAACATTATAGAGACTGAAAAGGTTAAATTCAGGAATCCATGTATCTACTTATGCATACACTTACATACATGTAACAACCATCGAAAGTGAGGAGGAGTATATGAGAGGGTTTGAATGAAGAAAAGGGGAGAGGTAACATCATGTAATTACAGATTATAATCTCAAAATTAGAAACAGTAAAAGGAAAATGTATAAATTGTGTCAGAAAGTGACTGCAGGACATACATAAAGCACTTTATCCAGACAACTAGACTGGCGTTCCTCTAAAAAACCCACAGCACATGTCAAGGGTGGAGGGAGAGGAAGAGAACAGCAGTAACACAGGAGGCCACAGCACTCCTGGGTTCTCATTTCCA
Source organism: Acomys percivali (assembly GCA_907169655.1). NCBI lineage: Eukaryota > Metazoa > Chordata > Mammalia > Rodentia > Muridae > Acomys > Acomys percivali. The sequence goes on along the minus strand of OU015743.1, from coordinate 12,323,893 downwards.
GTCAATGGGAAGCGTCAGGAAGAGGATTTTGGAAACTGTAGATAATGTAAAGCTATGCCTGTGCCTGTGCCTGTGTTGCTCAGCTTCCTGGAATATTTGAAACAATATTATGAGATGTGGGTCGTGTTAAGCCATGTAGAACCACATAGAAAGAAAATAATGTTTGCTTTGCTACTGAAATGTTTCCATTTTTCTAATTATGTTAATGATGAAATTCTGGGTGAATATGTCCTCTCTAGGCCTTGCTTATCTTTCTTTTTAACAACAGGACACTAGGCTTTTATAAGCATCTACCCTAGTTAGATGTTTATGACACTTCTACTTGTGTCTGTGTCTCTCTCTGGTGTGTTATATGCAACATGTATATGGGTGGGCACAGATATACCACAGAGTTTATTTAATGGTAAGAAGTCAACCTTCGTGTCCAATGTTAACCTCTTACCCTGCTTGAGACAGCCTCTTCTTTGATAGTCATTGTTGAGCATACTGGTCAAGCCAGCCCAGATGCTTCAGAGAATTCTTTTCTTTCTATCTCTATGTCATTGTGACCAGTGGGATTACAGAGAAGGCTCTTACACCTGTGAGGTCTGAGGATCCAAATTCAATTCCTAATGCCTGCATGACATGCACTTAATCCCCTGAGCCATCCCCTCAAACCTCCTTATAACATATCTTCAGGCACATAGTATCAACTTTTCATTTATAATAGTCAAATAAAATGTTTCTTAAAAGCACATATATTTAAGTAAAAAAGCTAGGTGCATAGACAGAGGCATGGGGATCTCTGTGAGCTTAAAGTCAGCCTGGTCTACATATGCAACACCAGGACAGCCAGGATTACATAGAGAGCGCCTGTCTCAAAAACAAAAGCCAAGCCAAACCAAACCAACCAATCAACCTACTGACCAAACAAACAAACAAACCAAACTAAACCAAACCAGACCAAACCAGACCAAACCAACCAAACCAAACCAAACCAAACCAAACCAAACCAAACCAAACCAAACCAAACCAAAAAGCAGCCTAGAATATTAAATACTTCAGAGTGTGGTCTTCAATCTCACCAGAGACTTGAGGAGTAAAATTAATTACCTCAGTAAAGGAACTGCGAGTTAGTAGCTTCCAAATTTAATAATAATATAAAAAACGACAGAGCCTCCTGAATAGTCACTCATAACAATCTAAAATGTTGGAGCATCATCCTCAGCCTTCTGGCCCAGTATATCTGACAGACATATTTGTGAGGCAGGAACTATTGAGGACTTGCCTACCCATCTTGGCAGAGTTTGGCTGTCAACTCTGCCTGTATCCAAGCTTGACAAGTTTTAGGCAGAATTCTGTCAATGGTCAACCTAGGACATTTTGCCCAGTGGCTTTTTTTTTTTTCTCGCCATATTTGAAGCCATCTCGATGAGGAGGTTCATTGATGCTCATCATCTTCTTTGAGGTGGGCTGGGTGTGGCCAGGAGTTAACCTATTTTGTTGTCAAAGAATCATTAAAATAATAAAAAAACATCTTTAAATGCCATATTCTTTAGGACTCTGAGGTGTTTGAGTTTCACAATTATGCCTAGTTGTTTAGGGCTTAAGATGTTTTTAGATCTAGATAGATGTCTTAGGTTGATAGAGATGAGATACGATAGATATTGAGTTACAGTCAGAATTTTAGACTCACCAAGATAGGAAAATGTGTTCTTCAAGGTTGCCAAATACAAACAGTCAAAACACTACGAATGTAACATGAATGTAATTCCTGAATGCTCTGTGGTTGCTCTTGCTGTATGTAGTTTATTTTATATAGGTGTAATAACATAAATGTATATGTAAAAATAAATAAAATAATTAAAACAGAGTGTTGTTTTACAGAGTTAAGATACACATCATGACAAGCACACAAAGGGAGTTTAACCTACATTGATCCAGGGGAGATGCTTAAAATACCCTTTTATTTATGGAAGATTCTGGGAAAGTTTCACCAGTCAGCATGTGTTGAAAACTCTCCAGTGTACCGACTCAGTATTAAGAACACAGATCTCGAGGCCGGAGAGACGGCTCAGTGGTTAAGAGCACTGCCTGCTCTTCCAAAGGACTCGGGTTCAATTCCCAGCACCCACATGGCAGCTCACAACTGTCTGTACATTTAAGATCTGACAACCTCACACCAATGCACATAAATTAAAAATTAAATAAGAAAAAGAGTTGGAAACTCTAGAGCTGCAGATTACAAATACCTACATTAAACCAGTTTAAAAAAAAAAAAAAAAGAACACAGATCTCTTGTAGGGGTTGTAAACCTCCCCTTGTCCAATAATAGGGAAATTCCAGCATGCAGGGATCACCACTCTTTTCAAAATGATGACCAAGAAGTGAACATATGGGCTCAGTTTATAGACAGTCAGGAGGTTTTGTGGTAACCTTTGAAATGATTGGTGAGAAGTGAGGCGGAGTACGTGGGAGGTGGGGAAGTGGTTGTGGGAAGGGTACTGCTCAGATGTTGACCATTAAGTGGATTGGTTAGTGGGTCCAGTAAGGTCATAAAGTAATATAAGTAGAGTTTTCAGTCAACCTGACCTGTCTGCCCATGTGAAGCTTATTTAGGAATTGTTTTCTGAATTCCTAGTCAGGCAGAGTGGAGAACTGAAACCTGTCATGGAGTCAGATTAGTCAAACAGCATGGGATCTCTGAGAGGTCTCTAGAAATCTCTCACCCCCACTTTCTGCCAAGGTGATTTGATGTATTGAAAAACTTTGGCAAGGCGAATTCATTTGATGTATTGTTCTTTACTCAGTGCAGCATGGGAATTAAAAACTACTTCAGTGTCATATCACTGTAGGGATGGCTGTGTTGTGTATGGTGTAGAATAAGGCTGAGCTGAGTAAAATGTAAGAATGGAAGACAATCAAACAATGTCTTCTGTATGTCTTGGGATTTTGTGGTGACAGATTGGTCCAAAGCAAATCTCAATAGGCTGTAAAGTAGAGGCTTAAACTTCCATTGCTCTGGGACTGCACTTGCTTCTGCTTTACGTTTCCCTTTTCAAAAACCACCTCCTAACAATTTTATTCTGTAGCACAGCTAATAGTAAACATTTGGTTTTTACTATAGATTTAAGTCCTTGGAGAATTTATTACCCACAGTAGCCTTTCAATCAATCCTTCCTAGACTGAATCATGAGAACAGCTTAGTCTGTGTCAGTAAATGAGCATGCTGTCTTCAACTTTCTAGCTCTGGCACTCACCTTTGCTCAGTGTCTGCTGTTTTAATTTCTGTAGTATTAAAACAAGGTAATAGGATTTCACTATTTGAATTTCTTTGAAAATGGAATCAAATATCATATGTAGTGACCTAGAATGATGCCCAGAAGATATAGAAGGGGCAGATTATTTTGATATTTAAATTATGTGGTAGTGTCCTAATGCGCTTTCTAAGGAATGTTCAAAGTGGGTTATCAGGACTTGAGGTTTCCACATGTTTCTGTCAGATTTCATATACTTCCCCTTGGCAAGAGTGGGTATGCATGTACATGTATGAAGGACAGAAGTCAGCCACAGCTGCCATTCCTCAGGAGTTATTTGCCTTATTTTATTTTTAAAATGTTATTATTATTTTTTAGTTTTTCAAGACAGGGTTTCTCTGTTCTATCTTTGCAGTTCTGGACTCACTTTGTTGACCAGGCTGGCCTGAAACTCACAGTGATCCACCTGTCTCCACCTCCCAAGTGTTGCGATTACGAGTGTACACCACCATGCCCTGCTCAGAGTGTCAGTGTGTCATTCTTAACTCATTTTTCTTTATCACTGATTGGTCCTCATTTTTATTTACAGAATTATTTATCTTCTATATTATGTGTGTTGGTGCTTTGCTTGTGTGTGTGTCTGGACACTGGATAGTCTGGGACTGAAACTACCAATGGTTGTGAGCCAATATATGTGTCCTGGGAAATGAATCCTGGTCCTCGGCAAGAGCAATGAGTACTTTTAACTGCAGAGCTGTCTTTCTCTTAATCTTTTCTTCTGATTTGAGATGTTTCATTGCCCTTTGACCATTAAATGTAGTTTTTCACATTCTTGAACACAGAAAATCCCGTGCACTCCATTTATGATTACAGTTTTAACTGCCAACATTATTCTGTAACTAACAGCGCAGCTTTCTGAAACATGGTCTTGATCCCTGTTTTTCTTTTGACTTATAAGTAGTTTCTCTAGATGATAGCAGAGTAGGAGCAGGCCAACTACAGCACACGTCATGTGCCTTTTCCAAAACTAATGTCTAATGGCTTCTGTTGTATTCGGAATAGGGACTAAAGTCTACACCATGGCCATGGCCATTACCCACAGCCCTTTCTCTTTTTTTTCTTTTGTTTTTTAAAGACAGGGTAGCCTTGGCTGTCCTGGAATGGGTTCGTAGACCAGGCTGGCCTCAAACTCACAGACATCCTTAAGCCCTTCTTGATGTGGCCCCATTGCTCCTCTGGCCCAGTTTTCTTCTTTTCTTCCTATTAACGTCCCTTCATTCAAACTTGTCTTTTGCTGCATACTCTTCTTACCTTCGAGTCTTCACACTTGTGGTTTCTTCCCAAGATAGTCCTAAGCACTCTCACGTGCTTAAGATATACACTACAAAACCACCTCAAGTGTACATAATGTTTTCACCAAATATTTTAGTTAACAACTCATCCCTTCATAATTTTCCTTGTTATTTACCTCATGTTGTTAAGCTGTTCACTACTGCTAAATATTGAGTTTTGATTTTTTTTTCCTAAGCTTATTGATAAATATTTCTACATAACTCTCCCACATCTCTTTGTAAATATATGTGCAAAACTATTTCACGTGCCAGTAGCAACACCCAACTGCTTGTAAGCTGAACAAAATCTGTGGCTTCACACGTCTGTCTGTGCGATTACTTATTGTACCCTCACACCTACAATTCTACTTCTAATTTCGACTCATTCTGAGAGACCAGATTTCGTTCTTTCTAATAGCCTTCCATTATTAACAGGACCCCACCCTATACATGTTCTTAATTGTCTCTCTTCCCTGCTTCTACAACACCTTGAGCTTATCTTTAAATGATGAGAGTATTGTATTATAGTAATATGGTTCTGTTAATTATCTCTTTCCCTTAATAAGCTGGAAGCTCCTTAAGAGGAAAGATTGCCTTCTGTATACCCGTTAATTGTCAGCACTACAGTATTGCCAGTATAGAACGAATACTGAGAATGTTTATTAAAGTGATCCATGTTCTTTGGCGATGGCTTTATTAAGGGGTCTACTTGACAAAATATGCGGAGACTAGAAAGAGGAAGAAAGGGGTCCTGTGCCTTAGGCTGCTTTATTATCAAATTAATAAAACATAAAAAAAAAAAACCCAGAAGGCTTGGGCAAGGAGTAGAGGTTGAATAAGGCTGGCATACTGGTAGAAGAAGAGAGACAATGGAAACAGAAAACCAGTGCCTGATTTTTTTTCACCTGCTTCACAGCATACACAGTGAAACCGTGAAGTGGCTGGGCCAGCTTCAGCAGACCTACTGGCTAGGGCAGCAGGATAAACCACCACAGTAAGTTTCAAGAGACTGAGAAGCAGATGTCTACTAGACGGGAAATGGAGAACAACATCATGTTTCAGAGAACCACACGAGTAAACAATTCACAGAACAACCCTTAGTGTATTTTCAATGTACAGATAATTGGATAATGGATTTTTTTTCAATGCTTGGCTGTTTTCTTATCTCTTCGTGCTTAATGGTGAATAAGACTGTGCTGAGCTGCAGCTTAGAGTAGCTAATTTGGTGGCTGATGTTCCCGAAGCTGGTAATTACAGAGTCACCATAGAAATCGACTTCTCAGTCCAAATATTTATATTCAAGTGTTCAGATATTTTCGAAAGAAATGATTCCAAAGATATATATTCAAGGGCTGGCTTCATTCCGTACCATCAATCAGGCTACGTTGCTTGAATTCTGGTCTTAAAAATTAGAATAATACTTCCTGCTTCTGCCTAGCTCCCAGGTGGTTTTGAGGCTCAAGATGAAAGTGCAAAGTGCTTTGTAGCAGTACCATTTAAAGATAATCATGAAAGTAGAAGGTCATCAGATTGGTACACTTTAAATTAACTTCATTTAAAATTACACTGCTTGGTATTTTGTGTCTTAAAATGACAAACAATATTTAATTTATTCCAGCTAATTTTACTTTTTATAGTTCCTTACAGAATGACTAGCATTCTTGATAAGTTGATCACATCTAAGCGGGATAATGCCTGTGTGACAGTGCTCTAGAGATTTATGCTCAGACAATTATATAGGAACATGTGTTCTTGTATTGCTGCTGTTGGACTATGCTGCCTGCTGGATTCTCAGAAGGAATCTTGTCATATTGATTTTTCTATCTGTGAAAGGTTGTTATATAACCACTTTGGAAAATATGATTATAGGAATTGGTAATGTTTATTGTAGGAGGGAGAATGCCTCATTTTATTTAAGAGATTTTTAAAAAGCATTATTTAGTGTGTGTAAATGTTGTTTTTATTCCTCACATGATGGGATAAGAGTAGAGCTGTACTGAAGCTTTACTAATACATACGTGGCTTTCTCTGAGCCCAGAGCATTTTCCTCTAACTATCCCTAGGCCTAGGCCTGGAAGCTTCTAGCCTGTATACAGTCTAATCATCTCTAAGCCCAGACCTCGAAGGCTTTAGTTTACAGCCTGTCTGCTAATATGGGCCTAGAATGTTTTCAGCCTGTGAGACTTACTGTTAAATAAGCTCACCCTTTCCAGTAGTTCTTTTTCAATTCTGGTTAGCTGGTTCACCTCACCTTGAGCTTTTCTGGCTCAAAACCCCTCTCCAAGCTGACTGAATCAAACTTGCTTTTATTAGCTTCTCACTGAATTGCTCTGCTTAGAAAAACTGCCTCTGAACTTTGCGAACTAAACTGTATGAACTCAACTGCACTCAAATGAACTGCATTGAACTGTACTATAGTCCTGAACTCTATTGTACTGTCTCCACAAACTCTATTGCTCGCTCTCTCTGTACTACTCATAAGTAGCTTTTCTTTTCTGTCTGTTCTCATGGGAGTATGGCATATTCTAGCTCCAACTCATTCTGTCAAATCTTTCTCGGATTCATCACTTTGTTCCTCAATTAGACATCACTGTTTGGGATTAAAGGTGTGTACTAAAGGAGTGTCTATATTCCATCCAGTGAGATTGAAAGTGTATATTAATGGCGTATCTGTATTTCAGCTGGATCACACAGACCTAGGTCTTTAGATGTGATCCCTTGACAGAGAAGCTATGTTGCTGGATTAAAATTGCTCCACGTGTGTGTGTGTGTGTGTGTGTGTGTGTGTGTATGTGTGTGTATGTGTGTGTGTGTGTGTGCATGTGTGTGTAGTTACCCATGACACAGCATATATGTATAGATAACAGGACAGATTGTGAAAATAATTTCTACTTTTCTACCAAGTGGTTTCTGAGGATTGAACTCAGGTTTTCAGACACGTTGGTAGTGCCTTTATCTACTAAGCAAATTTGCCAGCCTCCAAGAATGTCTTTATAATAGAATAATAAATATTTTGTAAGAAGTTTTTAATGTGTGTTTATGGAATGTGTAATATACACATACAATCTATCCTCTCTCTCATCTATCATCTATATCATCTATCATACACACATATGTATGTATGTATGTATGTATGTATGTATCCATGGGTATGCTTACATGTTCATGAATGTGCAGAGGCTAGAGGTCAGAACCTGGTGTCTTTCATTTTCAGATAGAGTCTCTCGTCAAAGCTGGAGCTCATCCATCCAGTTCCGCTAGATCAATCAAACAATGAGCTCCAGGGAGCCATCTGTCTCCATTTCCTCAGTGCTGGGTTACAGATGCATGCTTCCCTGACTCGGTTTCACATGGCTGCTGTATACTCAGTGTGCAGTAGATACTTTGCTGACTGAGCCATCTCCTCAGCCCCAAAAAATTTTTAGTAGAAAATATTGTATAGGTACTAACTAGTGACATTAGCTGGATATCCCACAGGGTCCTCTAGTGGATCATTAAAAGTGATAGAAAATAAAGCTAGCCTTGCTTTCATCATTGATTCCCTACAGGGATGATTATATAGAGGTCTCTGGTTTAATGCACTCATTGTTGTGTCCTGGAGAATGGTACTCTTCTCTTGTAGAAAATTGCTAACTGAGGTCATCCTTTGGCTCTGTTTTCAGTAGAACACATAGTATGCATTGCTTGACGCTTTTGATGGTCTATTAAGAACATTTTATGGCCCTTTTCAGGGTGAATATTTGAAAAAGATTTGCCAGACTGATGAGAGCTCTTTGAGCAACCATTGCCCATTTCAGGGTTCCCATATGAAGCAGAAGGAGCTGTGATATAGCACCCCTTCACCTGTTGAGCTCAGAAGGGGCTCCCCCTCACCTGTTGAGCTCAGGCATGGGGTGGGTAAGCCTGAATGAAGCATGTGCTGAACTGACATGGAAGAGCTGAAGTGGGGGCAGCTAGACGATGGTAGTCAGTTATACTATCTGCTTCTGCTTGTCCTGAAGGAAAATCTGGAGCATTCTTTCTTAGCCACCAGGGTAATTGCAAAGTGCTAGGAAGATACAGGGCTCAAGAAGTATCTGCTTGATCGACAAGTTCACTAACTGTTATAACAGCACATTGCTTCTGTCATATAAAATAAGTATAGGACATATAGCTTAGAAATAAAATCTACAGTTGTGTTGAAGGACTAAACTCAGAGTATAAGAGGAAGATAAAATGTGAAGAATTTCTGATATTCTCGTCTTAATAAAAAAAATACAGGTTGGATGATACTTGAAGGGGGTTCAGAAGAAGGTGAAATCTCTGTGAAGGACTGCATCATGCTAGCAGAGACCTTCTTGGAGCAGGAGGGTCTGGAGTTGCTCCACGTGTCAGTGGTAGTTGATACCAAGTGGTCTAGTGTTTAAGATTCTGGCACTCTTTACACAGGGTTGTTGTGGGGCTTCCGTAGATCCTGTTTGAGGTTTATCAAAGACACAGAGACATCTATATAGTTTAAAGCTGTTAGCCTTTTGCTGGGGCAGTCTCACAGTTAGCTAGTAGCTTAACCCAACTTCTCTGCCACTCCATCTCTCCAAGTGGTTCTCACTGCTGCTGCTGCTGCTGCTGCTGCTGCTGCTGCTGCTGCTGCTGCT
>OU015743.1:12245398-12310078 GCA_907169655.1 Acomys percivali | reverse complement strand
AAGAAGAAGAAGAAGAAGAAGAAGAAGAAGAAGAAGAAGAAGAAGAAAGAAGAAAAAGAAAACTTATCTCTGTAGTAGGATATATAGCATGTTGGTTATATGCACAGGAGTAGAATAGACAGGGAAAGTGGTAAATCTTCTTAATCTTCTTTTTCTTTCTTTCTTTCTTTTCTTTTCTTTTCTTTCTTTTCTTTCTTTTTTTTGGTTTATCAAGACAGGGTTTCTCTGTGTAACCTTGGCTTCCTGGACTCACTTTTGTAGACTAGGCTAGCCTTGAACTCACAGTAATCTACCTGCCTCTGCCTCAGGAGTGCTGGAGGGAGATTTATTTTTTAAAGAAGTCTTCCTACTGATTTTCCTTATAGCTATTCCAATCTACATCCCCTTACCAACACCATATAAAGGTTCCTATTTCCTCACATCCTTTCCTACATTTTATTTTGTCGTTTGTTTTCTTGATGATAGTTATGGATCACCAGGAATGGTGACACGTGGTAATTTTGAGCATCTTTTATTGTATGTATTTATGTTTGTGTGTGTGTGTGTGTGTGTGTTTCTTAAACACACCCATAGACACCCACATAAAGAAAAAGAAAGACAGAGAGAGAGAGAGAGAGAGAGAGAGAGAGAGAGAGAGAGAGAGAGAGAGAGAGAGAGGCGGGGCGGGGGTAAGTAGAGTTTCTGGTTTCTTTGAGGACTCTGTTGTGTCATGCTGTGTTTTGTGGGAACTGTCTTCTGAGAGCCCACTTGATGGTTTTCTGGAAGATGTCTTGTGAAAGGCCACTAGATGTTTTTCTGAAAGATGTCTTGTGAGAAGGCATGTGATGTTTTGCTGGGAGCAGACACATGAGGAGACACATGATGTTTGGAAAGAGTGAATAGAACTTCAGGGACAAAGAGATGATGCTTTGAACTGCTACTCTGTTTTTTTTTAATTAATTTATTCTTGTTACATCTCTATGGTTATCCCATCCCTTGTATCCTCCAATTCTCCCCTCCCTCCCATTTTCCCCTTATTCCCCTCCCCTATGACTGTTCCTGAGAGGGATTACCTCCCCATGTATATGCTCATAGGGTATCAAGTCTCCTCTCGGTGACCTGCTGTCCTTCCTCTGAGTGCCACTAGGTCTCCCTGCTACTCTGGCATGCGATACTTTTCTGGTCTTCTCTGGTCTCCACTTAGCAGAGAAAAATATTCTAGCGAACTTCTCATAGTACTCCAGGTGATTTGTTCACTTCTGCTCACTTGTGCTGATCGGGCAGAGCCTTGATGTTTTTGCTGGATTGTCCCACCTCTACAGATTCGAGTTGCTGTTTGGGGTTGGCTTTTGAACTGGGCTACTGGCATCCTGACTACTCAGCATGGAATTGGTCCAAAGAGCTATCTCTAAACAGGTCCACAATGCTTTTTCCTATTAACATTATTTTCTCCCCTTCCTCTGGTTGTTGAGTTAAAAGTGAGGTTGAAATGTTTAAGAACCCTAAATAAAGTAGGCTTTGAAAAATCTAAGCCTATGAGAAAGAAAGAGAGAGAGAGAGAGAGAGAGAGAGAGAGAGAGAGAGAGAGACAGAGACACAGAGACAGAGACAGAGACAGAGACAGAGACAGAGACAGAGAGACAGAGTGGTGGTGGTGTTTTTTTGTTTTAATTTGTTTTGTTTATTTTTAGATTCAAATTTTCTTCAAAAAATCAAATTAAAAAAATCAAATTCCTTTCTTTATAGTGTAAAACTGGACTTCAAGATTAAATCTAAGATTTAAGGATACCCCTGTATGTTAAGACAATCATTACTAATGTTCATTTTAATAAAATTTAATATTCAGACAGACAAATATATATCCACAAATATCATGAAATACATACATATATGAATATAATATACTTTATATGTGTTAATATTAATGTTTTGAATTCAGCTTCCATACAGCTACATTGTTTAACTTTCAAAACCATAGATTGTTGTAGAAATATATATATTTCATAATTTAGTTTTACTATCCTGTCTTTATAATATATACAAATAGTCAGAATAACAACACTAGCATGATCATCATCAATATGATTATTGAACACAGTTGTAATTACTGCATATGCTATTCATGTCCTTCGGCATATTTTAGTAGGTGTACTATATTGACAGTATCTGAGCGTACACCAGTTACTTATATATATTTTCCCTTTTTAACTCTCATTTAGTTTTAGGCTTAAATGCATTTATAATTTTAATATTCACCATCAGTGCTAAATTTTAAATTTCACCACTCCTCTTCATTGTTAAATTTATGTATCTACTAGATTCTTAAGAAAATTCTAATCCACTTGCATAATACACAAAATCAACCATAATTCCACATAAACATTGGAAGGTAGATATTGAAATTTAAAATGTAATGGTCACTTACAATGATATAAAAGAAGACAAAATACTTAGGTACATATGTAATAAAAACAAAAGAGCTTCATGATGAAAATAACAAACGGAAATGATGGAAAGCTAAACAGACGTACTATGTTCATGGATTTGAGCTCTCATGACAATTAATGCTTGTTGAGTGTCCACTGGGTGCTGAGGATATGTCTGACTGTTTGCTTTCTTTTTCTTTTTCTTTTTGCATAATAAATAAACATACAACATTAAATACATAAATCAATTTGTGGTTATATAATGAAATTAAATTACTTTCAATCTGCTGTTTGAGAATGTATAAGGAATTATTACAATAAAATAGCTCATATGGTAAAAAAAAAAAAAGAAAATTCCAATAGGACTTCATAATTTCTTTTGTGTTAATAGTAGATATCTTATGCTACTCATATTGAAAATACAATTTTGCTGGATATAAAATTCTTGGTATACATATTTCATCTCTAAAATTCTCAAATATATTATTGCATTGCCATCTAATTTCAGTGAGGGTCCAACTTTGTTTTCTATTACATTACATGCTCTTTATTAAGAATACCCAAAGAGAACTTCATAACACATAACTTCACAAGAGTAGACCTTGGTGATAATAGTGTGGAGTCCTAATTGTCACACGCATACACACTTAGGTCTTTCAGTTTTGTAGTTTCAGGTCTGTAACTAAGGAAGGCCTCCTTGAATCAGAAAATTTAGCATTTGTTATGTTATTTTGCTTTTTAATTTTTTTTTAAGTTTCAGGGAATTCTGGGATCTATATCTTGAATTATCTTTCAAAGATAATAAATATACTTAATATTTTAATCAGTGTTCTTTCCTTTCCTTCTAATTCATCTCTCCATTTTCCTCTTTAAAAATTGTAAGTCAAGTAAAGTTTCTCAATTTTAGTGTATAGTGTAATGGATGTAAGAAAATGTACAGGACCTTTCAGCACCATCACAATGAAGACATAAAACAATCTTGACATACCCCTAACTCCTTGGTGTCCCTTTATGGTTTTCTCCTGTTCAGTTACTGTAAACCTCTGATTTGTGTTTTGTCTTTATAGGCTTATATTTATGATGATGCCGCCGTATACATGATATAGTATAAAAACTCTCAAGTTTTTTGTTATTAGTGAAAAATATTCAAGATACAGCATTTGTTTCACTCATCATGACTTATTTTATCCAGCATTTTCCTGTTTAACACTTTGTGCTTTCATTTCACAGATGAAGAACACTGGGTTGTTTTTAGTGATAGGACGTTATGAAGAAAAAAAAAAACCAAATTCAGTAATTTGTGAATGAGAATTTTTGTGTAAAGTTCATTTCATTTGATTTGGCTAAAAGTGAAACTTCTGTTAGAAACAGTGTTGAGCCAGGCGTTCTGAAACTAAGACGGCTGACACAAGGAAGAGCTTGTGTCCAGAAGGTTGCTTCCTAGTGTTGACTTCCTCACCTTCCTTTTTTATAAGGCTTGAAAGAAGTCTTTCATTGTCACTTAGCTTCATCAAATAAGAGGATGTCCTTTGAATAACCTCGTTTTCTCACTTTAGGCAAGTTTGGATAACAGTTTTTTCCCCCCCATGCAACTATGGTCTTCAAAGGGGCTAAGGATTTTTCTAAACCTTTAACATGCATTTTGTAGTTTGTGAGCTAGGATTATCCATCCTTTTCTTTTGGTTGCAGTGAAATTTTAACGTATTTTTACAAAAGAGTTAGAAGGACAAATGAAAAATGAGTAACTTTATATGAATCCCATATGCTTACTGAACTGCTATAAACATGCTGCCAAGCACAGCCAATGAATTTCATGTTTTTGAGACATACACATTTCATTACAAATGGCCTTCATGTTTATTATAGGCATTTAAGTGCTGATAAATAAGGTACAAGCCTCCTTCTTTGCATAAAAGAACAAGTCATGTTGCTATGAATTCATACCTGCATATGTAAATTACTTCTTACACACACACACAGATATATACTAATAAATAAAATATTCATGAACTAAAGCCTTACAGTGAAAGATTTAATACCACTATAGCTAAAGCGCTTTTCTCTTTACATTTGTTCCATCAGTAATGAGCTTTGTTATTCCCTTCAGAAGAGATTTAAAAGATATAAATGATATAAAAGACCCCTATATAAGGCCATGACCTTTATTGAATAGTTTAAAGTATTCTAATATCCCTTCTATTTTGTGGTCGGTGATCTTTTCTCTAAAATCATTTTTATTAGAATATATATGATAGGTGCTGTGTGAGTAGTCCTTCTGCAATGAGATGTTCGATCCAAAGAGATGCAGATTCTGATGCTGGTTAGGAGAATAAGGGGGAGCCTTCAGGATAATGGTGGCACTCGGAGTAAATACATTATTTATTCCAAGAGAGCACTGATAAGAGCAGAAGTCACTTTAGAAAATTATGTATACAATGTATTAAACTGGCTTCATATAAAGTACTCTTGCCTTGAAAAGTTTATTTTTTTCTTTTTGAGAATTTCACACACCATTTCTTCCCTCTTCCCTCTACCACTGTCTATGCCCCAGTGCTACTCCTCAAATTTATGGCCTCTTATTATTTAATCATTATACACATGTAAATGTAATTTGTAAACACAACCTACTGAATTTAATAGTTTTGCTTATGTATGTGTATGTTTAGAACTGACTACTTGGGGTTAGATAACCTTTAGGGGACTCGTTCCTAGATAAGACTTATTTGCCACCTCCCAACAAACAGCCACTAATTGCCTGTAGCCCTTCATCTATGGGGAAGGCATTGCGAAACTTCCCATATCCATGTCGGCATGCCAATAGATGTCATTGCTCAGGGATTGGTTAGGCAGCCAACCATAGTGTGACTTCATGGGCACAATTTCCCTTTAACACACAGAAAACCTGTCTCATAGTAGATGCCCTGGTGCTCTGCCTCTTACAGGCTTTCTTCCCCCACTTCTGCAATGTCCTCTAGAACTTAGGTGAAAAGGTTGTATTGTAGATGTGTCAGTTGGAGCTCTGCATTTTGACCAGTTGTAATTTTCTATAATGGCTTTTGTCTGCTGCAAAATTTATTTGACGAAGCACAAGTGGTACTGTGATCTGTAGGTTTCAAAGACACCCAGATTATTATGTTGGCTTAGGGAAATGGCAATTGTACATTTTTCTCTAAGAACCATGGTCTTACCAGGCACAGATAGTGGGCTAGGATGACAGTTAGGCACAAATCACCTCCTACTAGCAGGGCTTTCAATCCACCTAGGAAGGTGTTGGTTACTCCTAGGATATAAGTGCCACTACTGCACCTTTCAGAATATCTTGAAATTCTGGCTGTTGTTGCAATCTGTAGACATTACACATAGATAGGAATACTGGCTGCTTTTTTTTTTTTCCCTTGGCAGCTTGTATAACTTCTTCTGGCACTATGATAGCTAGTCCCCAGGGAAGAAGTTTCCAGGTCAGTCTCAACTTGATTCCACTAAGTCCTTGGTAAGAAGTGTTTAGCAATAGGATCTTACCTTTAATTTTTGTCTGGCAACAAAGGGCAACAAAGGTAATAGTTAGGATTTATAAAAGTTTAGTTTTGAGGGTCTTTTAGACTTCCGTGACCAACAACTGAAAAGGCAGTTCCCCATGTTTGAAACTGGGGATTTTCTTAATTGCATACAGCTTTTATTTGGAGTACTATGACTCCAAGTGGTATAGCTTCATTAAATAACTAAATGAGTATATAATTTTAAGCAAATATAAAATTTTATGATATTTCAAAAAATCTTTAATATTATTTATTCTGCCTCTCAAATTTCCCTTTGTGTTGCTCCTCTCTTCTCCTCGATCGAATCCCCCTGCCTTGATTTTTAGAATCAGTTTTAACATTTCTTTTAATTATAGTATGAATGAATAATTGACATAAGTAAATACTCATGACTCAATTGGTGATGATTGTGTAAAACAAAAACAAAAACAAAAAAACCTCTTTTATCATTCTTCTAGCCATTTTTTCTAGAAGATAACATTAAAGTATATTGCCCATGACGTGAGTTTTTTATTTCAACAATATCTTGCATGGTGTCTGTATTTGCTGTGAACTGGCATACTTCAGCTAGAGAGTTGTTTTCAAATTTAATAATCCCTCAGAAAGAAACTAATAGGTCATTTAACATGAACATTACTCCCCAGACATCAAGCAATCACTGTGGTCACTTTGCTAAATATGCTTTTTAAACTTAAAAATGACAAAAATGGCTTTTTAGAGTAATAAAACCAATCTGAACTGTAAGAAGAGCACACTTTTTCTACAGGAAAAATGGTCATGGCATTTAGAAGCAGTAAAAAACATAGTACACAGCCAGTCTGTAGCTGATAATAACAGGACCTCTGACATTCCTTATTGGTGGAGCCACTGTTGAGTAGAAAAGTGCAGCAGATTGTTTACAAAATATGTAAAAATGTATGATTCTCATTTGGAACATCTGATTTGTTTCTCTTCAGAACTTATATGAAACTTGTATTAAAACTCTATACGAATCTTTAGACATTTCTGAAATGTGTTTGTGCTTATTAAAAGGGATGTTATTTATGTGGTACCATATGAGGTGTATGTAGGTGACTTTTATCCACTGCTTGAATGCAATAAACCACCTGTTCAGAATGAGTTCTTTCATGGCGTCATGGGTTGATACTCAGTATTCAAATTCCTATTACCCCTATAATATAAAATAATCTCGACATATTAAAGTAGCATCCAGGTTAGATCTGCATCTTCTGGATAAACCAAGTCACCATCATCCTTCTGTGTTCTTCTTTTCACCATCATTTTCTAGGATCATGATAGGTCTGCACTTTCCTGACTTGGCTTGAGAGCTCTAGTGCATGATTTAACCTACCTGATGGCGGGTACCATGCAGCCACTGCTGTGGGAAGCTACTGTTGTGCTGCGGCACCTCTTCTTTTCTTATCATCTCCTTTTCAGGAAGAGCTGTGTGTCTCTATCTGTGTTCTATTCATGATAAGAGGCACCTTGGCCATGGTGAGTCTTATAAAAAGAATGCAGTTAATCGGGGCTGGCTTACACTTTCTGAAGTTAAGTCTGTTATTGTCACAGTAGGACGCATGGTGGCATGCAGACAGACATGGTAGCTGAGAGTTCTACATCTCCATCTGGAGTAAGAAAATAAATGTCATCGGGCCTGGCTCAGGCTTCTGAAACCTCAAAGCCCACCTCTAGCTACGGACTTCCTCCAACAAGGCCACACCTACACCAACAAGACCATACCTCCTCATCTGTCTGAATAGTGTGGGATTTTAGAAACTTAGTAGGCACATTCCCCTCTCACATATGTGGATCTTACAAATGGGAAAGGCTTTGACCTATAGAGACACTATCTTTGTCGTATGCTCAAAATATCTATTCAAAAAACTCATTTGAATGATTTTTTTTTTGTTTTGTATACTACTCTCAGCTCTTGATAACGAATGTCTCTAGCTATATAAAATGAGAGTAGTAAGAAAAATGAGAGAAAGATTCTACAGGTTTTTATCCTGCTGAATATAAATCAGGACTGAGCTGCACAGAATTTTAAAACAGCACACAAGGAAAGGAAAATCACACACAGGGATTGATTTTCTCAACCGAGTAGTTCACTGAAGACCTTGCAATGTCTGCAGGTCATCTAACTTGTCCTGGTCACAAGGTTTGTTCGAGTCCAAACCCTTGCCTGTCATGTCACCGTTCCTTTATATAACACTATCCAGATCATTCTTAAAAGGAGAAAGTACATCTGCTATACCAAAATATAAAATTGCTTTAAAAATTACACCCAGTGATGCCTGTATTTTTATTTTTCTCTTGGTCATAAAGAGTTGGACATATCACATGCTAGAAAAAACAAATTTCTTAACTCAGTTATAAGACACTTTTTCCTTCTGCACCTACTCCTAGATCCACCTTAGCTCCCTGCCCGCCAACCTCATGTTCTCTCTCTCTTTCTCTCTTCCTTCCTCCTTCTCTCTCTCTATTTCCATCCTTTTCTCACTCCCCTCCCCCTCAAAATAAAACAAACAAATATACCAAAAAAAAAAAAATGGAGCAAGAAGCCCATAAAAATGTAGAGTTCATTTCATGTATGGTTGCTACTTCTGAGTTTGTGGCTAACTTTGCAGTATAGTTGGTACACCAGTGACTCTCCACTGAAGAAAACTGTTTTTCCCTTTGTCAGTAGGTGTCAACTGCAAGTAGCTTCTTGGTTAGTGGTGGGACACCATGTCCACTCCCTCTTCTCAGTACTGGCTTGACCGTGGATTTTGTTTATGCTGTCACAGTCTCTATGAGTTCATATGTACACTAGTTCTGTCATGCCTGGAAGACACTGTTTTCTTGGAGTCATCTACCACCTCTGGCTCTTACAGTCTTTCTGCAAGAACCGTGAGACTTAAAAGAAAGGGTATAGTGAAGACACAGCATTAGGACTCCAAAGTCTCCCACTCAGTATTTTATTCAGTTGTGGGATTCTGCATTAATTCCTATCCATGCTTTTGAAAATTAAATGAATTGTTGTATTGCCCTTTGGCTAATTTGTTTTGTTTTATAGAACCACTGTCTTCCACCTCCTCTTAGAAAAAAACTGAGTGATTATGCTGCTTGTGGAAAATGTTGTGATATTACACTAAAATACAGGATTAATTACTGGTATTAGAGAATAAGGATTAGATGTCCTTTATTCATTATAAATAACATAATGTCATATCCTTATCATATAAGGGATTTCATAGGAATTGTAAGGAGAAATAGATCAAAATATACCTGATATTGTTATTGGCAGATGGACTTATAGTAACCATAGCTTTTTTCTCTTTTGAATTTTAGTTTTTCTTTTAATATCATTTATTACACATGCTCAGAAATAATAAATACATTTAAATGAACAATATGGAAAATAGGAAACATTCTTAAGACTTTAGATTGCTTTTGAGTGCAACATTCAAAGAAGCTTTTTGAATGAGGCCATTAATAAGGTTTTCAGTAATGCAACATCACAGCCACTTGTCGTAACACAAAATATGAAAAAAGATATTAACTAGAAAGATCATCAATCTGTAAACAGTGGAGTGATTTCTTAGCACTTTGAGTAGGACAGGATGTTTGTGTGTCTCCTGCTGCTGTTTACAATCAAGTAGTGCTGTTATTAGTTCCAGAATGGAGGACGCCACAGGTTGAAAAGAGAAGAGGCAATGAATAGCTCTCCCAGTTCCTCCCTGAGAAGCTCCCTGCAATCAATCCTGCTAGAATACGCTGCAGATACAAACAGATCTGCTTTCTTGAATTTTCTGGCTGCACCCACAGTCCACAACACACTAGTGGATGCAATCTTCCTTTCAAAATATCGATTTCCTATGGAATTGCCATTTGAAATGATGGATCTGCACTTGGGCAGGGACCTAGTGGAAACCAGCGGTTGTGTTTGTGTTGCCGGCATGAATCCTGATAGACTTTGTCCTCTACACAAAGGACAAAAAGGGAAGGAAAGTTGTTAGAGTTGGGAAGAAAGATCGAAGCGAATACTTTAATGATCTTCCAGTTTTACAAAGCAATTTCAAATGCTTTAGCACAAATTTATGCACTCATTATTCCTGGTTGAAAGTTTGTTGTTGTTGTTATTTCTAAAGCCAAGCTAGTCAAGCTTACAGTTACTTCATTTTCAGCAGAGACGCAGGATCCTTTGCTTTATTAGATAGGATATTGCTTATTGTACTTTTTCATGTCCTAGAAGAGATTTAAGGGTTGATCCTTGGTCTCATTGGTCACTGTCTTTTCCCACTGGCCAGATGTTCTACACAGCTTTGCACTTAAGAAGGGTGCAGTGGCTAGTTCTTTCCCTCTATCTCTTTTTCTTTTTGCTATGTGGTGTAGAGTGCATGTAGATACCTGCAGTATATGTACGGATGTGCTCATTCATGTGTGTACATGCATGTTTAGGCCAGTATTTGATGTAGCATTGGATCTTACTCCAATTTTTTCTAATTTCATGGAAGCCGAAACTGATCATTACCGCTCTACCATTTTTGGTAGACTGGCTTGCCAGTGAGCAGCTTGTTCCATCCCTGGGTTACAGATGCACTGCACAAATTCTGCCAGCTTTTTATGTACATCCTGGGGATATAAACTCCAGTCTTTACTATTGCACAGCAAGGCCATCACCCATGAAACCATCTCCCAGACACCTCTCCTTCTGTTCTAAGGTTTTGGATGCTACAGCCTTCTTCTACCCTCTGCAATATATATTTCTTCTGATGTAAATATTTCTCTTGTAGTGCATCCTGTTTTTCTTCTTCTATTTTCAGGTCACTTATTCCATCCTTCTTTTAATTTTTATATTATTTCTTCTTTTATTCTCCATTTAACCCCAGGAATTGGTCCACTGTCATTGATTTGGGGTTCATTAATGAAACTGATTAATATATTCATATCAACTCCTTTTTATGTCCTGGATGAATATAAAGGTATTAATATTTCCTATTTCCTTTAGCATTTGACATGCAATGATGCTCAGAGACTTAAACATGTGGTGTAAGAACATAATGATTTTAAATGCTAGTTAACATGAATATCTGTAGTGAACACATTGTTAGTTGTATATACATATATGTAACTATATATAATTATTCATGACTTTATTATCAGGGTCTAGAATTTAAGACACTTTATAGGGAAACCTTTATCTAAAGTCAATAATTTTATGTATATATCAAGTATAATGATTCAAATTAAGCCAGCTATAAGTAATGGAATTTAGTTAATGGATAATATATACTAGATGTTATGAGTAACTTCATCTTGTTTCAACTGATATATGGAAAAATAAAATTGATCATATGAATCAGGTATTACCATGTTTTGACACATGTGCATATAGTAACTTATCAAAATCAGATTAATCATTTATTCCTCAGACAGTGACTATTTTTTTTTTATATTTGACACTTGAGTGTATTAAGAACTCCCTGAACAATACATAAAGGGAAAACTGGTCTATCTAAATACATTAAATTGAAATATCTGTTTAGTAATGCATGCTATGAAACATTGACAGAATGCTGAGAAAATAGAATGTATTTACAATGGGCATGAAAAACAGAGGCTTAATCTAATACCATCTAACACACAAGCAAGAAATAAATGAGTTCCCAATTGAAACTTGATAAAAGTATATGATCAGACAATACACAGAAAATGAACTGGGGGTAGTTACTAGGTATGTAAGAAAGTTCTTTCTTTCTTTCTTTCATCTTTCTATATTTCTTTCTTTCTTTCTTTCTTTCTTTCTTTCTTTCTTTCTTTCTTCTTTCTTTCTTTCCTTCATTTATTCAGATTACATCTAAATTTTTATTCCCATCCCATTCCTCCCTCCCTCCTGCTTTCACCCTATTCCCCTCCCCCATGTCTGTGAATGAGGGGGACCTCCTCCCCCACTATATGGTCATAGGCTATCAAGTCTCATCTTGGTAGCCTGCTTATTCTTTCTCTGAGTGCCACCAGGCCTCCCGACCAGAGTGGTCATTTAGACCAAAGGTCTTGAGAAGCCATAAAATTAGTCAGTGTCAAATATGGGACTCGGATATAGTCTCTGGTGCCTCATATTTGACACTGACTATTTTTACGGCTTCTCAAGACCTTTGTTTCGAATGACCACTCTGCTTCTCTTAAGATCACTTGGTCAATAAGTAGCAATTTCTTTACTTCTCAGTCTTCTTTGTATGCCTTCTGCAATCTCTAGCTTTATGTATTAATATAATACTGATTTCAAAAATCACAAGTTAAAATTTCAGAACTCTTCCTTAACTAGGATTAAATAGTAGCAACATATATTTTTTTAAAGGACAAGTTTCAAGCTGGGTGTGGTGGTGCAGGAATTTAATCCCAGCACTCGGGAGGCAGATACAGGCAGATCACAGGGAGTTCAAGGCCAGCCTGGCCTACAAAGGGAGTCCAGGACAGCCAAGGCTACACAGAGAAACTCTGTCTTGAAAAATCAAAAATAAATAAATAAAAAGGAGGAGTTTCACTGTAAGAACATGAAGTTCTGTTTTTGTTGTTATTGTTGTTGTTCATGTTTTCACTTCTGTTTTGCTTCTTTGAGAATTTTTAAAACACAAAGCCTTAGTTTTCACTCTTAGTAAGATTCAGAGATACTGCCTCTAAGATGACTGTGATATAGAAGTATCTAACTATTTTTAAACAATATCAATAATTAATATATAGAATAACTGTCATAATGTTGTAACAATTAAAAAATAACCTGTATGAAAGTAATTTGATGCATAATAATGGCAGGAGAGGGAGAGAGAGAGAGGGAGAAGAAGAGAGAGGAGGAGAGGGAGGGAGGGATAGACAGAGACAGAGACAGACAGACGGACAGAGACAGACACACACACACGAGGGGGGAGAGAGAGAGAGAGAGAGACAGAGAGAGAGAGAGAGAGGGAGAGAAAGAAAGAGAAAGAGAGAAAGAGAGAGAGACAGAGAGAGAGACAGAGAGAGAGAGAGAGAGAGAGAGAGAGAGAGAGAGAGAGAGAGAGATTCTTTTACATTTTCTGAATGTTAATCATAGTCGTCCATATCATTGTCATCATTTATGGTATGTTAACTTACTTCTTTAGCTTTTATAGTCATTATGAGGATAATTATATATATGAATGTGAGGTAAAATATAACATAAAAATGTGCCTGGAGCTGTGACTTTGGTTCTAGAAGTCAACTGAGTTTGTAAGAGAACACAGAAAATAGTATTCATTTGGCAGGTGTTTGCTGATGTGTTCACAACATAGCAGCATTTTATCATTGAATAATTAAACCTACTTTCCAACAGTAAGCACTCTCACTTTGGACATGAACACATGTGCTAGGATTCAGGGACTTATTCATGTGACTAGTCCATAAAATATTAATTTGAGATCTATATATTATAAGCAGGAGTCACATAAACTTCAAGTGTAATTTTGACTCTTTTTTAATTAGTTAATCTATTCAAATTACAACTCAATTGTTCTCCCATCACTTGTATCCTCCCATTCCTCCCTCCTTCCCCCCACCCTATTACCTTCCCCTAGGTCCATGATTGAGCGGGATCTCCTCCCCCACTTTATGGTCACAGGCTATCAAGTCTCATGTTGGTAGCCTGCCTATTCTTTCTTTGAGTGCCACCAGGGCTCCCCAGCAAGGGGAGGTTGTCAAATATGGAGCACCAGAGTTCATGCCAGAGTTAGTCCCTGTTCTCCCCATAACTGTGCAGAATGTCCTGTTCATTGTCTAGATCAGAGTAGGTGTTTACTACTTGTATTGTCCTTGGTTAGTGCAATAGTTTGAGCAGACACCCCTGGGCCCTGATCCACCCATTACTCTGTTCTTCTTGTAGGTTTCTAAGATGCTCTGGATCCTTCTATCCTTCTATTTCCCCATCTCCTATATTTATGCAGACGTAATTTTGACGCTTAAATAACAAAGCAATCAAATACTCTAAAAGATTCATTCATAATGTGTTAATACCAAGAGTAAATGAGGCTTTCTATGCAACTTTTAGTTAGACAGCTTTCTTCTTCCATACTATGGCATAGCATTTTTAACTGAATTTGCATACAAACTGACCATCTGTTCAAAAGAGAAATAGCCTCGTTTACCCTATAAAATCATCTTACAAATAAAAGCTGATTAGACAGAAACAGAGATATGTGTCTGATATATATTTTATGTATAAGAAGATTTTCATATAAGTCATTTTTGTGCTGTGTGCTGTTGACAGAAATCTGTCATTTGAAGAAGCTTTTGCTTAGACCTTGGCATTTATGTTAATAAAACAACCAAGTTCTGTTTGGTGTTAAGCAAAGCTGGCTACATTTTTCTGCTGGGTTTTTATGGTAAATATGTACCATTTTTTTGCTCATTTTTTTTCAGAGAAGCATGAATTTCTGCTATTTATCTATCTTATTTACTAGTCACTGGTATTTGTATTAGTAAGCAATGCTATTTTCTGTTTAACTTTTGTATGATCACCATGCAAGTATAATTTTGAGCTCAGCTATTTACACACTGTCATGAGGCAAAAGAGGCATTTTTCTAGAGAAAATACATCAAGGGAGTGAAGTAATAGCTTAAGTGGGGCTCTTGGCAGTTCTAAGTCTAATGTGGATTTAAATTAGATTTCCAAAAACTGTTAGACAGTCTAGTCCTGAGGATATCTCTTGGTAGGCTTATGATTGAGATGCTAGTGAGAACGAAAGAATAATTATTGATAACTGTTAGATCTAAGCCTTTAGCTGATATGTATTGAAATTGTGTTAACATATTGATGTTTAGTTGTGAACTCTGGGATAGTGAGATACCCAAGGAGGTTATTGAATATATAATAAGCTAAAAAGAATTAAAATATTGCTTAGATTTACTCTCCCATGGAATTTTTACATGTGAAAACTTTTTATTGTTACTTACTTGAATGAGAGTCATATATAAGTGTGCCAAAATTCAGAAGTTTACAAATTAAATTTCAGAGCAAGCTCCTGAGTAAATGTGGCACATCATGCATCCTGAGAGCCTTGGTTGGTCCTGTTGTAGTCCTGTGTTATCTTCCAGCTCATATCCAGCATGAAATTTATTGAATGGATCCAGGAAGCTGTTAGTGAACACTGCTTTAAAATGTTTAAAATGAGTTTTCAAAAACTGGATGAAATCTCCTGTGTCAAATGTTTTCTCCTGTAGGAAGCCATGGGAAATGTGTGCTAAGAATAACTCAAATTGGGTATGTTGACACTTGTTCTGGCCAACTTAATACAAGCTACAGTTATGTAGGAAGAAGGAGTCTTAAAGTTATAATGCCTGCCAAATGATGGCCTGTAAGCTGGTCTGTAGGGTACCTTCTGGATTGATCACTGATGTGGGAGGGCCCCTCCCATTGTGAGTGATGCCACGCCAGGACAGGTGGTCATGGATGGTACATGAAAACCATCTAGGTAAACTGTGAGTTAGCAAGCCTGAAAGCCTCACACCTCACACTTTTATCTGCTCCTCCTACTTCCAGGCTCCTGCCCTATTTGATTTCCTGCCCTGACTTTCTTCAGTGTTGAATCGTGATGTAGAACTGTAAGATGAAATAAACCTTCGCTCCCCAAGTTGTCTCTGGTCATGCTGTTTTATAACAATAATTGAAACCCTAACAAAGGTCACACCCTCCCAGATATTTGGAAGCCTGAAGCAGGAGGATCTCAAGTTTGAGATCATCTTGGGTAGCATAATAAGAGCCTATCTCAAAAGAAAAAGAACTATAACAGCAAATTAAAGGCCATGGGGTGCTTTAGCATTTGCCTAGTTTGTGGGAACTTTCTGTTTAATACATACACATACTGCTGCTGCTGCTGCTGCTGCTACTACTACTACTACTAGTAAGCAGTAATAATAATAATAATTTAACTTGTGAAGATGAAATATTGCAAGAAGCACCTTTTTGTTTGTTTTTTCTTTTTCCTTTTTGTTTTGTTTTTTCTTTTAAAAATTTAGTATTATAATTTATTCACATTACATCTCAATTGCAATCCTCTCACTCTTTTCTTCCTATTCCCACCCTCCCTCTCTTGTTTGCCTTTTTCCCCTCCCATAGACACCCCCACCATCTCACCACAGCCTATCAGGTCTCATCTGGGTAGCCTGCATCCGCCTTCTCTGTGTTCCCACAGGACCTCTCTGCCAAGGGGCAGTGATCAAATCTCAGGCTCCTTTCTTTCTCCATGTGGAGAATGTGCTGTCCGTTGGCTATATCCTCTCAACAGGGGTACAACCATTTTGGAAATTAACCTGTGAAATTAATTTTCTCAGAAAATTGGGAATAGAGCTACTTAAAGACCCAGCTATACCATTCCTCAGCATATACCCACAAGTGCTCCACAATACTTCAATATTGCTCAACTATGTTCAGAGCAGCCTTATTCATAATAGCCAGAATCTGGAAACAAATTATATGTCCCTCAACCAAAGAATGGATAAAGAAACTATAGTACGGTTGTACAGTGGAAAACTATTCAACTATCAAAAACAAAGAAATCTTGACATTTTCAGGCAAATGAATGTAACTAGAGACAATTATCCTGAATGAGGTAACCCAGACCCAGAAAGACATGCATGGTATATACATGCTTATAAGTGGCTATTAGCCCAACACAGATGTTCTCTGAAAGACTCCATCCAGCGGGACATAGGTACAGACACTGAGACTCAAAGCCTGATTTTTGGTTAAGAGCTGTGAGTTATATGGAAGATAGAAGGTGGTGTTGTCAGGAGCACCACAAGAGGCCTATCAACGTTGGCAGATCTGGACCCAGGGGGAACCTACACAAACTGATGCACCAGCCAAGGACATTGCAAGCAGAGAAATTAGACGCACTGTTCAGATGTAAGTAACATCTTATGAGAAAAAGATTCATCTTTTCTGAATTAGAAACAACCTCAAAGAATAGAGAAAGAAGAATTCTTCAAGAGTAGAAGTGGTTTATATAAATATATATATTTACATAGAAATTAACATTTTATACTCTTTTTTTTAATGAGGCTGGAGATGACATTAGATAAGCTTTTGGTTATGAAATAAAAGTTTTGGCCAAGGTTTTGCTTTTGTATCTTTGAAAAGAATTCTGTTCTCTGAGTCCTAGTTCCTAACAATATGGGTAATCAGAAATTTGGAGGGAAGAATAAAAGAAAAGCGTAGTCTTTCAGGATGTCAGGAAGGGGCATGAGCAAGCATTAGACAAAAAGAACACACACAGAAAGGACCCCTAATGGGATGAATATCCAGCTTGCCACAAAAATGCTTAATGACGGAGTGAAGATAAATTTGCCCGTTTCTCATGTTGAATATTCATCATATAGTCTATGCAGCTGTATCTTAGAATGCCATTCCCTTTTTTAAACATAAGGCAGATTACTGGTTTATTCTTAGGCAGTGTGTCATGCACCTTACATGCCAGAATGTATTAATAAGCAGTAATTTAAATGGCTATTTTTCTCTTTTCTTTTCTTACAATGTGATCATATTTATCTTATATAGTTCGCCTATTTTTTAAAAAGTAAAGTAAAAGATTGTGCAGAAATAAAAAATTTCTTATTTGATGCTAACGGCATTCTGACTAACTCAGTGTTAAATAAAAACAGAATAAGTTAGAGCATACATCTGCATATATGATTGTGTCTGAATATTGTCCATGACCAGTTGTTAGTAATTAGTCATTTTAGTTACTTCATAGCTAATCATGCCATCTTAGACAGAACAACTTATGTGACTCAAATTTTACAGACCTACTGAGTTGAAATAGCAGTGATGTTATGTTATTGGACTTTGTAGTTATGTGTCTCAGTGTAATTTAATGACCTTTCAAGTAGTTAAAATAACTCTTAAAAATAGAAATTTGTATGTCCATGTCTATATATTAGTGTGTTGATTAATCTATCAGGCCAGTCATCTGCAAATTGTTTAATTCTTGCTTTTAACAAAAATTTCAACGTATAATTGCTGACCATCAAGTTTAGGGTTGCTTGACCAGGTCATATTAGTTGCTTTGGGTTCTTCTAAAATGTTCTTTCCTCTTGGGATGCAGGAGAAGAAGCCAAGAGGTCAAGCTGCAGCTGGTCATCATGGGCAGCGGATGGTGTTGGGCTGCAAGCATCCCCATTTCTCTAAGTCCTCACTGAAATCCTGATCCTGGTGAATTCCAGCGATGGTGTGGACACTGCCATACTCGACTCTCAAGGAGAAGGAGCTGAGCAGGTACTTGCATGGAAGAGAGGACTCTAAAAGCTCTTGTTTGTAGTTTGATACAAATTCTTTCCTGAAAGTAAGCATTTGTATTCATTTTCACACCTACTTTTTATTTATAGTTTTCTATTACTAAATATGAGATCCAGGTGGTGTATAAAATATGGATTTTTCCTTCCTGACACACAGTCACTGTGTAATGTATTTTATTCCTGTCAAAAGTCACTAAATTTCCTACTGTGTTGAACGTATATAGCTTCACCAACTTTTTCCCCAGTTGCTTATTATACAGTTCTTGTTAAAAGAGTCCCAAATCCTCTGGCTCACGATTTGTCCTGCCTAAAAAATGTGCAAGAGTAAAGATGGAGCAGTAATTGAGAGATTGGGTCAAACAATGACTGGCCAGCTTGAGACCACACCCATGGAAGAGAGCCAACTCCTGACACCATTAATGATACTTTGTTATGCTTCCAGAAGGGAGCCTAGCATAATTGTATTCTGAGAGGCTTCACCTAGCAGCTGATGGAGACAGATGCAGAGACCCACAGTCAAACATGAGGCAGGCAGACCTTGGAAAATCCTTACCAAAGACACCACCAGAAAGCTTACAGTACCAGGTAACTTGGGCCCAAAAGGGCTCACAGAGACTGAACCACCAACCAGATTAACTTGACCATAATGGACCTAGGATTTCTGCACATATGTAACAATTGTTTACCTGGGCCTTCATGCACAACTCCTAACAGCAGGAGCAGAGCCTGTCTCACTCTATTGCCTGTCTTAGGATATGTTTCCCCTAACTCAGCTGCTTCGATAAGAGAACCCCTTGAAGCACCTAGTCCTAAGGCAGCCTGATACACATGGGAGGCCTCCCCTTTTCTGAGGAGAAAGGGAGAATGGGTGGGCATAAGGTGAGAGGGAGGGACTTGGAGGAAAGGAGGGAGGGGAGCTGTGTTTGGGATGTACTGTAAATAAATAAATTAATAATAATTACATTCCCAAATGGTATTTACCCCAAACCAATGAATTTGTGAACATTTTCTTATCTGGAAAGAAGAGGTCTATTGAACGAACAGTAAGTTAAGTATTTTGAGTTATGGAAATCAGTCTCAGTTTGACAGGTAGCTGTCACTCTAATGACATGAGACACAATGGAGATACAGAAAAAGAACAGGAAAACAGTGTGACAAGAGCAACAGACATCGGAGTGGTGCTCATCTAAATCAGGGATATGATCACTCACCTGAAGCTGGCTATGAGGAAGAAAGAAAAACATTTCTGTTCCTTTAGCCCCACCCACTTTGTGATCTTTTGTTTGTTTACTTATCTGCAGTAGTCACTGGAAACTGTTTGTCTTATTTTTAACAAACACCATCTCAGACCATTATTGATGCGTTATAAATTCCATCAGTTTATTTTTAGTTGATACAAGTGATCAGAGGTTATAATATGGATTTAGAGGTTGGAAGAGATGGAAAAAAATGTAAAGATGGATCAAATTTAGAAATGTATAAAAGAATCAAATTCAGAAGTGTTTTTAAAATATTAGTTTTTCTTCAATAGCTATAGTTTTCTTTCTTTCTTTTTTTATTATTATTTTGTATTTGTTGAGAATGATTTAAGAACATACTTTCTCTTGGTACTTCAACCATGAATTAGAAGCTAGGACCGGTCTCAGCACATGTAAAGAAGTGGTAAGGCTTACAAAGCTTTGAACTTTTAACTCAACAGGAAGACATATTATGTTTTAGCTTAAACATCACATTGCTCTGCCTGATACACAGGCTCAATGCATATTACCACAGCATTAAACAATGAATGTTGAAATTGTTTCTGTGTTCAATATGTTCGTGATATTGCTTATCCGAACATACAAAATGCTTATAATTTTTTGTAATTTTCAAAGAACTATGTTTCTTTAAATAAACTCACTGAAAGTGTATGTTTTCATTCAGTTGTACAAATATTTTAATATATGAATATTTCATACATACATAATCACAGAATAATAAATGGACAAGTTGTATTGAACAGTTATAGACAAGGACCTTTAATATATATATATATATATGGGAAAAAAGAAGATATGAACTTGAAAAAGCGTAGTCTGGGAAGACAGGGAGGGCTTGGAAGGATAAAATGGAAGAGGAAAATTACATATTTACACTAAAATCTCAAAAAGTAAAATAAAAAAAATAAAAGTGTCATGACTTAAAATAACATGTCATTCAACTAGAGATGCCTTAGAAAATATGTTATACTACCATAAATAGAAAGATTTAAATTGTATAAAAGAAAGTCATTCAACCATATATATGTAAAATAGCATTTGATTTTTAAGATTTTGTACACTGTATTATCACATATTATCTTTGGGAGATAAGGTAAGTTTTTCTTTTTTAAAGTTGATAAAGACATCATAGTTACATCCACTAAAAATCAACTCATTCTAAGAATAGAGATTAAGTTCATGGTTGCATTTTAAATATCAGATTAATTCAGAAGGGTTGTTTCATATATCATATTTTGTTACAGGACTTTTTCCTGAGAGAAATTGAATGGGTTTTATGAATGTTGGTACAGATTTTTTTTTTTGGAATCTCTGTTAGCAAGCAATCCTCTCCTTTAAGATTAATTTTAGTCTCCCCACCTAAGGTCGTGGGATATGTATGTCATGAAGGCAGAAAGAAAGGAGCACTATGTAAGAGGTGAAGAGACTCATCAGTAGGAGAGAACAGAGAGGGTTGGGTGGGTGATAGAACATGAGTAAGGACAATAATATATATGTAATAAAAGCCACAACAAAACCCACTTGTTTGTGTGTTGATTAAAGAAACACACATATATAGATGTTAGAACACCTCATTAATATGCAAACTTCAATGGTTTATGTACCAGTTTATATATGAACTTGAGAAGTGCCTTTCTTTAAATATCAGTCATGTGCTATCTGTAGCACACCACATTCTGGGTGTGCTTCGGTACATTCAGCACATTTATGTACATTCTCTCTATTAAGAATTTCCCATGTTTTCTGGTTTCTGCTTAGAAACCACAGTGTCCAGAACACAGAAAAATACAGCAGGTTGTTCAAGGAATAAGTATACAGTATGCTATTCAAAGGCCAAAACTATTTCTTAAAACATTTTCCCATAAAAAGCAATATTGTTCTCCAGTCTCATCTGCTTAATGTTGAATTCTCCTTCCTAGGTGTTCTATCTTTGTGTTTCATTACTAGTTTTCTAACTACTCTGCAGCTATTGTTTCCTCTTTTCTTTCTTTCCAAACATAATTATTTGAACATAATAATTTGGTATCCTAATTGACAGAGGCCTTTAAATGAATGCATCTTTCCTCACATACTCATTTATGTTGCAATGCTAATAGCATAAAATACATAGTATGTAGGAGTCAGTTATTTTCTTATCTCATGAAGGTATTGGGCACAGAACTCAGGTCATGAGGCTTGACAACAAATGCCCTTATCGACTGAGTTATCTTTCTGGTCCATTAAAAGTGTTTTCATTAAGCTGAATCTTAAATTTCTATATTTCCAATGAGGGTTGCTCACAAACATTTAGAGTTTAGGCCAAATCAGGGAAGTGACAGTGTCTGTAATACTAAATTATTATCTTTTAAGTATCAGGATGGGATATTGCAAACCACCCTAAACCATCATAACCCTGTAAATTAGAACATTAGATGGACTAATTAACTATCTTTTTACAAAGTTTGAAACAAGAAGGTTTGTTTTGATGACTACTTCTCAGTCCTTCTTTTACACAAGTAGCCTCACTGAGAATACAAAATTGGGTGACAGAATCCTTATGGCATACTTCTTGGCGAATAGAGAAATTAAGCTAACTTTGCTTTCTTTTTCTATTAATTAAACATTTTTATTTTTACATACACACTTTATTATTACACATATATACAGTAAACTACCTATAGCAAGAAGAACCATGAGACAATCAGAAATTATATAAATGTTATATTCTTAATGTTTTGACTATTTGTATTTGACAGCCTTGAAGAAAACATCTTTCCTATCTTGGTGCGTCTAAATTTCTGAATGTAAATCAATTTCCATCACATCTTGTCATTATCAACTTAAAACATCTATCTAGATCTAAGAACATCATAACCCCTAAACAACTAAGCTTCACTGTAAAACTAAGCTACTTGGTCTTCAACCCCCATCAGAGACTTGAGAAAGAATAAACTTGATTATCTGAGTATGCCAGGAGTGCAGGTTAGTAGCTTTCCAAATGAGAAGATGACAGAGACAATTTTCTACCTGAATAGTTACCCAAAATTCTCTAGAATGTTGGAGCATTTTCTTCAGCCTACTGGCCCAGTATATCTGATAGACATATTTGTGAGGCAGGAACTATTTTAGACTTGCTGACTCTGTCTTGGCAGAGTTTGGCCATTGACTCTGCCTGCATCCAAGCTTGCCCTTTTTTAGGCAGATTTTCTGTCTGTGGTAGAAACAAGGACATTTTGCCCATGAGCTTATTTGCCACATTTGAAGCCATCTCCATAAGGAGATTCTTTGATGCTCATCATCCTCCATGAGGTAGGTTGGGTATTGTCAGGAATTAACCTGTCTCATTGTCAGTAAATCATTAAAATAATAAAAACATCTTTAAATGCCATATTTTGCATGTGTCTGAGGTTTTTGAAGACCTTCTCTAACTATCCTACCTTATCATTCTATAGAATCATATTTGTCTGCCGCACCGAAGATGTATATTCTTGTGATAAAAGTAGACTAGTAATTGACATGACCATGATTATTTGATCAACTAACAATTAACATGTATAACTTATTTATCCTGAACAGCCTGCAATAGCACTTTCAAAGTATTAGAAGTACACTTGTATTATAATTGAGTTATATGAGTACAATACCTCATATTAGAATATATATATTCTAATATATATATATATATACATATATATAGTGTGTGTGAAGAATAATCTTCCATTTGAATTCTATACCATTGTATCTAGAATGAAACTTATTTTGCATCTATATACAAAATTCTATAGCAGTGAATTAAAAATAACCTTGTGAGTGACAATTGAGGCATTAAGTTGAGGAGTAGATTCACTAATCTACTTTTTGTTCTATCCGACCTATATTCCCTCTTCTTTCTTTTCAACCCTTATCTCCAAACCTAAGAATCTTAGATAAAAGAAAAGAGAGACTTAAAGAATTTGGTCAATGATGTCCCCTGGAGGGGGAGACCTGGTGGCACTCAGAGGGAGGACAGCAGGTTACCAAGAAGAGACTTGATACCCTATGAGCATATACAGGGGAAGGTAATCCCCCTCAGTCACAGTCATAGGGGAGGGGAATAAGGGGAAAATGGGAGGGAGGGAAGAATGGGAGGATACAAGGGATGGGATAACCATGGAGATGCAACAAGAATAAATTAATAAAAAATAAAAAAATAATAATTTGGTCAATGAATTCTTGTTTGTGAGCCCTGAAAAATATCAAACCATAAGATGATAGTGTAAAACACAAACTAATATATATATATTTGAAAGAAAAATATTTATAAGCACAGAAATATGCTCTTTTAGTTGCAATTAAATAACATTTAAAAATGCCGGAATTATACAGAAATCTATGAGGCACCATATGAGGCATTGTTAGAATGCCAAAATAATGGTATGTTTTCACTAGCCTCATTTTCCACTGAGGATATAGATAAGGGTGGGAATAGATGCAAACATAGCATGGGCAGAATCCAAGGTATTGTGGAGATACTGAGCAGTGGTAAGCCATTAAGACATATGGAATCTGGAAAGTCTGGCCAGTAGAAGGAGCAGCTAAGCCAAGAATTCAAGAATGAAAAGAAGCCAACCAAGTGAAAGAGGAAGTCTTCTTGGGATAGACAAGCTTTGCAGTGAGACTCTAAAAGTGGAAAATTCCCCAATTGAAGAGGAAATAGTATTCTAGCAACTTAGTTCTGAGAACTAAAATATGCCTCACATAATGTGTGTGTTTGTGTATGTATGTGTGAATTGTAAGCATCCAAGGATATTTTTTTAACTTGATATGGATTTCTGTTCCCTCTTTCCCTCAATTCCTTCCAGATCCTCCTATCTCCCCAGCTACCCAAATCCAAATCCTCTCTAGCTTGATCTCTTTAGAAAACAAACAGGCACCTAAAAAATAAAAATTAAAAGAAAAGATAAAATAAAAACACACAAGCCTGAATAGGACAATGACAAACAACAAAGAGCTGCCTAATTTGACTCTATTTCCTGTTATTGGCCACTTTATTTATATCACCATTCAGTATGTATATATTTTAGAAAACTTCTGCTGTATTAGGCTTCCATGCAACACTTCCAATGGCCCTTAGTTTTAATTGTGTCTTCTTCTCTGTTGCCTTCCTCTCCCTGTCTGATCTTCTTGTTCCAGTCCTCCATCGATCCATACTATTTATAAGTGTTTAACAACTCTAATCATCAGGGAAATGTAAATCAAAACTACTTTGAGATTTCCTCTTACATCCACCAGAATGGACCAGATCAGCAGCAATGACAGCTCATGCTAGGAAGGATGTAGAGTAAGGTGAATACTCATCCTTGCTGTTGAGAGTACAAACTTATACTGTCACGGTTGAAATAAGTGTTGCACTTCCTCAGAAATATGGGACT
This sequence comes from Acomys percivali, assembly GCA_907169655.1. Lineage (NCBI taxonomy): Eukaryota > Metazoa > Chordata > Mammalia > Rodentia > Muridae > Acomys > Acomys percivali. Next base: position 12,285,203 of record OU015743.1, on the reverse strand, counting down.
TGATCTATCTCAAGATCCAGCTATACCCAAAGAATTCTATATATCACAAGAAATACTTGGTCAACCATGTGTATTGCTGCTCTATTCATAATAACCAGAAGTTGGAAACAGACTAGGTGTCCACCAATGAATGACTGGATGAAGTAAATGTGGTACATGTACACCATGGAATATTCCTCAGCTGTTTAAAAATGAAATTAAAAAATTTGAAAATAAATGGATGGAACTTGGAAATAAATTATCCTGACTGAACCAACCCAGACCTGAAAAGACAACTATGTGGATGTTAGCTGTTAAGTGTCCAGTAATCAAGCTAAAATCCATTGAACTGGAGAGGTTAAGTATATACTAAAGGACTGTGGAGGTGATTCAACCACCTAAGGCTGTTTTTAGAAATGTGCATTAAATCTGAACATTAAGTTGTTCCTTTATTTTCTAAAGAACCAAAAGAAAACTGATTGCCAGATTTTCACCATGATTTTCTATTAGTTAAAGCCTGTGCAACCTGAAAAACGGATGAAGACTGTCCATTGGCTAGATCTGTTTAGAGGTCTGAAGTTTACTGCACGTATTGTCCTTGGCTGGTGCCATAGTTTGGGCGGGACCCCTGGGCCCAGATCTGCCCATCATAATGTTCTTCTTGTAGGTTTCTAGGACCCTCTGGATCCTTCTATTTCCCCATTCTCCAGTGCTTCTGTCACCTAGAGTCCCAATAGGATGTCCTCCCCTCTGTCCCACTTTCCTAGTAAGTGTAGACTTTCACACAAACTCTAGTGTGCCATATTTGACCACATACCCTGGATGAGGTCTAGTGGCACTCAGAGGAAGGATAGCAGGCTACCAAGAAGAGACTTGATATCCTATAAGCATATACAGGGGGAGGAGGTTCCCCTCAGTCACAACCATAGGGGAGGGGAGTAAGGGGAAAATGGGAGGGAGGGAGGAATGGGAGGATACAAGGGATGGGATAACCATTGAGATGTAATATGAATAAATTAATAAAATATATTTTTAAAAAGAAAAAAAAAGAATAGTTGACTGTTGTTACTTGTAAGTTATAACGCATCTCTGTGTGCAAAGGCCCCTGTAGATTGTCATATATGACTAGTATCATGCTTTTAGCTTCTTACTTCCCTAAACATCATTTCATTTCTTTCTTGTACAGTGCCTCAGAATTACCCCTTAGTGGATGTACCTGTAGAATGCTGCCACACTGGAAAGTGATATACACTAAATAAAAAAGAAAAGCATAAAGGAAGTGAATATATCCAACATGTTTGTTGAAAGCAAAGTGGAAATTCAATTTTCTTCTATTTATATCTTGTTACATGGAAATGTCTTGCTTACTCTGTAATGCTGATATGTATATGGTAGGTCATGCAATAGTAGTAAGATTATGGAAGTTGCTAAAGCGCAAGCAAGTTCTAATAATGTGTAATTATTAGCTGTGATAACTATCATTACCATATAACCACAAACAAATTTGAGTCCTATTACTATGTAGAACACACTGCATAAATGTTTCTGCACATTAGTTCATTTAATTGGCATAATTTCCTTATTAAGTAATCATTCTTTATCTGACAATTCAAGAAATTGAGGCATAATGACCTTTCTTCCCATTATTCAAAGTCACAGAACTAATATTCATGGAGAAAGACTGTGAATTGAGGATGTCTGACTTGAAAAATAGCCTGGGCCTATAGATAATGGTAGTGCCATCACAAAAAAAAAAAATTGCAGAAAGAGTAAGCCTGCAGCATGCACTGGAAATAGGTAGAGAATGACATGAATTCAAAGCATCTGTTTCTTTGGTGTGGTGTGGTATATCCTTGTGAGTATTTTCAGGATTATTTATTAGGTTAAAATTAACTTGACGTTCCTGCATATGCTAATAAGCTGCCCTGTTTACCTTTAAGTTGAACTTTACAGACTGCATTGTACCTTTATAACCTTGACATTTATTAGGCTTGAAAAGTGCTGTTCACTTCCTGAAAGAAGAGCATAAATGCACTACTCCCAGTTAGAGTACAGTAAAAAAGAATCACGGCTCTGTCTGCTAAGTGTTTGAGTGGTTCTTTATGGCATAGTAAGCATCTCTGCCATTATTTTATTTCATTCTTAAAGTCCTCCATGAGAAGCAGTATGGGTATTTTTGACCCTACTATTCTAATACAAAAATTGATGTTCAGTGAATAAAAGATGAACTAAAACGGAAGAGAGACCATTAGCAAGCTTCTCTAGATCCTGCTTTTCCTTGTCCAATTCCCTAAAATATATATATTTAAAAATGAGATTATAATATAATTTACACCATTCCTCCTTCCTCACTCCAAGCCCTCCCATATACCCTTCACTGTTCTCCTTTTTTGTCTAGTTCTTATGAAATACAGGTTGGATACATGTGCAAGGAAAATTTAAAAAGAGAACATCTCCACTGGATGTGTTGGATTGTGAGACAACTGGCCCTTTGCTGTCTTAGCATGTTTGCTAGGTGGGACTTGTCTGATCATGTCACTTAAGATAGAGAAATTCCTCCTCATCATAGCTAATTACCTGGCATTGATCTCACCCTTCCTCAGCAGGGAATGCAGCTTCATAGGCTTCAGTTCTTTACCCACACTGATGTCCGCACACAGGAAGGACTTTCAGTAAGCTGCCTGATAAAACTTACCCCATTGTGGTGGCGCACGCCTTTAATCCCAGTACTCAGGAGGCAGAGGCAGGCAGATTGCTCTGAGTTCGAGGCCAGACTAGTCTACAAAGTGAGTCTAGGACAGCCAAGGCTACACAGAGAAAACTTGTCACGAAAAACCAAACCAAACCAAACCAAACCAAACCAAACCAAACCAAACCAAACCAAACCAAACCAAACCAAACCAAACCAAGACTCTCAGGAAAATTTATGAAGTGTCTTCATAGAGAAAAAGCCAGTGAGATTCCTAGCATAAGTTTTAAAATGATTTGCCCTTTCAGTAAATAACGTTATAGTAAAATGATTCTTGAACTCATGCTAATATAAGTCCATTTTTTAATCAACTTCTGGATGTACTTGGTTTGTTGCTTAAATGGATCACCTATACTGTTTTAGAAAAATTATGTATCAATATTTATATAATCTTATGGAAAAATATATTAATATAATTAAAAATATAGGAGTCAAGAAGCAAAACAATTCAGTTGGTAAAAATTCGAGAGAGAAGAGGAGTGGAGATGGAGATATTGCTAACAGACCCAGGAAACAGTATTAGCTTAAAGCAAGTGCCAGAATGTTAAGTGCACATGGATGTATGAAGATGAGTGCAGTTAAATAAAAAAGGGCAAAAAAAAAAAAAGGCTGTGGATATTAAGTGTGAATATTAAGCATGCAGTGAAACCTAGTTTTATATCAACTTCACACAAACTAGCACTACATGGGAAAAGAGAACTTCAAGTGAGAATATCCCCCTGCTCCCAGATTGGTCTGTGGGTCGTTTTATTGATTATTGATGTGGGTGGGCACAGATCTCTGTGGGCAGTGATCCATAGGGTTTTGTGGTCCTAGGTTCCTCCCCTTTTTGAATTCTTGTCCTGAATTCCCTGGATTATGGACTACAAGCTCTAAAATATGTAGCAGATTTGCAGCTTGGTCATTATGTGGTCTCCCTAACAATGGGAAAGGGTTTGTCTCTGACTCTGTTGACTGCCTTTGGACCCCTTCTCCCTAGCTAGGGTGCTAGGATGGGATTAGTCCTGATGTGACTTGAGGTAGCAGGGTGGTTTGATACCCCTTGAGGACCTCCTCTTCTCTGAGAAGAAGGAGGGGGCAGCAGAGGAAGGAATGTGAGGGTGGGACTGGGAGGAGAGGAGGAAGAGCGCTGGGATCAGGCTGTAAAGTGATTGAGTAATAAATTAAATAATGAAATAAGTACATAAAAAAATGGATGAAATAAAGCCTTTCTGCCCCAATTTGCTTTTGGTCACGGTGTTTAATCATAACAGTAGAAACCCTAACTAAGATGGATGTCAATTTCATATATTTTCCAGTAAGATAAAAATACAGTTTCAATTGTCATACAGTAAGGAAACTTTGTAGTCTTCAGTATCATCACAAAACAGTATTTTCATTTGCTTGAGGAAACACTGCACCTCTAGACAGTCCTTTGTTCAGAGTCCCAGGAACCAGAACTGTCCATTGCCTTGGCCACACACCCTTCTGTATGCAGGCTCGAAAGGTAGCAACTTGAAGAAAGTAAATGACACAGGTCTGACTTGATGATTGAAGGCACTTTTAGAAAGAGAGATTGAGGTCTCTCAGGGCAAATGCTTCATGACTGTGGCAAGGAGGTGCAGGGCCTCTGCCTCAGAGATAGGGTCCTTAATCACATCTCTTATGGATAGGTTGAGTTCAACTCCCGTTTATTTAGTTACCCTTAGTGGTATCTATCATGAATCTGCCACAGCCCAGCTTCGTGACCTTGAACTAATACCTAACCTCAGCACAATCGATCGATATTCTTCCTGTTCTTTTTGGGTCTTAACAGAGATGCCTGGGAACTAACAGCATAGTTAATAGGAAGTTGTTTCAAGCTACTCAGAAGAAGGACACATTGGATAATGAAGATTATTGATATTATTTAAGCTAGTCATTATTATTAGCAGTGTTTTGAAATGAGTACTGTCAGTCAGGGTTTAAACAACTCATCCAAAAATCAACAAAGATTTTGGCTTGAAATGCTAGTAATGATTGTTCTGAAGTAGATACAATGTTCTGGAATGATAATCTTTAAAAAAATTTCCCTAGAAATGGCCCCAAACATGTGGGTTGATTCATCACAAACAAAAACATTTTCTTATTTTTAAAAGTTGGAATTGGCATATTTTATTAGAGGCTGGCTTAACCTCATGATAGCTAGATACCTACAGGCTTTCCTTCTGTTTCTTCAACTATCTACCACCATCCTACCTCTGATTTAAACCACACACCAATGTGAAATAATTGTAAAAGATGAGTATTGAACAAAACTCAGCAAGACCTAAACATGTAACATTCAATTCTTTACAATGCCTTTTTAATAATGTTTTCTGTCTGACTTGCTGATAATGCTGAGAAGAATAGACGCAGTACTTTCATAGAAAATACCTTAGTATTTACAATTTTGGGGATGTCACAATAAATATTTGATATGGTCAATTTCTTCTCAAGTCTCTGATGGAGTTGAAGACCAGGTAGCTTAGTTTTACAGTTAAGCTTAGTTGTTTAGAGGTTAACATGTTTTTAGGTCTAGATAGATGTTTTAAGTTGATAATGACAAGATGTGATGGAGATTGATTTACATTCAGAATTTTAGATGCATCTAGATAGGAAAGATGTTTTCTTCAAGGCTGTCAAATACAAATAGCCAAATCAATAAGAATGTAACGTTTATATAATTCCTGATTATGTTATGGTTCTTCTAGCCATGAATAGTTTATTGTATATATGTGCAATAGTATAAATGTATATGTAAAAAATAAAAAATGATTAATTAATAAAAAAGAAAGAAAGGCACTGGCTTGACTTCTCTTTCAGCTGTATGTGCTAATTAAAGCCTGAGGCTTACAGACAGCCTTGCTTCTTCTGTGAGAAGCTGTGAATTATTTGTATGGAATTTGGATGCTTGAATGGTAGGGTATTGCTTCTTCTGTTAACACTGGCTGCATATACCACTAAGTGTAGCTGGTCTCCAAATGCTGGAACTCTCCTATAGTATGTAAGATGGGTCACTGTATCTTCAGGGTACATCCTATAGCTCTCTAACTTCAGAAAACCTATGTGAAAAATTCTTTTCTCACAACCTCTTCCTTTTTACTTGGATCACATAGAAACCTCTTCTATCTACCACCATACTCTATAGTTTATTTGTTTAAAATTTTTTCATTTCTTTGGGAATTACGAATGCTAGGCAAATGGTAGAAAAAAGATAATTCTTCTGTATTTCACCTCCCTATGTTACCCATGAATGGATCTGATTTTTTATATGTAAGTAAGCTTTAAAGAGTTGCTTTTCCAGTGTCTGATGGTGTTGAAGACTTGATAGTTTAGTTTTACAGTTGTGCTTAGTTGTTTAGGAGTTAAGATGTTTTTAGATCTAGATAGGTGTTTTAAGTTGATAATGATGAGCTATGATAGGTACTGATTTACATTCAAAATGTAAATTTCTTAGACACACAAAGGTAGAAAAGATGTTTTCTTCAAGGCTGCCAAATACAAATAGCCAAAACACTATGAATGTAACATATATACTTCTTTATTGTTTGTGGTTCTTCTTGCTGTAGGTAGTTTATTATATATAGGTGTAATAATATACGCATATATATATATAAAATTATTTAATTAAAAATTGTAAAAAATGCTCTTAAAAATGTGAGTATTGTAATATATTTTTAGGTGATTTTTTGAACTGGGTAACATGTCTTAAATTTTCAGTGAGTTTTCAATAAACCATTTAGAACTTTGAAAAATTAAAAAAAAGAGTTGTTTTTCCTATTCTCTTTAATTTATTAAAACAATATTTCATCACAAAGTAAAGTTGTATCATAGCTGCCAAGTAGGAATAATAGGAAAAAAACCTAACTTAATCAATTATAAACAACAGCTGCCCTTTTTTGAATATATACTTGCTTTCATAAAATTAATATGTTTAAACAATTCATAGATTTATTTCCTTCTCATAAATCAAACTGTAGGTATTGTTTCCATTATTTAAGTAGTTTAGAATCTGCATCTAAGTGAAGATGCCACATACATTAAAGGCTGAGGAGGTGGAGATGTTCAAGACTAACCTCGAGTTCTTCATTCTTTCTGCTGCACAAAGTTATCTCATTCCCTGCCATTCCCCTTTCATGGTCAGCGTCTGAACCTTGTTTTCAAGCATGGAAATTCCCTTTGCCTTAGGTGCTTGGGTTGGGCATATTAACTTCTCTTTACCCAAATAGAAATATTAGAAATGTTCCCAGTATCCCTTGCTGCTAACAAATGGACACATGGAGTAGGTCCTGCCCAGACTGATGCTCTCACCATAGCATAGGTACTGGAGGATTTATCTCTGCCTCCGTTATCAGTTAAGAAGGGGTGAAGTTCAAGGTAGGAACAGTGTTGCCAACACTTGCACCCAAGTTTCTGGGCTGGTAGTAATAGTAGTAACAATCCTGCTCTCCCTGGCCTGAGATAGCAGCCACAAGGCCATGTTTAATTGGGTCATTAAGCCTTAGGTACCCAATCAACTTTTCCTATATATCTTAGACCTCCCTTGTACGCTCGTAATATATCTGCCCTTCAAACTTACAACCATTTAACCACTAGAACCATATTTTCTTCTATCTTGTAAGCATATTTTCTGGGTTCGAAGTCTTCATATTTTTACCAAAGAACTAGTTAAGTTTTGCATAGGTTATATTTTACAAAGAATTATACATAATGTTTCTTTATGAATTCCTAACACACAAGCACACATACCAGATTTCATGTTTATTCTAGTGTAGACGCAGTGTATTATGTGCCATGCTCTCTCCTAAGTCATGCTCACTGCCTGACGCTGAAGAGGAGGAGGATGTTTATTTCAATAACTTAGAGTGATACAATTTTATATAATACTCCCCTCGAACTTGATCGTTGCTCAAGTCAAAAAATTCAAGAGAGGTTCCTGCGCATAATTGACATAATTTCTTATTAACCTTTCAATATTTACTTAGCATCTTACAAAGCCTCAGGTTCCTTCTTAATCCCACCATTTCCACCTTTTCTCACCTGTCCCTAAACATTTTCACATAAAGCTGCATATAGCTCTTTTGTCCTACACAAGAAAGTGGCCCAGATTCTACTATTGTTTTTAACCTTTAAAACATTCTCTGAAAAGCCTTGGTATTCATATTGTCAATTTAAACTGTTTATACTTTTTCTCTATTTGTTCACAATCTATTGAAGCTATATACAACTCATTGGCATGGGGGGAGGCGTAATTTTGATTGGTCAGTGACTGATGTTTCTGTTAAAAAGTTTCAATGTAATTTGTGGACTAGAAGTTCGGATTTAGCCATGCCTTTCACTTCCTATGCTTAGAGCCTGCCTCCCTAAGTTCTGAGGTACAGTCATTATGCTGGTCTGTCATGTGAAACTCTATTTGTGTTATCTGTCTCAGAATTCTGAATTTCAAGCTGTGAAATATGGGGGTTCTGTTTTATAATACTCCCTTTCTAGAACCTACTCTTTATTTTCAAAAAGAACAAGGGCGGTAGGGGAAGAAAAGGATGGGGATAATAATGCCTCCATTTTTACAAGCACCCTGTCTGGTTCTTTGTGATGTAACCTCTGTAAATTGAAGTAAAGTCAGGTGCGAAAGACCCAGGGGCTCCATCCACACAAGGCTGCCCTACATGGACCCACTGTTCCATCTAACCCTAACTCTCTCCTAGTCTTTTTAAAGGAGAAAAGAAAAGGACATGAATAGTTCCTGTCTGTTGTACTGCAGACTGGCTAGAATAAATCAGAGAGGAAATTATACGTCTGAGATTTGGAAAACACTCATTATAAGTGATCATAGAACAAATTGGCATGGACCCATGCAATGTGCTGGCCGTACAGTGATTTAAATATATAGAACGAGCCAAGGACAAGCAGGGGGTGACCTTGATTTCCAGACAATTCTTTTCAACATCTTTTTATGATTTTAAAATACATTTGGAGGTCTTTTTTAAAAAAGAAATAACCAACCAATGCTTTTTTCCTTAGGAAAGTGATTATATTAAATATTGTAGTGTGTGAGGAGATAACATCAAGTCATATACGGTTTAGTCGGGGAGGAGATATCAGAAATGCATGCCATATTATAATACGTAATTGGGTTTAGTAATAATCAAATAGCTTATATTGTTATCATTGTGAGACATGAGTAATTATAAGTGATTAACAGCAGGCCTTCTTTTACTTTCATGCTGATCCTATTATCTGTACTTTATGAAAGAGGAAGCTGAGGCCAAGGGCAGTTGGACAACATACCTAAAGCTATACTACTAGTAAAAAGTAGATAAAATTAAACCATTCACTCTTTAGTAACTAGAAATGAGAGAGGGAAAATGGCAGTACATGATAAATAAATGTGTAGTTCAGAGATGGAAGAAATATGGCTTGGGAGTAATCTGCTCTTTAGATATTGACAGTATATCAACTTGCCTACCTGTTGTTAAGAGTGGTGGCTATGTATTTAAAATTTTAAGATTAACTGCCAGAAGTTAAAATCCGACCCATATATACACAGGAAGGTTATAATTGAGTAAAAAACCCAGTGGTTAATTGTACAAAATGCAGCTTTATCAGCATAACTAGCATTTCTCAAGACCTGTGGTAGTTTGAGGAGTTCTGCCTGGCATTCATTGCAGCTTGCGCATAAATGTGTGGATGTTAACATAGCAATGTGGATCATACTCTCTCTCCTCTGCATCTTGTTTCACAGACACAGATACATACACAGACATATGGTGCTTGTGAATGTACATCTATACATAATCACACACACACACACACACACACACACATACACACACACACACATACACAGATAGACCCAGCCTTTCCCTTTACATTGTTCCATAGCTTTTGGAGACAGGATGAGACATACAGTTGCCATATCTGCAACAGTAATTAAATTGTTAGGTCATACTTATGTCAAAGTATAGCGGTAACAACATTAGATAGCTAAATTGTCTTCAGGAAGACATCATCAACATCCAAAGGGTTACAGGCACATCAAGGACTGAAGGAGGAGCTGTTGGGTTTAAAGACAGATAAGTACACCTCTGGTTTCCAGCCACTTGATATCCAGCTTTCTGAGTTTCATGGCCTAAAACTTGGTCTCTAGCAAAGTCTCCTATTTTCATCCATTTTTATTAGCTCTTAGTATGCCTCTGCAAACCCATACTCTAGTCAGGGGAACTATGGTCTTAAAGTGTATCTTTTTGAATAGGTTTTTAAACAGGCATCTTTCAGAATAATAAAGGACAATTTTGGAACTGTGCTTGAGTGCACTTGACTGCTTCATCTTCATCTCCAATGAGCCTCACTGAGCATCTGTTTGCCACACTCCATTGTACCTGACGTAGGTTCCAATCCAACAATCCTTTGCAATTTGTTTTATGCTAGGTAAATGACTGTTCTCTGGGCTCTAGAGGCAAATTATTCCTTGCTTATGAATTCTGGCCTGAAAGTAGAATATTCTAACAAAAAGCAAATATTTAGGTCTCCCTCGCATTCCTCCCCATTCCTATCTTTAAAATATCAGATATCAGAACAAAGTAATCTGCAGTAAGTATGCAAATCTTTATTATTCAGTATGAGCAGGGTACTTGAATGCATAAAATATATGCTGGAAGCAAAATAGATACTTCACAGGTGTTGAGCCTATTTCCCTCTCTTCAGATATAAGTGCTGGTTTCAAATTGTTTAGATATAGGACCCATGCTCAATAAAATTACTGTCCTGCAGGCGTATAACAATAAATAAACATGAAACTTTGAATGTGCACAGACGCATTCAAAAGGTGAAAAAGAATCCCAATAGTTTTAGAACTGAGAGGCATAGCATTGGTTTTAGTGGAAAACACATCGATATTTGGAGATATTATGGTGAAGGCAATGCTTTCAATATCTGGGTATCTCCTCTTCTCAATTCTTTTTATTCATTGCTTTCTTCCTTTGTATATTGAGCACCTACTATGTACTATTTACAGTAGTGGGCACTGGAGGTACAAACAGTATACTTCTGTCCCAGGTTGTCATAGAGAAATAACTGAAGACTGCATGGATTAAACAGCTTGAGTTTATTTTTCACAGTTCTCAAGGGTCTTAATCAAACTGTGTTTCACCTGGCCTGGCCATCCTCATGCTGCCACTCTTCTTGGCTTTGAGGTAGCTACCTTATGATGATGTGCTATCATGACCTTTCTTCTGAGCACACACAACCTGGCTTCTCTTCATCCTTTCATAAGAACATCAGTCACACTGGATTTGAGAAGACCTATTTAACTTATTTCAGATTATTGACCTTGTCCAAGATCCTATTTCCAAAGACAGTCATGTTTTAAAAAGCCTAGGACTGAAATTTCAACAAATAAATTTTTTAAATAGAGACATAATTTAGTTCAGAGGACTGCCAAAGACAAGGAATCCATCTTGGAGAAATTCATGATGTAATGAAAGGAGATATAGAAGCAAAACAGAAAACTGGAGTCAATTAATCAAGGTTGCTGCTTTATTTCTTAATATAATTTCTCTGTGATTTTTCTTGTTTTTTCTGGAAATGAGTTGTGTAATATCAGTTACCTGAGGTGCTTATGAATTTGATAGTCTGTGCTTTTCACTATGCATCTAAAATCAGGTTTGATACACAAAGTGAAGCATATGGAGAATGAAAAGGGAAAGTTTGACTGGGCAACTGGATGGTAGCCCCTCCTTCCCTAGGGTGCAAATATTGCTTCCCTGATTTTCTTCATTTTTATGATAGGTCTTTGCTTTGCATTGCATGTGTTTTACAGAGTTGATTTTCAGTACGTCAATCAAATTCAAGGCTTCTATATTGAAAGAAGGAATTAATTTTTTTGAATTCTAAAAGAAAAGCATAACTTCAAACACATATTTATGTAGACATTTTGTTGCTTGAGTTTAAGTAATCTTTCCTGAAAACATCACCAAAATGTACTACCACATAAATAACATAGTTTCCTAATATGGAATAAACTCAAAGTAAACCCTTACACAGCACATCCGGCACAGATATATAAGACTTGTTCTCATAAATTGTGATGCCTCTCTCTGGAAATGATTTTCCCTTTTTTTCCTTTCACCTTTTATCCAGTGTGAAGTAATTTAAAAATCCATTAACACATATTGCCATGTTAATTGGATGATATTCTTCAAGGTCAAGGAACTATCAATAGATATTGAATAGTGCCTATAAATAAACTCATCACAGTAATTAGATTTGTCAATTAAAATTGAGAATGGCTAACTCTTTATGACTGGATTAAAGGTGGATCACTTTGGGAAAATAATTTTGCTCAACATAATGGATGGGAATTGAATGATGATCGCATATGTGAGTTTGACCGTGAATGAAAGAAACCTGTGATTTTAAACATAGTGACAAATTAAAAAAACTCTTGGAAATATTGACAATGATAGATTTTCTCAAAAAAAAAAAAAAAAAACCACAACAACCCCAAAACAGTAAAACTTCAATGTGATATTTATCAAGAAAGTACAGCATTCTTAACACCTCACATTTATTAAAGAACCTGGTCTTTGCTGGGCTGTATACTGAAACTTTAAATGCATCATCTCTTTTATTCCTCATGAAAACTGCATGAGGTATATAATTATCTTTTTTTTTTTTTGCAGGTAAAACTTTTCCAAGGTCACTCAAACTACTAATAAGTGCTGAAGCTAGATTAAATTTAGGTCCATCTGACTCCGAGCCTAATGCTCTCTGCACCTCTCTGCATGTGCATGACTAGATAAATATTTTAATTAGTTTCACTTTGTCCACTGTTCTTTCATGTGAGAAAGTTTCTGGTGCAGAAGACGATAACCCTTGGTTTTAGTTTTCATGCATTAGGAAAGACTATTCCCAGACTGCAAACGTATCGCCTAGTTTTCCACTTTTTCAAACAGGAGGTGGGATGGTGTATACAATTGTATAAACACTGTGCTTACTAGTTTGTTAGTTGGACAGGGGTATATGTTTCCACGCGTTTTCTACTTAGAGCGGTTAAATATTCTATAGCGTCTTTAGAATTTAGTATAGCATTTTTAGTATTACTGTTATGGCTATTATGCTTTTTTTCTAACATAGTTTGTCATAATTAGGTGGATCCTTTGGGAGACTGTGTAGAATATGTGTGTAATAAATAAAGGTAATATATTAGTTTATTGAAATGTCATTTTCAAGAGAACAAGCGTTGGTACCTGAGATGACACAGGAAGGAGAGGATTATACTTTCTACTATAGTTGCACCAGAAAAATCTAGGGTGTACGGTATGCAAGCTATCCAAGGGAAATATCCCCAGGAACTTCTGCAATGAGCAAAGTGTACTTGCGCTGAGTGTACATAAATGCTGGGAAGCAATTGGAACATAGCATTAACACTCTTTAGATGTTCTTACATCTAAAGACCAGACTGGGGAAACTTGAATAAACATCTATCCACCCAGATACGGAGTTAAGAACAGAACAAAGTAATAAAGGGTACCAATTTGGTGAACCAATTTTTATTTCTCACAGGAATATGGGTGAGTTGTTATTTGCAGAAGCTGAAATGAGTTCTAGGTTCTTCCCCATTTTTCTTCTACAAGATTTAGTGTCTCTAGTTTTATGTTGAGGTCTTTAATTCACTTGGACTTGAGTTTTGTGCATGATGATAAATATGGATCAACTTGCATTTTTCTACATGTAGAAAATTAGACAAGTACCATTTATTGAAGATGCTATCCCTTTTCCATTGAATAGACTGGGCTTCTTTGTCAAAAATCAAGTGTCCGTAGGTGTGTGGATTCATTTCTGGGTCTTTGATTTGATTACATTGATCAACAAGCCTATTGCTATGCCAGTACCATGATGTTTTAATTACTGTTGCTCTATAGTACAGCTTGGTGATCACATGGTGAGGGAGGAAGTCCCCTTCACAGACTTAGAGGAGGGGAATAGGGCGAAAAAGGGAGGGAGGGGGGTATGGGAAGGTACAAGTGAGGGGATAACAAATGAGATGCAATCTGAATAAATTACTTAAATAAATAAAAAAAAGAAGCCCAAATGATTAAAAGACAGCTGTTTCATCAAAAAGTACTCCCCAACATCAGTGGTACTTCACAAAGTACAGAATATGGAGTGCACTGCACAATCTGCAGGCAAATCGGTAGGTAAAGGAGCTGCCTTTCCAGGTATCCCAGTTGGCCTGATCCTCTTACAAGTAGCTCAACTGGTCTGTGTTTCTCCCATGCAGCTCCATTTGGCTGAGTATCTCTCAACAGCCTTTAAAGCTTATGTATTTGAGAGGAGGGAGGAGCTTTGACTATCTTGTCAGTTTCAGGGATTTCCTGAAATGTTGACTTGTTTACTTCCTGCCTTTTGTTGTAGGTTACAGTGTTTCACCACCTTTCAGAGCATCCTGTACTTTTTACTCCTCTTTAACATCCTGCCCCTTTCCTCCAAGACAGACCATTTAAAGCAGTTTCTCCAAGAAAACCGCTACTCAACTTAGATTCAAGGTTTAATAGAAGATATCTCTAGAAAAGAATCATAACATTACTGGTTAGTCGCTAGTATATAAATAAATGTAACTGTATATGTATATAAACTAATAGTATTTATAAATAAGTAGAAACAGAAATAAAAGAACAATTTCTTTTTTTTATGTGATAATTTTCTTTTTTTTTTTTAAATTAACTTTTTAAAAATTAATTTATTCTTGTTACATCTCAATGGTTATCCCATCCCTTGTTTCCTCCTATTCTTCCCTCCCTCCCATTTTCCCCTTATTCCCCTCCCCTATGACTATTCCTGAGGGGGATTTCCTCCCCCTGTATATGCTCATAGGGTATCAAGTCTCCTCTTGGTAACCTGCTGTCCTTCCTCTGAGTGCCACTAGGTCTCCCCCTCCACGGGACATGGTCAAATGTGAGGCACCAAAGTACATGAGAAAGTCATATCCCACTCTCCACTCAAGTGTGGAGAGTGTTCTGACCATTGGCTAGATCTGGGTAGGGGTTTAAAGTTTACTGCCTGTATTGTCCTTGGCTGGTGCCTTAGTTTGAGCGGGACCCCTTGGCCCAAATCTGCCTATTATAATGTTCTACTTGTAGGTTTCTAGGACCCTCTGGATTCTTCTACTTTGCTATTCTCCCATGCTTCTCTCATCTAGAGTCCCAATAGGATGTCCTCCCCTTGGTCCCAGTTTCATGGTAAGTGAAGGCTTTCGTGGGACATGCCCATTGGGCTAGTATGCAGATATAAGTGAGTATATACCATTTGAGTCTTTCTGCTTCTGGGTTAACTCACTCATTATGATCATTTCTAGCTCAATCCATTTATCCACAAATTTCTGGAATTCCTTGTTTTTAATAGCTGAGTAGTATTCCATAGTGTATTTGGTGCTATCTCAGAAAACTGGGAATACGGCTTCCTCAAGACCCAGCTATTCCACTCCTTGGAATATACCCAGAAGATGCTCCAGCACACAACAAGAAAATTTGCTCAACCATGTTCATAGCAGCCTTATTTATAATAGCCAGATCATGGAAACAGCCTAAATGTCCCTCAGTAGAAGAATGGATAAAGAAACTGTGGTACATAAAAGAACAATTTCTTATGTTTACCAAAATGATAAAAAAATTTCGCAGTAGATAATATTTCACTTATATTTGCATACTAGCCCAATGGGCTTGTCCCATGAAAGCCTTCCCTTACCGGGAAACTGGGACAGAGGGGAGGACATCCTATTGGGACTCTAGATGAGAGAACCATGTGAGAATAGCAATGTAGAAGGATCCAGTGGGTCCTAGAAACCTACTAGTAGAACATTATGATAGGCAGATTTGGGCCAAGGGGTCCCGCTCAAACTAAGGCACTAGCCAAGGACAATACAGGCGGTAAAATTTAAACCCCTACCCTGATCTAGCCAATGGACAGGACAGTCTCCACACTTGAGTGGAGAGAGGCATATGACTTTCTCATGTACTCTGGTGCCTCACATTTGACTATGTCCCCTGGAGGGGGAGACCTGGTGGCACTCAGAGGAAGGACAGTGGGTCACCGAGAGGAGACTTGATGCCCTATGAGCATATACAGAAGGAGGTAATCCCCCTCAGGAATAGTCATAGGGGAGGGGAATGGGGGAACGTGGGAGGGAGGGGAGAGTGGGAGGATACAAGGGATGGGATAACCATAGAGATGTAATAAGAATAAATTAATAAAAAAAAAGAAAGGGAAAAAAAGTAAAGTGTGATTATGAAGGCTTATTAGGAATTTCTATGGAAGTTATGAGGGTGAGAAGAGAGTGTTTTCTCAGTAACTTAAATGCAAAGTAAAATTTGAAAGCAGGACATAATAGGGCATGAATATTAACTATCAAGTAATCTGAAATGTATTATACATTGCTGTAGGTATTCCTGAAAATAAGGCTGCAGAGAGTAGATTGTGTTGCGTTGAACACTATGTCATCTTGTAAGATGTGTGCTCTATTTAATAGACACTGGGACCAGATCCAGATACATGTCTAGACTCTGTAATACCAGCGCTTCCTCAGTTGCATTGAGGGAAGAAGCAAAGAACTCTTGTATTAATAATAATAAAAACATAGCTAAACTATGAAAAGGGATAAAAAGCCAGCATATACTTTTTATTCTCATATCTATTTGTTGCAATCCTAAGTACAAAAGGAAGTTCACATAAAGGAAGAGGTGGAAAATCTTCACTGATGGCAACGACTGTCCCACCAGGGAAGGGAAACATGGCTGTTTCCGGCGAGTCCTTCTGCTGATCCTCCCGTCTCTACATCCTTCCGCGTAGATTAGCCCTCACTTGACCTTCGAAGGCACAGGTCAGCTGCACCTGTCTCTGAGTTTGTTACACAAAGGATGACTTCGTGTGCTTTCTTGTGCCTGGATTCTTTCATTTAACATATTTGAGAAGTTAAAAATATTTGAGGCTATGAGTGTAGGGTATTTCCACTGTATATTGCTTATTGTATGAATGTGCATTCTATTTATAAAATGTCAATTTGCCAATATTTTAGTAGCTTATAGTTTTTATCATTATGAATTGTTATGAAATAAAATTGTTTTTCATATATATATATATGTGAATTTTACTCTAGTTTAGTTTTCTAAAGTGATTGTATAATTTGCATTCAGGGTAGGTAGCATGTACTAAATTTCAGTTATTTTACCTTCTTTCCAACTTTTAAATGTTAGTCTGGTGGGTATTTTATGATGACTGCTGAGAATTTTTATTTGTATTTCCAAGATAAAGTTTTCTTTTCTCATCTTTTGTGTGTTTTGTTTTGGTTTTTGAGACATGTTTCTTTTTTCTTTTTCTTTTCAATAATCATTTTTTTTTGTTGAAAAATAAAATCATTCATATTACATCTCAATTGCTATCCCATCCCATGCGAGACATGTTTCTTATAACACAGTCCTGGCTAGCTTAAAACTCACTGTGGTCTATGTTGGCCTTTGTCATTATTCCTCCTCCCTCGGTCAGTATGGTGGTAGTAGGTATGGGTTAGTATGCCCAACTATAAAGTGATCAATTTAATCCTTTGTGTCACTTGCATATTCTTTTTTGCGCATGTGTTTTTCCATGCATGGTTGATTTTTTGTTTGTTTGTTTTTCTTCTATGGACCTGTAGACGTTTATTACATACATTGATACGAGTCCTCTGACAATTGCCTTTGTTGAAATTTGTCTTCTCCAACTGTGTTGCCACAGGCAAGTTTTCGTTGATATAAATGCAAAATAAGATTCTACTCATGATGGATCATTTTGTATCAATTATGTCACAACCAAAAGTGAAAGCATTCTTATGGTACAGCTTACATATTTCCCAGTTTATGCTAGCCTCAAACTCTCCCTCTCCTGAGACATGGGGTGGATAGAGGCTAGAAAGAACAGGAGTGGGTAAATATGATAAAATCACTTTGAAAGTCTCAAAGAATAAATGTTACAATAACAAAACAAAAAGCATTTATGAAACAATGGGCAAGTCAAATGCATAGTATTTGTTAAAATAATCATAGACTCAGAAATACAGGATTCTGGCTAAAGAGTACTTTAGTAATATGAAAGGTTAAATTTAGAATCTACAAGGGGGAATTCATATGTAAATGAACTCATAGCAATCTTTTCAGACACTTTGGTAGTTTCCACAGGAAAAAGTGGTCTCTAGGAAACTCTGCCCTTATAGGTTACTAGTTTCATGTGTCAAGTTCAGGATGGAGTCCTTTCACCATTTGCATTGTTCTTGGTGCTCACAGCCCCGTTTTTCCCTTGGCAGGTTGCTGCCTTCAGTGTGGGCCCCTAATTCCCAGGGATTTGTGACTTGGGGGTCACACTCTGGCTTCAGTTCATACAACCAACACATATGGCCTTCCAGTTGAGGAACCAAAAGGAGAAAGCATGCTTTTCTTTTCTAACAGGCTTTGCACAGATATTGAAAGACTCGGAAAGACTCAGTCCACTTCTTGTGCCTGAAATTTGTTTTATTTACACAGGTAGCTCCAAAGGAAGCTGGGCATGTGCCATTTTTGCTTTCTATCTGCTGTAGGCTTACAGTATGATACATTATTTACAGGACAGAGTAGGAAATAAGTCACAGGTGTGTGAGGCTCACCCTAAGCATGATCAGGAAAATGCCCTTTGTTATCTTTTGGTTGTTATTTAAGTTCCTCTGGCCCTAGCTTCTAGGATGCTCTTAAACTCAGTAGATTGTTTTGAGCAACGTTCTTATTTTCATTATTCTTTGTGTGGGGAGTATGTTGACTTACTCAAAGTATGACTTGCTACTCAAATATGCTCTGTTTCTATGGCCAACTGACTATATGTTTCTTCTTGTGAGGGTAAACATTTGGCCCACTGGAGAGTACACTTAAGAGGTATCAGGCACATCCAAGAGTTCTTCACCCCTGTTGTTTTCACATTGCTTCTCCATTTAAACACAGAATGCTTTGGGGATTGGAATGCGCTATAGCGTGAACTTCATCATATTTATGTCCTAACATTATATAATCAAAGCAAAAACGAATTGTGGCATCACTACATGTTTTATATTGTGATTAACTTGCATTTTTAAAACTTCTGTCCTGTTTTTACAGGAATGAAATAGTTATGAGACCACAATATAAAGCAGTGAATAAGGAATGGGGCAGATTAATATGAGATTAAAGAAAATGTGGTGAAAAAAAAAACTACAGGAAGGCACTTCCTTTCTTCTGGATTTTTTAAGTGAATGCATCTGCAAGGAGTTTGTGCCTGCAGTAGAGGGAAGCTGTTGTCTCAGCTGAAGTCAGAGTGAGTGCTTCAATGATGTGACTGAAATAATAAGGGAGAGGAGGATGAGGGAGAAAAGTATTTGTGTACTGAACAAAGTTTGAAAACTATTTTCAAAGTAAAACTAACAAGACAATCCTTCGTTCATTTTTCTGGAACATGCAGTCACCTCTTAATTATGTAGAGGAGCAGTGGTGTGGAAATCAACAGGGTGGGTAGCTCTCTACTCTTCTCTACTGGTGGAGGCCAAGGGCAGAGTCTGGTCAGGTTGGCCAGTAGACAGGAAAGGGAAATTTTCCCCTTCCTTTTTTTTTTCCTTTCCCCTCAAGTCTCAATGGTTCTTCCTTCTCTTTGTTTCATATTTCACAAGATAGAAATTATCAAAGGAGACATTTTATTCTTTCCATCAGCACATCTTTTAGTCTCTTGCACCCGTTGGCATACGCTCCCTCCCTCAGTCACCGTGGGGGCAATGGGTTCCTTAGATGCAGTCGTAAATATGCTGTTGACACCATTACACACTCTTTGGGGTCAGCACTCTCTACCTTCTGGCCTAGTCCAAGATTTTATGCTGGCAGACCTTACCTCTCTCTTCCTTCATTTGCTGCTTTTATTTGATTGTTTCCAGGATTGCGCCATCTTGCAAACAACAATAAAAACCCTATGGATTTATTTGCTCTCCTTTAGAGTAACTCTCCTAGAAAGAGCTCCTCTATATGTGCCGTGAACTATCTTTTCCAATTTATCTTTTAACCCAATGACCACCTTGAAACAGTCTTTTATGGGAATACATTTGGGCGATCAATTCTAAGTCTTTCTCAGTCAAGCTTAGGATCATTTCCTGGGAGTAAGCACACTCCCATTCTTAGAACACATTTAAACTGATTTCTAGGATGCCTCTTTATCCTGTTCTATGATGCGCCCGCATCCCTGCTTAGCTACCCCACAACACACACTCACTTTAAGTTTAAGTTTGGAATCCAACTTCCCACTGCTGCGTTTATGCTCATGTATTTACATATTACTTTCAAACTAAGGAATTCTTTGCCTGGAGACTATATTTGAACAGCTCCTCCCTCGGTTTTTTAAGGACTCTACCCTAATCCCAGTCTTCTCACCACAAGAGACTCTCCTTTTGCATTGTGTGACCTGGAGACCAAGGAGGAAAACTTGCACCCCGTCTGACCCTCCTCCACTTGGATAACCATAAAACTCTGATCCACACTGACACATCAACTGGTAGTGTCATAAGAAGGCCTTGTTTAGGCAACCTGATTGTCCCATTTCATGGGTGAAGTTTCCCTGCCACATACAAAAGATATCATCTAGCATTACACTATAATGTATTTTTAAAAAAGTATTCCTTGCATGTCTATACAGAAAAGCAAGTACCTGGCCAGCAATCCTTGTATGACTGGCCCCAATATCCAGATCCTTGGCTGTAATCAATATCTGACACACTGTATATTTACTTGTAAATGCCTAAATTAGACTATAACTTTCTGGTGCCAGCCTTTTTACCTGACTCATTAATCGCAGCACCTGCCACATAAAAGGACTGAGTTTGTTTACTGGTTAAATGATTGACAGGAATGAACATAAATAACTTCTTGCCTTGCTTAAACGTTTTAGAAGCTGGATTTACATCATATTGGGTTAGCAAAATAGCAAGGGGGAGAGAGAAATGTGTAGGGTCCCGATGCAGGCTGGAGGCCAGTTGGTTTTAATTTGATGAGGACATGGACTCCGTTCTCCAGGGATTGCAATCATAAACAAGAAATTCTCACGTGACTGTGGATAGATCCAGGATGTTTTTGGTCAGTAGGAAATAAAACCTGAAGTGTGTTTAGTAGAGAATCTATTTTTAGGTTGCAGTATTTAGCATTGTCATGAACTATAACTTCATCAATAATGTGTATTGAGAGAGAGAGAGAGAGAGAGAGAGAGAGAGAGAGAGAGAGAGAGAGAGAGAGAGAGAGAGGAGAGGGACTAATTTTTTTTCTTGGAAATTATTTCTGTCTCACAAAGAGAGGCAGGAGAAAAAATAACCACACATTATGTATATGAAAATCAGCAGCTGCAGTGTGATGAAAATCAAGCAATGAGATTTTTAATTAAAATATTCTAATTTCAAAACCTCCCTTCTTTTCCTTTGGAAAGAATTTTTAAATACAAGATACTTCTGTAAACTCCCAAAGTAAGTTTTTGTTTGTTTGTTTGTTTTTTAGACAGATTTTTCTCTATACCCTTATCTGTCCTGGACTTACTTGTAGACCAGGTTGGACTTGAACTCACAGAGATTCTCCTGCCTCTGCCTCCCAGAATGCTGGCATTATGGGTGTGCTGTACCACCAAGCTCCAATGTAAGTTTTAATTCTAATACGACTGTAAAACTTATACAACAGTAAAAAAAGGAATTTATTCACCACCTTATTAGTTCAATTTCTATGTTTGTGTATTAAGGCTACCAGACTAGTATAAAGTTAACAAATACATTTCTTCTGGATTAATAAAGACAGCATAGAGTACTGTATGAATAAGCATTGAAGGCCACGGTGAATCTCAGAAGCAAAGACCCAAAACTAACAGGTGCTATTTTCTTTGGGTTTAGAAAAGACAGATGTCAACAGTGTGTTATGTTTTGTTGTATTGCAGTTTTAAAATTCTGAGACTATTTATAGTCAATATAGCCTTTGCAAAAAAGATAATGTTTATATGAGAGATGTTGATATATATTTAGCATAATCTTTTGGAAAATTTGAAGTTTTAAACACCATTTCCTCTAAGGGTGCTGGGACTTATATGTTATAATATTTTAACTTGTATGTTAAGCAAGTACATGATAATAAGAATATACAGGCAGCTCACAGAAACAGTAGGGTTACATATCACACATTTTCACACTGACCCTGATACAGCAGCAATGAATATTTATTGCATGAAAAACATTTTTAATTTAGCTACAATTATTCTTGTAGTTTTGCTCATTGGGGTTTGTCTCCCAAAAATTGTCTATAGGAAATATTGTTACATGAAAGAAGTGAAGTATTTTAACTACAATTTTTTCAACGTAACAGTTGAAATATTTAGAACAGCATCGCAGAAAGTGGATGGTCTTGATTATGCAGCTTCCTGGTTAGGCACCTCAATAATGCTTTTATTCTATAAATGTAAGAATGTGAAGATGTTACATTGGACAATATGGCAAGATATTACAGATAATTCGACTTTAAACAGAAAGTTAGCATATGGGAATACAATCTGCGTCAACTTCCTATCCATAGAGTAATTATTTCTTGCTCTCTCCCTAAAGTATACAAAGTATGCAAAGGAAGTTTTAAAATACATACATGTATTTGGTATGTTGACACATATTTTTCCCAGGGACATATAATGCAGTTTTGCAACCTGTTGGCCTTATATTTGAAGTACATTTAGTATAAGTAATTCTACATAAACTCAGGAAAGGAGGATCAGCTTGTGGAAATAAACTTATGCCTTTCACATAACTGTTAAAGTGGGTTTGGCATCATTCTTACTTAATTCTAAACCTCCTTAAATGTGTCACCTAAGTATTGACATTCTTCAAATGGAGATAATTTAAGTAGGACTTTGATTGTGCTTTGAAATATACCATCCTGTGGATAACTCTGGAGTTCTGTGTATTGCTGGATGATCTGAACTTGTTTTCTCTGATTTTGATGATCTTGAATTTAATCAAAGGATTCTTTGTTAATCTAGAGTAGGATGTTTTAAAAAATATCAGTTAAATATTTTCATTAGTCACTTGGCCCTTTATCTTGCTTAGTGGCTGATTTTGGAATTGAACTCACAATTGCCTGCCTCTGTCTGCCAGGTGCTAGGCCTCCAGTCTGGGTGTGTTTTACAATGTCCACTCTTTTCTCTTTTTTTGTTTTACTTTATAGTTTATGTGATATCTCTAATTATCTTTATCATTCATTTGTTGATATTTTTCCTATTTTTGTGTTGCTCTTATTTTTCAAGCACAAATAAAGAGAGATAAGCCAGATTTCACATTCAAGACAGTGTTTGTCTTCAGCGTAATGCCTAATCAGAAGTAAAGCTGCCCATAGAATTTACTGAGCCCTGGGTTGACTTCACACCCTGACCATATTATCTGACTTAGGTCTGGCATAGGTTGAGTGTTGTTCTACTCAGACTTTTTCACCTTAGATGTTTCAATTATTAGTGGAGTTGTTTTCATCCCCACCTCTTTGTGTTTACTAATATGAAGGTAACTGGTGTGTTCACAGCCCCTAGGCTCAAGTGCAGTTTGATTGATTGCTCTTTGGATAAAGCAGTTATCTCCTCAGGGCAGGGTCCACTCATCTGTCTTTCCAGTTAACGTTCTGTAGAGTTTTTGACACCATTAGCTTTGGACTTGAGATTTAGATTTTAATATGAATTAATTTGGTGTCTTAGTTATGCTGCATTGGATGCTGCATTAATCATTTTTCATCTTCCAAAACTTCAACTGTTGTTTAACACCCTGTATTATAGGGATTCCATTAACAGTTGAAATTTTTTTTGACAACTACAAAAACAAAACAAAAGCCAAAACAATGTTCTAGGATCATCATTTTCCTTAACATTTAGATTTATCGAAACACTTAACTTGCTTTTATATTGGAGATTACTCCTAGAGATTAATATTTTGGAATGGAGGGCATCTCATATTGGTTGAGATAATTAAAACCTAAATCTGGGCTGGTGAGATGGCTCAGCAGGTAAAGGCCCTTTCCATGCTGAACAACTGAATTACATCTCAGAACTCATATAAAGGCAGAAGGGCACAATAAAGTTGTCCTCTGCCCTCTACACAGTCCCTGTGACCCACGGTGCTGAACCATGGGTGGTTAGATCTGGGAGGCTGGGAAATAACCACTGAGGAGGTGAGAAGTGCAAGACTTTGCACAGTATGTGAACGGACCGCGTTCAAAGTTTTAAAGATAAACTTCAACAAACCCCACAGGTATTTTATATTCGCACTCTCACAGCCATCACCACTGTCCAGCAATTGTCTTCTCCTTTATCCTGTTATAGAGAAGCACATTCCAATTTAGGGTACTTTAACTGTCAGAAATATCAAAAAGAGCCTGTGCACTTTAGGCAATCTTTCTGAACCCCTGTCCAGAAAACACAGGGAGAACAATTTTGAAGCAATCTTTGTTTTGCCTTCCCATTGCCCTTTCACCCGAGACATAGCTTTTAGCTAATTAGCGCGTCCTGGCATTACGAGGAGAGCTGTACTGTGCTCTACACAGAGAGGTGGATTGGCCAAGGTCATGCAACTGCAGCCTTGCTAGGATTTATTTGTAAAAGCCATATTTCGCTTAGCTACTTGACACCTAACATTTCATTCGTCCAAGAGCACAAGATTCCAAGTTTCCAATGAACTGAAACTTAGCATGTTAACTTCAGGTCAGCATCTTTACTCTGTGTCTGCCTTGTACTCAGGTAGTACCTTTTCCAGGTTGGCAATGGACTCCATTGACAATTTCTGCTCTTTAAATGCTGGATGTGGGTATTAATTATCAGCTTGGAATCTCCTTGACTTATGTATATTGGCACTTTACCTGAAGATTAAAAATACAGTGAAAGAATAAAGGCTTAGTCAACATTTTATCATAGAGTGTGCTTTGGTGACAGCAAGCAGAGGGCACTGCTCTGTTAGACCTTCAGAGTTGAATGAAGCCAATTAATGCACAATTACTGGCAGCAGTGCCGTATTTGAAGGGTCTTCTACAATGAAACTTTAAGCAGGATAATTGTAGACATCTGCTTTTCGTACCTTAGCCGTGACACAGCCAGTGTTTGCCAGGATCTTCTGAGCTTTTACAGTTTTACACAAAAGGACATATTGGCAATTCTGCTTTCCTCCATAATAGGCAGACTGAAAAATACTAAGCCGGAATTCAGCATGGTTACAGAGATGCTCAATGTCACCAGAGCGATTGACTTGTTCCACCTGGCTCTCAGACATTTGTAGAAGCTAAACATATGTACCTTAATTGCAAAACTGTAGGCTTAATGAACATGCAGGCGTTATGTTATACCAAATGCAACAATCAACATGATGGCAAGCTACTTAAGAGCTTGTCACAATGTTTGGCTTGGAAGACGGTTGCCTTTGGCAATGTTTCAGAGAAGAATGTGCTCCTTGCGTTTGCCATCCTGTGAGCCAATAATAAAGTGTTCAGCATATGAAGCTGGTATTTATTTTAAATTGCTATGTCAATATTTTTGTTTAAAAGCAAGCTTGATTCCTTGTGTGGACTTTGTTGAAGCTTTCTATCACTGCTTTTTATTTGAGTTTGATTTAGCTGCTTTTCTCCCTGATTTTGTGTTTTGCAGAATGGCTGCCTTGAAAGCCTTCTGATTGGGATGGGGAGGGGTTGGTAAAGTTGCTGTTTGAATTTTAAAGCTCAGAATGTGTAAAAAGGAGCAAACAGTTGCTAGAGGCATCAGAGAAGTGACTGAAATTGAGCTATGTGTATTTTGTGACCTTGAAGCGTCTCAAAATAGCCACCATGTCTGGAATAATAGAAGCTCTGGGTTCAAATGTCTTAGGATGACCTTATCAGAAAAGCCCCCTTGCTCCTATGGAGATAGCTCCAGGTTCAAGGCCTACGTTTTGTTGCAATGGAAAAAAAAATCTATTTCCATTTTTTTTTTTGTTTTCAAAGAAATGAATGGAATTATACTATTATGGGCTGTTGTCCAAGAGATTTAATCATGATATGATGTCTGAACTAATTTTCTCAGAAGTTGGGGGATGCTTTTCATAATGCAGATGCAATTGTTTCATAGATGCCGGAGACACGTCCAACACATCGTGTGCAGTTTTGCTCCTGAACTTCCACACTATGTGTCTGTCTGAAGCATGTTTCTGGGAGGGTAATAAAAATGGTCTTTTCATAAGACAATAGAAAACAGTATGCATCATCTGTAGACACTGAGCTAAAAAAAAATACTATATTTGTAAATTAAATTGGACAGTTTGAGATGTTAACACAAAAAGCTACTTTGCTTTTGGTAATCAATAAGGAAATGAGGATTTTAGGTAATTAAAATCTATGAAGTGAACATTTCTCATTTGGAACCCATAAAGAGGGCTCCCATAGTAGAAAGAGGCAAGAGATAAATACAGAAAGTAAGTGATGGCAGGAAATATGCTGGTGTATTTCCTGAGGTCTGAGACAATAGAAGTGTTATTACACATAGTATGATATTTAAATTACACAAAGTATGAGCTTTATGGAAAACACTATGTGAGCATTAGGTGGTAGGTTTTAAACTCGTCTGTTATTTGATGGGTCATTTGGATCTTCCCTTCTGAAATGTAGCCCAGGAACCAGCACGATGCATGAGTGCTTATATGATGCAGAAATCCCCTTAATTCCAGAGACTCTGAATCAGAATCTGGACCTCAGTGAAGATTAGCAGTGAATTTTCAAGCATACTCTACTCTGGGTCTATGAAACTGCTCTAGAGAAAGGTGGGCCTATGTCTCTAAAAGTTGTGTGGACTTGGGAAGGCCCAAATATGTGCTTTCTGGAACACATGTGAGGGAAATAATGGGTGGAATAGAGGCCTTAGGAACCAGTGTCTTTTCTAGAATGTGGCTTCATACAATACAGCAGTGGAGAGGACACCAAGAGCATGGCTGGTTTCGTGCTCAGCACTGTTTGCTTCACAGCATTTCCTTCACATCTTCCTTTCCTCTAATGGCGCTGCTATTCCTCCTTCTTTTCTGTTTGTCTCTTAGCTTTGGACTATTGCTTCCAGTGTGTAGCTTTCTTCCTCTCTTCATCCTTTCCTTTAAGAAATCCTTTAAAAATTTTTTAACATGGGCTTGAAAAATTGCCTCAGTGAAATCATTTTTTTGCCTTTCTTCCCCTGAATTAGTATCAACTCCTTATAATTTTTCTAGAATCTTGAATTTGTCTATACATACAAGATTGAAACATGCGGCCATTTGCTCACTTTGTCACAAACCTTCCTTGTATTTTGGGACCATATAGCTAGCTGGTGATGCTTGGAAAGACATTGAGGTTTGAATTCTCTTTTGGTTCAATTTGCAGCTAAAGGCATCAGATTAAAA
Organism: Acomys percivali; assembly: GCA_907169655.1. NCBI lineage: Eukaryota > Metazoa > Chordata > Mammalia > Rodentia > Muridae > Acomys > Acomys percivali. Next base: position 12,258,027 of record OU015743.1, on the reverse strand, counting down.
GGTACCTTAATACAGCTCTGTTGGCTATAGAGAGTTTACTGGGTTTCTATCCAATAATTGACTGATATGGCCATTTAAAAAGTGAAATCATCTCCACAAGACTGCCCGTCATAACATGGGTTTGTGGATCCATAAACCAAAGTTGTTTGCTCCCTTTTGCAGATGAGGCCACATATGGCTTTCTGGTGATCTATGCTTCTCCCATGTAACGTTTAACTCTCAGTCATACATTTTCAGCCAGCTAAAGTATAGTGAAGTCTCAAATCCATTTTTTTTCTCTTTAGTTTTCTATAATGCTTATGACGTTGAAGTAATATATTTCTTTTTAGTGTTAACATACCAATACAGTGATGCATTGATTTGTGCTAGAAGAAACATTTTTTTTTTTGGCTAAAAATTGAAATAGATGGTTTGTGGATAATAAACATTAGCTTACCATGTATAATAGTATTTTTCCAGTGAAGGGTAAGGACCTATGCTATACAGTGTATAGTATGAAGATAAATAAGTAAACACATGCTGTAGTGCATGTGGTACAATAACAGTCATGTAGGAAGGAATACTTGTAGTTTCTACAAATTAAGAAGTGCAGGCAGGGCACTCAGAGCTCAGAGTAGGAACAAACCATGTCTGGTTGTTATTTGTGAGCAGGATCAAAGGAGAGGTCACATCTGATAACAACAGAAGCAGAACTGGGAAATGGTATTCCCATATCAGAGCATAGTAGGGCTATGTTGTAATAAATTCATGTAAGAATTATTCAGGCAATAATTCACATTTAAGTGAATGAAATATGTGAAATACAAATGGTGGGAGACAGAAGAACCCTTCTTTAATGGATTGAGAGTGTGAAATGTGCCTCTGGGAGAAGAGTGACCATTAGTGATGAAAATGGTGGAACCATGGCATGGCATAGAAAACTCAGCCACCTAAATTCCTGACTTCTGGAATCTGGCCATGCCTATAAATAATGAGTGAATATGATATTGTGCTTCGTCTTCTAGGCCAAGGTGTTTTTTTCATCCAGAGTGGAAGAAATGTACCGGAACAGATGGCACCAACCTTATCTGTGACCAATGTAGCTCTGGGATCTGAGAAATCTTCCCATTAGGGTTTACAGCTAATGGAATAAATGACAAAGATTGGTGCTCATGATGGGAAGAGACTAAATACAACAGGGATAAATGGAGAGGAAGAGCAAGCAAGGACTTGAGACAGAGTCTATAATCCAGTGTCTAATCCAATGCAAAGCGTGAGTTTTAACATATTGTCATCTTCCTCAACAGCCCTGCCTTAAGGTGGACAAGACAATTCTCAATTCTCTTCCAACATTTAACATTCTTGGTAATCCAGAAATTCCTGAGGAAACTCCTGGTTAATGCTGGTATGTCTTATGTAATTTTCTACCTCTTTTGAGAATAAGTAAGAAACAAATTTTCAATGGGAGACCATGCCAATTAATGAAATAAGGTGAGCCATTCAAGTTTCTCTCTGAATATCAAGGCAACAGAATCGCTCTTGTTGTTGAATCTGTCACTTTGCTTTCCCTGGAAGCACCCATTTCTAGTCACCCAAGAGGTGATCTAGCTGCTTAGATCCTGCTAGCTGAGGCCCAAATGCAGGGTTTTAGAAGAGCCAGTTGGCCTCGAGTTCACATTCTTTGCTATTTGGCCTCATGAATTTGTGAGAGGAAGAGGGAAGTGAAGGCGGTAAAAGCTATGCCATCTCAGGTGATTCAGGAAAAGTGGACATGAATTGGTCATGAAAGAAAGAAAGAAAGAAAAGGTCATGGAATTGAGGGACTTGTGTTGGAAGGGAGTCTAAGGGACAGCTGCAATGAGACAGCTAAGGCATATGGATGTGACCAAAAGACATTGTATACATGAATGAAAATTTCCAAAGAATCAGAAGAAAACCATAAAAATAATATTCTACTTCCAATCGCTTGCCTGAGTCCAGAATATCCAGAATTCAAGTGAGATTGACTGACTGAGTTGGTACTGTGGAAGATCTTAAAGGGCCCTGTACAAAAGGAGACTTCTGTAACTATTGCCCCATAAATTATATACACAGAAATGAATGCCTCTCAAACAATGCATTTCAATAAGGTGAAGTGTGAAATTCCTAGTGGCTATAATCACCTCTAAGTACTGTTTTCTGCACAATGTATTCTGCAATGAAAAGTGGAAAATGGGAAATTAGGGAAAGTTGTATTTTCATAAAGATCTTCACAATTAATGCAACACGAGTGGAATCTGTCCATGTTTAAATGTCAAGGTGAAGACAATGCTAATTTGACCTTCAGTTTTCATGTGCAGGCTTGGGAAGTTTGGGCAGGATAAAGAGAAAAGCACCTTTTATTCCCATCAGCTTTTAAAGTGTGCCTTCAGTAGGCACTGTGTGTCTTCTTTTTGTGATCCTGGTTTTACAGTCTCCTTTATCAATTGTAAGAGGTGTGGAGGGCTAGTTGATGTCTTTCAGAAGAGACATCTGGGTCAACAGGTTGACAGAACTTTGAAAGTTATTTGTATCTTTGCCAGTCAGTTCATTGTGTGAGAATCGCTGGAGCTTGTGTGTAAACTACCTTTGAATAAGAGGTAGAAAATGGAATTTATCAGGGGACAATACCCTTTGTTTAGAAGGAGCAACAAAAGATGAATCAAGGGACACAGCTAGTCTTCTGTGTTTAGTGTCCTATTTTTCCAGATAAAAAAGAGGATAATATTCAATCTTGATTGTGCACAGAGGCCTTGGGTACTTAAAGGAGATGGAGGAAAAAGAGAAATGAAAAGGAAATAAAGCAACCAATATGCTTCTGAACCGTGTCTTTTAGCAGCTGTACTGAAAGGGTAGCCAGCACTTTTTTTTTTTTTGTGGTTGTATCTGTGAGGCTTATCCATTACATGTGCAAACACAATCTGATTAGTATTTGTTATAAGCGCGTCCTGTCTGCTTTTATTACAGACATCACCTTCAGATGTGGGGCCACTGCAGCTATTAAATCAGGAATATTTAGCTATTATTTGTAATAAATGTCAGCAGGGCTGAACTGAAGCCAGCAGGAAATGTTCAGGGCAGAAAACACACTGACATTCATTCATGCAAATTTGTACCAGTGGCAGAATTAATCATGAAGAAGGAGGGTAGTGCATACAACGCATTTGTATTACTGGTGTGGCCAATTCCCTTCTTCCTGCGTATGAGAGTTATAATGAACAGAAAGCAATCTGCTGACAAATAGTCCCATGTGAAGTGCAGTCAATGAGATGAACTTGCCAAGCAGAGCTCTCTGGTTTACTGTGGACTACCCCTCCTTCATCTACACTGGATCTGGCCCTCTGAGGCTGCCTTGTGCTGTCCTTTTTTTTCTTCCTCCTGAAAAGACACCTGGATTTAGGATGCTCATAATTCTTCCCTCTTAAAAATCACAGGCATACTGTAAAACCTAGTCCATGCATCTTGCTGAGTGCTAGGGTAGCCCTGCCCTATATAAATCAGCGTGCTTAGACTGCACTGAGATGGTATGACAGTGGGAGCTGGGCTGTCATCCATTAAGTTATTGCCATTTACAAAGACAAGGAGAGTTTAATCCTTTTTCAGTTAGCCTACTTGTAAAGTGAGGCAAAACAATCCATACAAGTGAATAATTTAACAGTTTGAGATAAAATGGGAATTACCAATATCAAACATACCTACAACGCTGACTGTCAAGGACTATAACCTGCAGGTAGTAAAAGTTAGTAGGGCTGAGAATGTGACTCAGTGGTTAAAATGGTCGCTGGGCAAGCGTAGGTCCCTGGTTTTATTCTCAAGACCTTCCTGGCATTCCATCAAGGGCCTGTGTTCCCTGTGCTTGAAGGAGTCAGGAAGATCCTGGGAGCTTTCTGGCCAGCGAGACTAGATGCTAATTGGTGGTTCTGTTTTATGGAGAAATGCTGTCCCTAAAACCCAAGATGGTAAGATAAGAGGGATCCCTTGGCTTTGAGCTCTAGCTTTCAGAAGCATAGCTCCCTCACCTCCTCCAACCCCTGTCATGCACACAAATGGACTAATACAGGAAAGTAATAGTGCCTTATAGAAATGTTTTAGAAAGGTGAGAAAAATGCAAAATTAATTCATATTTTTTATTTTTGCTCATTTTCTCATTTCATGAAACTATTCACCAGAAAAAAGAAGCTGATGAAAGGAGCTGACAGAAAAATTATAGGGAGCTGCAAATACATTAATTATTCTTGTGTTTTATTCCTGTGGTTAGGAAAAAAACATGGGGAACATGAGTTAAGAATATTATTCAGGAAGTTAATACACAAGTGCTTTCTGAAATCATATATTAATATTTACAATAATTAAGGAAATTATTCCAAAATGTTTTGTATATTATAGAAGTCAGTTTAAAGCAATACTTTTCCTAAATAGTGTTAGTTTTTTGTTTTGTTTTGTTTTGTCTTTTCACTGCTTGAATTATTCACATATTTCTGGGAGGCATATTACCAGTAGAAACACTTTTCTTCCTAATTCATGTATCTGATAAGGGTCTTTATTTCTCACAATAAGTTTCTTAGTGTAAGTGTTGGGAAACTGCATTTACATGTACCATGGAAAAGGGCATTTCTGTTGATTAAATGAGAGCTGTTCTTTGTATAAAAAATAAGGTGAAAGGCGTAGTTTATAATTAGGGATAACAGTAGTGGCATCAAGATGAAGGGTGGGAGCTTGTTTCATCTCTGGGATATCTGAAAATCAAATAGAAAATTAGAAATTTTGAAACAGATTTGGGGATTCTCAGCTTTCCATAGAGGAGCCACTCTGTTTTTAAAATAATCTCCTTAGTCATGTATTCAACATCTCAAGCCACAAAGTGTTTATAGAAATTATAGTGAACATTTAAAAAATAGATAAGATGCTATAAATCAGCGGTGATACCAAACATCTCTCAATAAGGAAGACTGAAGAGGAGAATATTTTCACTAAAGATGTATAGGCTATTGGGCCTTTTGTCATTGCAAAAAGCATGGCCTGGCACAGTTTTGTAGACTAGGCTGGTCTTGAACTCAAAGAGATCCCCTTGCTTCTGTCTCTTGAGTGCTGAAATTAAAGTCCTGTGTCACCAAGCCTGGCTCAAGTTAGGCTTTTAACTTTATCTTCTTGGGGACCAAGGAGAAAGGACAATATAATTCTTACGTAATTCTAACAGAAGAAGTGGTAGTGGTAGTTGTCATGGTGATAGTAATATTGGTGGTGGTGGTGGTGGTGGTAGTAGAAGAAGTTGTTACAAGTCTTGACCATATTCAAGGTTTAGGGTTTACACAAGACAAAGCAACATTAGATCGTGAGCTCCCACACAGTTTGTCTATCTCAAATTACAGCTAGAGTTTGTTTGTTTGTGTGCTTCTTCTGGAGTCTAATTCTATGTGATTTCTTTTCAGTCTATACTTAAAAAAAAATAAATAAAAAGTAAAACTTTATTACATTATGAATTAGGCTTCATGACATTTTCAGACAGAATTCATTTTTGTTTTTTGTTTTTTTTTTCTCTTCTGTTTCTTCCTTACCCTCCTCCCTCTCCTGTGGTCTTTCACCCCAGGAACGTCATTTCCATTTCTATGTCACAAGTGACACTTTGTCCTTCCTTTCCCTTTCTCAACATCTCTTGTTCACGTTGCACACTTATCTAGTGTCTTATCAACTGTCACCAGCCCTTGTTTGCATGTGTACAACCATGAACAATTAGGATCCACATATGAGAGAAAACCAATGGGACTTGTCTTTCTGAGATGGGATCACTTCACTTAATATAGTTCCAGTCATGATTGCTATGGAAAAACAAAACAACAGCAAGTGTTGGCGAGGCTTTGGGGAGACACATGAGATTCTTTTCTTTTCTTTTTTTGTTGTTGACCTTATTGCTTTTTGAGACAGGGTTTCTCTGTTTAGCCTTGGATGTCATGGAACAAGATCTGTAAACCAGGCTGGATTTGAATGCGCAGACATCCACTTGCCTTTGCCTCCCGAGTGCTGGGATTAAAGGCGTGCACCACCACTGCCTAGCTGACCATTTCATTTCATTTTCATCATGTAAGTATAGCTTTATGTAATGGATAATGAGTTAACATTCTCATAAAAAGGAAGATGCAAAGAGCTGTGTTTGAAGTCACATTGGCTTCTGAGGTGATCGCATGGCTCAACACTTTTCATTAGGAGGCTCATTTCACTGTCCACTTCATCTACATTGAAGCTATTTAAGAGTGTGCATTTTTTTTTCAAATTGATTACTCTCCTTCAACCCGTGGATTTAAGCACTGTAATTAAACAGTCTGTCTTTCGAATGGGTCACTTTGAGTCTGAAGTAGCTTTTTGTCTATTCCCACTTTTTATTCCTTTATTGTCACTTTTCTAAAATATGATTCTTAAGTTTTTGCAAGGCTAGGCCATGATGCTCAGATTTGATGAAAGATTATTTTAGATTTTCCTGAGAGTGTTTTGGGTGAAATTAACATTTCAAGATCTGGAATTTTTATATAGCACATTATCCCCAAAGGTGGTGCTTTTCCAATTAGTTGAAGACCTGGCTAGACCAGGGGCTGACCTTTGCAAGCCATGTCCATTGATAGATAATTTTGGTTCTTGAAATAGTTTGGATCTTCTTCAGTCTCTAGAATTCTCCTATTAGAATTTGAATTTGGCAAATTCTTTAATCCTATAAATCATTGCTTAAACTAAATCTTTTTGTTCATACAACACACACACACACACACACACACACACACACACACACACACATGCACCCAGGCACGCACGCATGCACACACACACACACAACCACACACACACACACACACACACACACACCTTGCTGATTCTCTGCTTTGTTGTAGAATCCAGATTAAAGAATATGTGGTATGTTTTCTGGGGTCTGTTCCTTGTCCCTGACATGAAAAGGAGCTTTGAGGGGAATTCCACTTGAGACATTTGTGAAAATATTTTGTCAGTGATTACAGGAGACATGGAAGAGAAGATCGCTTTCCTGTGATCTTGGTTGGATTTTTCTGACACAGCAGTTAACACCATATAATTTAAATAACAGGAGATGGCATTGGGAGGAGTCATGACTATGTCCTCCGTATGGCTAAGCAGGAGGCTTGAGCAGTGGTGCAGTGATGAGTTATTCATCGAGGCCACCCAAGAACCCTGAGTTCAAAACGTCTTGACATAAAAGGTAACACACAACTGTACAGCTTAAATTAATTGCAGTTTGGTGTTAATTTTATTTGCTGTGAACATTCCTAATGGATGTTGCCAACTATAATAGATGTCACGAAGGAGTTGAATTAATGGAGCTCCTATGTGCAGCAGTAGGCATTGATTATTAGGTCAGGTTACAGTGTCACAGAAACATGAGTCCTGGGGTTTAACATTTTGGAGTAAATTTTAGGGAATAGTGAATACAATAAAGTACCTGAGGAGGGTAGAATTGGTCTAAAGAAGCAAATAATCAAATCCTATTGATTTTCCTATTTCAAAATTGAACCTCAATAGCGTATTTTTTAAAAAAGAAATAAACAATTCTGGATTTTTCTGTGAAATTTCATTTCAACAGTTTTTAATATTAAGTCCCTCAATATAATAATTATTATTTTTTTAAGACAAGGTTCTCTGTGTAGCCTTGGCTGTCCTAGGATAGCTTTGTAGACCAGGCTGGCTTCGAATTCACAGAGTCTATGTGCCACTGCCTCCACATGTGCTGGGATTACAGGTGTGCAACACTGGACCTGGCCTAAATGTGAATTCTCTTTGAAAAATGAATCATAATTACTACAATATGTACATGAATTCTGATAGATGGAAGTGACTATGCCACCCTTGGAATATTTATATGTATAGTGAAAAATAGCTCATAACTAGTAAAAGTGTAATAAACTGGATATGATAATATTGCTATAAGCATTATAATGATATTCAATTAAGATCAGTAACAGTCTGGGGTAGCATATTATTATAGACCTGAAGATGACAAATCTTGCTTCCCAGGCCACGATGTTTTTCAGTTGTGGGGACCAAGGAGAGCACTGTTAGCATAGGAAGTACCAGATGCGAGCAGATAGACTCTCTATTGGGAATTTGGATTAAGAGGTTCGAAGTCATGGTTAAAAGGGCACAAAAATTGAAAAATGCTGGGGAAAGAATTAGTATAAAATAAAATTTTTACAAAGCCTGTCTATGTAGGTATCTGATAAATTACTATTAAAAAATGAAGTATAATCTTTAGGATTATATGTATATACTGACTACAAGCTTTCTTTTTACCACCCCTTCCTTTCCTCTATATTAATTGTTTCCAGGCATAGGAATTGAGATTACAGAAAATTTTAAATAATGTATAGTCTCCGTGATAGTGACAATAAAAATGAAGCTTTCTCTTGCTACTAGTACTACCTATATCCCTAGCAAAATTAAAAAAATAATAATCTCTAGAATTTACTTCATAAGAAGTGTTCCTAATGTTAGACTTGACTCAACTGTGAAAGGTTCCTTATGGACAGTTAAATCTTCTTATCAGCTAATGCTTTTAATTCTTTTCAAGATCTATGTAATTACTGTTTGAAAACCAATAAAACAGAGATCTCAAGTCGCCAGGCAATGCTCTGTGAAAGAGACGATGGGTAGTTTCAAATATAAAATCGTCTGTTTCCAGACTCATACTCTTGGCACTATACCACAGTAATAAAACATTAGAAATGTGGAAATGGGACGTTACACTTTTAGTAAAACATTAGTCCTCTAGTTGTACAAACAAGTTTTAATGTTAATTCCTGTGTCTAGCCTTTGGACTTTACCTTTTGAATATAACTATTAGAAAGAACACAAGTTTATATCTGCTGTTTCTAAGGCATCAAAACAAGCAGTGTAATTGTTTTTCGTTGTAGCTTTTAAGAGTATTGTTGTTCCTCTGAAGGGACATTAGCCTACTCCAGCGTGTGGCTCTAGCAGGCCTTGCCTTTCTCCCGCGTTCCCTCTTCATTTGCTAGATTACATTCCTAAAGCTAACCACCAAAATCTAGTCTCTTATTTGGCCACTTCCTCCCATCCCTTGTATTCTCCCATTCTTCCCTCCCTCCCACTTTCCCCTTATTCCCCTCCCCTATGTCTGTGACTGAGGGGGACCTCCTCCCCCTGTATATGCTCATAGGGTATCAAGTCTCTTCTTGGTAACCTGCTATCCTTCCTCTGAGTGCCACCAGGCCTCCCCATCCAGGGTATGTGGTCAAATGTGAGGCACCAGAGTATGTGTGCTATGTGCCATGTTTGTCTCTCCTTTCTTTGCAGAAGCAGTCTCTTTTCCCCTCTGGGACAAATATCCCTGTCCCCTCCTGTTCTTTTTCCCTTCTCCCTCTTCCTCCATCTCCATCTCTTTGTCCCTTATTCCTGCAAATAAATCTCCTTTGTTCTGAGAACTTGGTCTTGGGGGTGTTGAGCCGGTACCCATCTCTTACAACATCAATTATTTCATCTTAAGTTAAACTTGCTCTAGTAAAGCTAAGAAGCTAACAAAACGTAAAAGGCTCACCAGTTCATGAAGCACCCAAGCCCTGGTAGCTCTAAAAGTTACATGGTTTGTGGGCCCCTCCATGGTTATATGAGCATTAAGCAGTGCCTTACAGGAGGAAACTGGTTAAGCTGCCTACAAACTCTGCAGGGAGTCCCAGGCACATGACTTCCCTGGGTCCTCATGAATGCTGGGGTGGACACTGCAGACATTTTGAGATGGAACTGCCTTTGAGTCACCCATGGTTCTGTGGGTAGCATCTCACCTAGATTCCTGTAAGCAGCATCACAAGGAAGGGATGTGATGGTATTTCTAGAAAGAAAAGTGGTAACTGAAGTGCATCTCTTTCCATAATGGCTCCCCACAAATGAATGGCAAATTTCAATCTACATTTGTAATGACTAATACGTGTTCCTAGTAAAAGCTTCCTTTTTTTTTTTAAACTTTACACATTTTAAACATCTCTTTTAATTTTTATTGTTTTTATTCAAATGAAGAGTTTTGATAATATGCCTATATTTTAGATTGTCTGTTTTTGTTTTTTCGAGATTGCATTTTTCTTTGTATTCTTGTCACCAAGTCTTCTTAAAAAGATTATATATTTTTTTTTTTGTATTGAATAATGTATTACTACCATGTGTCAAATACAAAAGACCTCTTTTTTTTAAATTTTCAAGACAAGGTTTCTCTGTGTAGCATCAGCTGTCATGAACTTGTTTTATAAACCAGATCGGCCTCAAACTCACAGAGATCTGACTGCCTCTGCCTCCTAGAGTGCCAAGATATTCCAGGCATCTGTCACCACACCCAGCATGCTTAGTTCTTAAGTATTTGAAAAATGGGAAATTGTGACTAGAGGGATTAGAAAACTTTATTGTTTTCTTACTATACTTTATATGTAATAATATTATCTTTCAAAAAGTAACTTGACAAAGGTTGCTTTTGTAGATGTTTAGTGTCACATTAGCTGTTTGGAAATGTGAAAAAGGCAAGCCATAGTTATAGATGTGTTTAAAGAGTGAGCTTCATAGCTGACGAGAAATGGTGACTTTTTAGGTTCCTTATTTATTATACCAGGCAGAGGAAAGAGTGGCTGTCGTTGAACACCAAGCACTGCTGAGATTTGCTCTAATCATACCAATAAACAGGCTTATGCCTTAGAAATGACCTTTCAAAGGGCAGGCATTCAATTCTGACAAATATAATCAACAGCAGGCTTGATGGGAAAATGTAAAAATTTAAAACCCTGTAATTAGATAGCTTATTTTGAAAACAGGCCATGAGAGCACAGGTGGCTCATACTTTACAACTCAGGCAAAAGAGCAGCATGATTAAAGAACCAAGGACTGCAAGAAATGGAGTAATTTCCCAGTGTGGCCCTAAATGATTATCTTTTGGTCATTCAGCATTTGTTGGGAATAAGAAGTCAAAGGGCCTCAAGGGACTTATTACTTAACTAAAGTGATAGGGTTCCTCTCACTTAGGCAACTATGTGTGCTAATGGACATTTGCTCCATGAACCTAATTGTACAGGACTATGGACCAAGTATTGACACATTTAAAAAAAAAGTTTTATGCACAGAAACAAACACAAATGTAAATTGCTATGCCATTGCTCATTTTAGCACTCACTCTCTCCTTATGTGTAGTCAAGTATAAACAATTAAAGTCTGGAGAAATGGCTTCTGTTTCTGGTGGTAGTCACCACATTCAATTGTCAGACTAACTGTGGATGATACTTAAGCAAGTGTCTGCTGTGTAGGATATTTCTTTTCATTGTATCTATTTTCATAGTTTTGAACATCTTGTGCAGGAATGCAATGCATTTGATCACATTCATCGTCTATTATCCTTTCATATTCCTCCCCTGCAACCCTGCTAATGTCTTCTCCTTCCACAATAGTCCCCTTGTAAATTTCAGTTCTTTCTTTTTGCTGTAGGTCTGTCCACATAGCCATAGATTGTTCATATTTGCAGTTACATACAGACGGCAGTGTTTCATAGCACTTCCTCTATCCTCCAGCTCTTAGAATCATTCTATTCTTTTTTTCCTGATGTTCTCTGGACCTAAGATGGTATAACATAGATGTCTAATTCAGGCATGAGCACCGAAAACCTATTGTCAGCACTTTGACCAGTGACAAGTCTCTTTATTAACTTTCACCTACCATAGAAAGAAGCCTCTCTGAACAAAGCTGAAAGCAGCACTAGTCTGTAGGCATAAACATACTTAAAAAGCAGTCTAAAAACATGCCCATTTAACAAGATAACAACAGTAGGTTGCCTTGTCTTGTATGGCCTGTGAATTTCCCAGTCATAAGCATTTCAACAGGATTATAATACTACCTGCCTATTGTGGGTACATTTTTTGCCTTTTGTGGAGACGAGCCTAAGTCTAATCAGTGAATAGATGGTTGTCTCCAAATCAAGTGTGCCACTGTTATGCCCGTGGGGTTATCATTTGCACAGGTCTGTTCTGCAGTATGGGCTTGGACATTTCATGCTACAACTGATGAAACTTTTTGGCACTATAAAGCCCAGACATCAGGAAGGAAGTTCCAGCTCAGTGGCTCTTATTCCCTACACCACTAAAGCAAAATGTGTAGTGGCTTCAGGAATGGGGTCTTATCATCCAGCTTTGGTGAGCTACCAAGAGTAGAGGAAATAGCTTGTGTTGTTATGGAAGTTTCTGCTATTTTTCTGGCTAGCACCGCATGAGGAGGCATTCTGCACCTGCTGCTTGGATTTATGTTTGAAGCTTATAACTTCTAGAAGGAGTACACAATCATATAGCATAACCCCATTCAAACTCTTTAATATAATTGGATTTTTCTGGTTTACATATAAAGTAGTAGGTTTGTATGTGGATTTTTTTTTCAAACATTCTTCCTTGCCCCTCCAGTGTCTCTTGAAATATTCATTCCCTTGCCAATGTTGTTTGTCTAGGTCGGTTACTTTTTTTATTAAATGTTTTCCTTCTGATATTTTCTTTTGCTGATGTTTAAGCATCGAGTCAATGTTATTAGAAAAATAGTGAGGTTTTGAAGTGTGTGTGTGTGTGTGTGTGTGTGTGTGTGTGTGTGTG
>OU015743.1:12220221-12245388 GCA_907169655.1 Acomys percivali | reverse complement strand
TTTTTTTATGAATGTCCTAGGCATCTGGTTGCTGTCCTTCATAGACAGATACTTCCTGTGCTAGTAGCATGGGAAGCTGTCAATAGGAAGCTAATCTATTTGATCTCTTAAAGTGAATGATTTCAAGGACACCTGCTTATGTGGAACACTATTCTATATCAAATTGCTTTTATTAACTTATTTCATAAATTGAAAGACTCAGTAGCATAGAAAGTTTAATGACTTTCCAACACTGCTCAGCAAGTCATTGTCAAGATAAAGTGGACTTCTGAAATTGAATGGGAGCCTAACAATCAGGTAATTGTGTGTGCGCATTTTATGCTCTGGCCTCTTATGGGCTCCATTATATTTTGTGCGGTTGCTTGCTTCTTTCAGCTGGCCACACTTCAAAAGCACCAGCACACGGAAGCAGTAGCTCTGGGAGTGGCACCATCAACAGAATTTGGCTCATCATTGACCTGGAGACCCTGGCTCTGTACAGTAGTCCATCTATACAAGCGTGCCTGTGATTGACCCAGAAAATCCGCTCCCTCCATGAGGCCGATCTTCAGTTGATTGAGTTAAATGACCAGAGGTAGTAATGTGTGTCTAGAAATCTACACTATATTTTTTCTTTTTCAAAAACTATGAACTCTCCTTGTCAGAATAAAGAATTTTCTTCCCGTTTTCAAGATTTCTCCCTCTGATTTCCCCATGTCTCCTTTCTGCTACATTAACCTTGGATGAGCTGTAAATGGGATAATACAGAGCACAGAAACATATGATATGACGTGCAAGGGCAAAACTGGGCAGTTAGCTAACTCTTTCCATAGCCATCTTCTAATGACTTGTGCAGTCTTCCAGGTGGACGATCCAGTCATGAGAAATGCCAGTTTAGATACTATACATTTCTAGCTGCGACTATCTCTGTCACACCTACTGTTGCATTTAATGACAGTCTGACAGGACAGTGTCAACAGAATTTTTCTTACCTCAGAAAGAGAAGCAAGCAAAAAACAGTTCCATGATGAACGGATCGGAGCCACATCTTATCTCTTCTTGAAGGGAAATGCTTTTTTTTTTTTTTTTGCCCCTTTTTCTTCAGACAAATGAGGTTGAAGTTAAGGCAGGCGTGACATTGCGGGATGAAAGATGAGTCAAAGGATTTCCTTATGTTTCAATCAATACTAAGTGCTACTTTGACATATGTTATCCACTGGGAGAGCAGAGCTGGAGTTGCCATAAAGTAATTAGAGGCTAGTCCAGGCCGCCTTGTGCATGTTCTTCAAGCAAATGCCACAGGTAGTCGAGCTTCTTCTGTATGCAGGGATCCTCCTTCCTTGTGGTGGTGGAGATGTGTCGACAGCTGTTTTCTGCAGCTGCTTCCCAGCAGGGCTCCTTCTTCCTGTCTGTATCCTCTTGCTGTTGTCTCCTTCCTTGGTTTTCCTATGCATGCTATCAGTTTCCTCTCAGTGAACTTTTCTGAGATCTTCTGTCTCTCACACCAGACTCTGAGGTCTTTTGGCTCTGAATTAAGGGTGTCCCTTCTTCCTCCTTGCATCTGCAATCTGGCATAAATACCACCCTCTTCCTTTCCAGATTTCTTGTTTAAAAACTCTTTTGGGAAATATTTTTAATGTCTCAGTAAATAAGTATATCTTTGAAGATTAACAGTTGGGTATTTAGAAAAACCAAATACTCAACTGTTCCATGTGTCTCTGAACTAATTTATATATTATATGAAAACAACGTACTATACCTAATACACCTGTTTATTTAATGAGTATTTACTCCCATAATGTGCTAGCCTTGATTTAGGTATGCTTTTTCTGATCTGTGGTGAAGCAATGAACAGACTATGACACAAAGTTAGAGTGTTATTTTGTCACTGAGTACTGAAACTATGTTTTAGGTGTGGGAAATTTAAGTAATCATTGGAAAGTCTAGTAAAAAACTGATGGACTAGAATCTGTATCTTGTCAATATGTAAGCTTTAAAAATTTCTGTGAAAAATATCATGCGTGATATTATAAGTTTCTTCTGTATCCCTATACATTGTTTTCTGTTGCATCTACCTACTTCTGTTCTTCCTCCTATCAGTTCCTGTCAGAATTATATATAAATATGTTGTCTCTCTGAATATATTTTTATCTATCTATCTATCTATCTATCTATCTATCTATCTATCTATCTATCTATATCTTCCACCAGAAGTGTGCATGTACTTTTTTCTATTTTTGCTTTAGATTTTTAAAGTTTTAAGGCTCTTAGGTAAATGTTTTAAAATAATAAGTTATACGTTTTGTAGGTAATGGTAATATGGAGAAGTTAAAATCTTATTATACAGTATTTTTAGTCCTATGGCATATAATATATACTTTAGAATGATAAAGAACTCTTAGGCTGCATCTGTCACTAATTATTTACATTTCTTCCCTGTTGTCCTCTCTACCTAGAAAGTCAGAGACACAGCATAACTTATGCTGTGGGCACCCCACACACCATCAGTCACTGTAATTTTGAGCAGTGGTAGATGTCTGTTTAGGTCACTATCCTTTGTTTTCATCCCTCATCAAGGAGACCATGTTTTGCAGTAGATGGGAAACTATTTCAGACTTACAGTAGTCAAAATGCAGAGAATAAGGGACAGTGGCAAGCCCATCTCCAACTTACACATTTTCAGTAGAATACTTACCATACCTTAGACTTTGGCACAATCACTTCAGAAGGGGTAGAAAGATATAAGAGTTAGAGAATTGGGATATCAGTGGTTAGATAGTGTCCCCTAGGCATATCAGAAAGAAAATGCATCCATTAAATCTCAAACAACAACAACAAACAAACAAACAAACAAAACCTAAAAAACATGGTTGCACGAACAAGTCCAGCATAATGACAATACAACATGGATGGGAAATGTTACAAGGTCCCAACCTCTACATCAATGGTTTCAACCTGTGTGTCATGACCCACTTGGAAATCCTCTATGTCAAAAAACTATTTACATTATGATTCATATCAGTCGCAAATTACAGTTTTGAAGTAGCAATGAAAATAATTTTATGGTGTGGGACACCAAAACATGAGAAACTGTGTTAAAGGGTTATGGCATTAGGAAGGTTGAGAACCACAGCCCTAAATCAAGAGGTACAGGTGGTCAAAAGATGCAGAAAGAGTGAGATAATATTCTGCAGGTTATGATCTTCCACCTAGAATATCCAATTCCAAGTGGTTACCCTGACACATGTGCATATGAGCAACTAAAATGGACTCAACACAGACACACACACATATATCATATATATCAGTAGGGTATATAGTGTATATACGCATACATCTATAAGTATAAATATACAATTATGGACAATTAAATAAAAAACCATGGATTTAGAAGCAGTCATGGAGGAAAGACACATTTGCGGTAGGGGAGGGATGGGAGAGATATAGATTGAGTGACATGTAGAAAGTTCGCAAAGGAAATTAAAAAAGATAGATAGAAAGAAAGAAAGAAAGAAAACACACTAAGAAAAAGAAAAAAGTGGCCTCGAGTAGTGGCATATGCCTGCAATCCCAGCACTCAGGGAGGCAGGGGCAAGTGGATCGCTGTGAGTTTAAAGCTAGCCTGATCTACAAAGGGAGTCTAGGACAGCCAAGGCTACACAGAGAAACCCTGTCTCAAAAAACCAAACTAAACCAAAACAAAAAGTGTTGAGAATATCTGCTAATCTTGGGGGTATTGATTCTGTGGGCATTTATTTTTGGATTAGTTTCATCTTTTTGTCAGTATATTTTGTCTCGTTAACAATGATTTGATTGATCCTTTAGTTGTAATTTATATCCTAGGAGAAAGTCATGGCTATGAATGAAAATCAGAACTGTTCTATAAAAATTCTAAATGTGGGAGAGTATATCTGATAGCTACATTTTTGTGTTCAAACATATTTGGGGGAAGCCTGTTTTAATAATCTCTATGGCTATATTTTCTTTGTCTTGACTTAGGGCAATATGTTGTGGACAATGTTTGTGAACTAGTAAGAATATTATCCTATCTTTGTTCTTGATGTTTAGGACAGAAGAAAATAAGAGATAATTCATAATAATGTTTTTCATCTAGAAAAACACACCTTTAACCACTTAATTGAGTGACTTAATTTAGGGAGGAGAAATTAACACACTTTATAAAAAAAAAAAAAAAAGACCAAGTCAAGGGCAGACAAAATTTATGAAAATTCATTAAAATATTTTAAAGTGCTTGAGAAAGCATTTATGTGAAAAGGTCCTTTAGAAGTACTTGTGTGGAAATGTGCGCAGTTCCAGATAGGGGCGCCTCTCTGGCATCATTACACGGAGGCTAAAGGACCATCAGAGCCGCTCTTCCACAGAGGGCAGGAGACGCTGGAGTGGAATGAAGGGAGAAAAGCTCTCTAAGCCAAATAATATTTTTTTCTTCTTAATTCAAACTTTATCTAATTTCTAAGGTTATGAGGCAAACTTTCCAGGTTTCTCTCTGCCCAGAGTTCTTTTGTGTCCCTACCTCCTGTATTGTTTTCTTTTGAGTGGGCAACCATGGCAGTTTCCAGTGATAAGTCTTGTGAGATTATACCTCCTAGTGAGTTCCTGGCCGTCTTGGTCTATGTGTCAGCACATGCTATGATTATTGTATAATGACAACTTTGCTTCACAACACTTTTCTCAGAAGTCACCTTGTCATGAAATGATACGTATTAAGTACATATTATCAACCCAGTATCTTCCTACACTTACACTACAAAATAACATATGATTTCCCCTTACATATTAATATATTTTAAAATAGACATTAGCATATGATTAATGTTTAGGATGGAAAACAAGAACTTCTTGTTGCTAGAAATATTTTTAAAATATATATTTATGTGAAACCTCCTAAAGAATTGTTAGTGAAAAAGCAAAGAAAAGATGCAAGGTGCAAAGTAGGACTCATTTGGGGTGAATAGTCAGGATACCTCTGTTTAAAGATCACTTAGATTTCAGTAATGATTAAAAACATAATACATAATGCAATGAGAAGGATGTGAGCAAGTAGAACACAACCCATCTCTCTTCAAACAATCACCAGAGTACCACAATAATGCATTCTTTTCTAACAAAGGAAGATAGAAGAACTCATTTAGTGACATTACAAAGATGCTGGTCACTCTCCTCTGGTACTGCCAGCATAAGAACCCTCACACATGGGTTGTTTCTAGGATGTGTCTGTCATGAATAGATTTTCCTCATTGAATGCCATTAGAGAGTACAAGGTAGAATAAAACAATGATGTACCAGTATAAACCTACTAAAATGGCCCACATTTCAGTCACTAACACCATCATGTGTGAGTATGTATGGAGAGCAATAGTGCTTTTCATTTACGGCTGATGGTATAGTTGCCTTGGAAAACTGCTCAGCAATTTCTCACAAAATTAAATCTACCCAGATAATTTAGCAGTCACACATTTTGTTATTCACCCAAGACAATTGAAAATGCATGTGTACTCCATTATTTATAGTAGTTGTTTTCACAAAACTTGGAAGTAACCAAGGTGCTTTTCAGTAGGTGAAGGACAAATAATAAATCATAGCTCATCTAGACAGTGGACTATTATTCAGTGCTAAAAGTAAATTAACTATTTCAAATTTATAGCCTCTGCTTTCACCAACATTTTGTTTAACTTTTATGCTAGACAATAATACTAGCCTTGATATAACTTTGCCTTATTTGGAAAATATATTTTTAATTTATATAAAGAAAAAAATTCCTCTTTTTATTTGCCTTGCTGAATTTTTCATGTTCCTATATGATACGTTGAGATTAATATCTCTGGCACATTCATCCCCTGGAGTTAACATGTACATTGACAGTGTTTCTGTACTTTCTTTAGTACAGTACTGAGGTACTTTCTTGTACATGAATGGATTCACAGTCTAGCCTCAGACCATTTATGAGTTTTGTGACATTGGATAAATTGCAATCTTAGTCTCAGTTTTTAGTACCCTTATTTGAAATATGGGTTTATGATTAGTGATATGTCATGTGACCATGCTGATGAAATTAGGAAACTGTATGCATACTGTCTAATATCAGCTGTTTCTTGTGATGTTGTCATTGTTCAGGATTTTCAGAACACTGACATATTATCTGTCAAAAATAAATCTTCTGATGTCGACATGAGGCCATCCACCTTTATCTCATGACTATCATGATATTGAAAAAGAGACCTCTCTTTTGGAGTGAAGTTTTAAGCCCATTATGCATTAAGCAATAATTTTTATGCAACTGATTTTCAGAGAATTTATCCCTGCTTGTTTGGGGTCAGACGAAATGGCTTAATTGATTTCTCTATGCCTCTATAAGGTCAGCTGGTTAATGACAGTAAACTACTTAATCATGGCAGAGTCATGGGGCATCTTGCCCAGCTCACTGCTATTTTACTGAAAACTTGCCTTTGGTTTTTTCTTTTCAACTTTGTTCTCTGTTGAGTCAGGTCTTGGATGACCTGACTTCTCTGTCACCCTCACAACACTTTCTGCTTATGTCCAGTAGTATGCATGAGAAACTTCTATATTTGTCTTATGATACATTGCTATAATTGTTTGCATTGCACAAGAAAAGTGAATTAATATGTAAACATTTGGATTGAGAAGTGGAATTTAACAAGAATCAGAATTAATTCTCTGTTGTAAATTCAACTACTAGTGAACATACTTAGTTCCTTGGTATTTCAAGACTGTGAACAAGTTCTTGGTGACTTTCTGGAAATTTGCATACTTTAATTATTTGAATTCACATATTTATGAATTGTTTGTGCTTTTTTGTTGTGCTTTTTATATTAATGTTGTGGCTATTTCATATGAACTTTGGAGACTTCTGTTTTGTAGAGTGTAATAAATCATCCATCTAACTATGAAAGTAGCAAAGATGGATATCTAAGAGTCAGGGTATTTCATTAAGGCATTTGGCTTCAGCCAACTTAGACCAGACATAGTACCTGAACTTGCCTTGTTCAGTGTGCCAGTGGATGTTATTGCTCAGAGGTTATACAACTTTGCTTGCATATACTTTTTTGGTGGGACACCATGGAAAGGGAGGAGGGCTTTAAAGCTTTCTACTTTGGCCATCTGCTGGATAGTCTCAGTAGCATAAGCACATCAGAATCATCCATCAGGCTCAGAGACATTAGCATGTCAGAGTTCATCCTGGGCACAGAGTGTTTCAAAATAAGATGAGGAAGAAAGGTGCAAAAGTTTAGCAAGCAAAAGTCAAGATTTATAAATTCTAGACCATAAAACTGTGCAGTGAGTTTGCTATTGATCAAAACATGATAATTTTGCATTTTTTGATTTTATTGTTGTCTTGTTTTTTAGCTTGTGGAACAGCATTTCAATTATTGTTTCAGGTGAGAATTTCTTTTATGAGTAATTATTCTCAGAGGATAATGTTTCAATCTGGCCAAGTAGTAACTTGCCTATACGAGAAGTAGATCATACTCACAGGTGTGCGCTGAGGGAAGCTCTCCAGGGTCATGGTGATATGAATTGCTAGTACATTAGAAAGATCACATAAGACCATAACCATGGAAATGCCAGACTGTCCGGTGCTTCAGGAAAGTCCATCCTTTTGAACTGGTCTTCACATTTGCCCTTTAATTGGTGCACAACCGCATGGGTGCTTCTATAAATGTGTTACTCTTAGTTCATTTACTTGCCAGATGCCTATGTCATAAAACCACCATCACCACCCCCACTTCTGGTTCTAATTAGCACCCCATTTGTCAGCTTTACCACTTGGTGAGGACTTGAGTGGTTATAAATACTGCAATACCTCTAACCTGTGAAGGCACTGCTCCCAAAGACAAAGAAAACCCAGCAGGCAGGAAGCCTGTATTTTTGCCACCTGAGCTAGCACTTTCTCTGGACAGCGTCAAGCTTTAACATCTGCTCAGAACACTACATTTATTGAACTAAATAACAAAATACATTCATCTTTATATAATAGTCTTCCCATGGGATACAGCATAGGATTTCTTTCTTTTAAAAGAAAGTGAAACAGAGTTGAGAGTCTTATTTCTACTTAATGTCAAGTAAAGTAACCTGGGAAATGAGATAGGAACTTATCAGGAAAGATTTCCCCCTTTGACCGTGGTGTGACTGCTGCTGTGAATGTGCTTATGTGTACTCTCCTACAATTTTTAATTACTGGGTTTAATTGTTGGCAGGTGGGTAAGAGTTCTGTTACATGTAATGCTTAATTGTTTATCCTTTGCTCTTTGTTAGAAATTGAATGCATTTTGGAATGCATTAGTTTGAAAATGAGGCTCGAGAGGTCTGTTGTGGTAATGTGTCCTTTTTCCTGCTAGAGGACAAAATAAACTCATATTAAAGTTTTAATTCTTGCAAGGTCAAAAACTTTCCTTGAAGGCATGAATCACATGACTTCCAATGAGTCTACAGGTCATCTATTTAATAAGTTTAATAAATGCAAAACATAGTAAGAAAGTGTAGCTATTTTAGGTGTATATAAAAGTCCTTTGAAATCAACATAGAGAAAACATTATTATATATTCTAGTTACCCTCTAACTTTTAATATTGCTTTTTTTCCTCATTTCATCTTCCTATTTTCCTACTGTTGCCATAATTTCATCTCTATTTGAAACATACCTTTTTCCATTCTCAGGACTCTCATTCTTAAAACTCTAGGAGGATGTAGAGCTCAAAACAGGCATTGGGAGAATAAAAAGAACACTGAGAAAGTTTAAGTGGCTCCAATAAACTAAGAATAAGTTGGATACAGGTATATAAAGTCTCATCAAACATGCAATCCTAGTGTTAGAAACCAGAGTATTCAAGGTAGTGGAGAAAATACCAAACAGGGGGGAAAGGTTAGTTAAAAAGTCTAGAGAGGCTGCCTACCTAATGGGCACCATCCATGGTGAACACTGGAGATGTGATGTCATAAAGATAGGAAAGAAACATTAGAATCAAGATGAAGACAGGGAGCAAGACTGTATTTTACTGGTTTGTACCCACATTAGTCATGTTACATGCCTCATCAGACACACTTCTTGTCATTGGGAACCACATATGATTGCACTCTTGCACAACATACATGATTGCGAGCTCACCTGTTCAGGCTCTAAGTGATGAATGTAGCATGATCCTTTAGAAAAAAAAAGCCCAGTCTTGAAAAAATGCAACAAAAATATTGAGTGATAGATTTTGTTATTTTTGACTTTGACAAAAATGTCTTCTCTTTGGCCAAGTTAAACTAGAAGTAAAATATTGTACTTGCAAAGAATATTAATTCTGAATTTTATGACCTCAAAGGGAAGATTGTATGTATTTGAAGTAAGACATTCAAGTTGATTATTTGGATTCTAAGCTATTTGACAATTGCTCTTCCTCCACCTGAATCTGTAAATATTGTTCTTATTTACTCAGATGAGGGGATGAGATGAGAACCATACCCAAGCTGTGTGAACACATGGCTTGGGCTCCACCCAGAGCATTTCTATCTAAACATCCCTAGGCCTGGAACCTTCTAACCTCCATACAGTCTAATCTTCTGCGAGCCTGGACATTAAAGGCTTCAACCTCCAGACTCCATCTGCTAACCTAGGTCTAGAATCTTTTCAGCCTTGGAGACTTACTGCTGAATAAGCTCACCCTTTATAGTGCTTTCTAAACTCTGGTTGGCTGGTTCAGTTCAGCTGTTCTGGCTCAAATCTCCTCTCCAAGATGACTGATTCAAACTGGCTTCTCTTTACTTCTCACTGAATGGCTCTGCTTGGAAAAACTGACTCTTAAGTCCATGAACTGAACTGCAGGAGCTTCACTGCACTTAAATGAACTGCACCAAAGGGCACTGAACTCTATTGTACTTTCTAACTCTACTGGAAGGTCTCCAGGAACGCCTTGCTTTCTACCTGCACTGCTTTTAAGTAGCTTCCCTTTCCTCTCTGTTCTCATGAAAAGTGGATGTATCCTATCTCTGACTCCTTATATCAAGTTTTTCTGATTCATCATTTTGTCTTCCCCTCAATTAGATGTCACTGTTTGGGATTAAAGGTGTGTACTAACGGTGTGTATGTATACCAGGCAGAGGGATCAAAGGTGTGTACTAAGTGCATGTCTGCATTTCAACTGGATCACACAAAGCTAGGTCTTTGGATGTTATACCTTACCAGAATAGTCATGTTTCTGGATTAAAATTCCTTTATATGAATCTGTTCCTCGGTTCTTCATTAGTCACATTCCTATATAGCTTGTTCCACTCAATTTCAAATTACTTAGACCTTTTTTCTTTGATATCTGTTCCTTAGTTCATACTCTAAAATTCTATAATTGTGTTATTGTAGATCAATATTAAGTATGATGCTATTCAGAACTCAGCCATGCAAAATGCCTTTAGAAATTTAAGAGAAAATTACTACATATAAGATCTTGTTTTAGTTAGGGTTTTATTGCTGTGAAGAGATACCATGACCATGGCAACTCTTAGAAAGGAAAATCTTCAATAAGGGCTGGCTTACAGGTCAGAAGTTTAGTCCATTATCATCATGGTGAAAAACATGATGGTATGTGGCCAACATGGTGCTGGTGAGGAAGCTGATAGTTCCACATCCTGTTCCACCGGCAACAGGAAAAGACCACCACACTGGGCATGGCTTTAGCATCTGATACCTCAAAGCCAGTGACAACTTACTCCAACAGAGCCACACCTATACAACAAGGCCACATCTCCTAACAGTGCCACTCCCTATAGGCCTATGGCAGCTATTTTCTTTCAACCCCCCCCCATATGTACAGTTTGTTTTTATTTGACTTACATATGTATATGTTATATAGTGGTTGTCACACATTAGAACATCCACTCCATCCATACTGGCCTTTAGAAGCATAGACTGCTATTTTATAACCGCTGCAACTTTGTAATATTTAACCAATATTTTATAAGTTTTTAATCCTCCAACTCCAGATATTCCCTGTTAAAATATCTGTTTATACAAGTTTGAGTTTTTAGAGTCCACATATAATTTAGATAATATAGACTTAGTTTATTTTATTTATCATGTGTCCTCCAGGTCCATTTATATCTTTGCTAGTGGTAGAATTTCTTTCTTTTTACATGCTCAAACATTATTATATTCTTTACGTTTGTGCATAGATATGTGCATGTCCCTGTTTATGTACATGAATGTGTACATTACATGTGAATCCCTGTGTCCATCATCCCTCAGTGAAGAATTTAGGTTATTTTTATCTCTTAGTCATTGCTAATAGTGCTGCAGTGAATATGGATATGCAATCACTTTCTTTGTACTTGAATTTTAGTTGTTTTGTATATATGACATGCTTATGATTTTACTTTAAAAATAAAAAAGGGAAAGAGCCATTTGATAAAATTTAATATCAGTGAATAACAGTCCTATCTCCCTCAAAAGGCTTGGAATTCAGGGTTAAAAAGAAGTGTTCCTAGAAAATTCGAAGGTATTTTCCTATTAAAATTGATTCTCATTTACTTATAGCTGTCTGAAGCTCTTTAAATACCCTATTATTTAATTTTTTCTTTCACTTTGTCTATAAACCCAGGAATCTTCTTTATCGCCTGTGTTCTGTGCTTCCAATGTGGCTTAGATCTTTTCATCAGGAGTTCAGAGTCCCATTCAACCAGTTCTGTAAAATAGAAGTATTGCTTTAGGGTTTGTTGTTGTTGTTAATGTTGTTACTTTTTTCTCTCTTTCTTTCTGGAACTTCTATTATTTGAGTATGAATTATAGAGCTTCTTTCTCCTCCTGCTCCTCCATCTTTTCCATATCTAGTTAAAATTTTTTATTACCTGGTGTGGTCTAAATTGATGTTTAAATTGATTTCATAAATATAATTTTACTGTCCTTACTAAGACAATTATCAGTATCTACTAGACACAAGCATGTTAGCTGCAAGCTCTAAACATAAGCATGAATTTTTTGTTCCTCTGATGGACTTGTCTGGATTGTTCCCTCTGAAATTTTTGGTATGGATATCTTTAAGACTTTCATTGTACAAACTCCCAAGACAAGGCTCATGAATATGGAAATATGGCCTCTGGTGTTTAAGATTCAGGGATACAAGAGCTAGGGGTTAGTGTTGGGTTATTCACTTCCTGCTTCTGTTTTCGTGTGTTCAGACTCAACAGATTTTCATTTTCTCCTTGTTAGAATTTCTAGATTGCAGAGAGATAAGAGTTCAGATTAAAAGAACAGGGTTCTAGCTGCTTCTTGCTCAGATTTTCAGTGATTTTTCATTTCTTACATTCTATGTTCTCCTTCTGCTAGTGGCAACAAACAAGGGCTTAAATTTCATCTTTCATGGGTTCTGAATGACTGCCTCTTACCTGTAGTGGTACTCTTCACCTTTGAATTTGCTATTTTTTATTATTCAGATCTATTTTTGATATACAAGTTTTAGAAATTAAGATAACTTTTCTTTATTGTGTTTGACAAAATGTAAAATAAAATCCTACAAAGGTGCACCAATACAAAGAATCTCCATTATAGATTAGCTATATAATATCCACCTAATATCACAAATTGCCTCTCTCACCCTCTTCTGTCTATCTACCATGTGTTATCTATCTATCTATTATCTATATATCAATTTATCTATCATCTAACTATGTATAAATCATCCGTGTCTATGTATTATATATCTATCATGTATGTATATATATATGTATATGTGAATGTATGTACCTATCTATATTCTATCTATCTATCTATCTATCTATCTATCTATCTATCTATCTATCTAATTTGTACTCACTGAAAAATGTTATTCATATATTGAGTCTAAAATTATTTCTTCCATAGAAGCTAAGAACTGTTTGATGGTGACTAGTTACAGAAATAGTGGGACCAGTGAGATTGGTGAATGGTTTCTAAATTATAGGTAGATAGGAGGAAAATATTCTGGAACTCAATTGAACAGTAGCACCCAATTAATGTACTTACTTAAAAATGATTTTGAAGTGACAAATGTTTAAAGAGATTTATATTGCACCAGATTTAAATACTATAGAATGCATACATGCAGGAAGCATCATATGGTACTCCACTATGTACAGTTTTTATATATCAGTTAAATATTTGCTTAGAAAAAGGTGATTGTATAATGCCACCATTTCTCAAGATGGTGATCTTGGGTTTTATAAAATAAATAGAAAAAATTTTTTCCCAAGAAAGGATTTCTTTATGTAACAGAGTCCTGGCTATCTTGGACTTGCTTTGTCAAACATGCTAGCCTTGAACTCACAGAGACCCACTTGCCTCTGCTTCCAAGTGTCTGGATTAAATATATGCAGCATCACCCTGCCAGGACAGCATAGGGAAAAGAAGGGGAGGATTGAAAGAACTGCAGGGGACAAGAACTCCACAAGAAGAACAACGGACTCAAATAACCTGGGCCCAGGGAGCCATATGGAGACAGAAGCACCAACCATGGACCATGGATGGACTGGACCCTCTTTACACATGTAGCAGATGAGCACCTTAGTTCTCACGTGGGTTCCCTAGTGAGGAGAGTGGGGCCTGTCTCTATCATGGACTGTTTCATGCCGCCTTGCCCAGTCTTAGTGGAAGAGGATGCACTCAGTCCTGATGCAACTTGATGTGCTGGGATGGGTTGGTGGTGGGGGCTTACCTTTTCTAAGGAGTAGTTGGGGAGACATGAGAGAAGAGATAGGAGAGGTGGTACTGGAAGGAAAGAAGGCAGGGGGCTAGGATTGGGATGTAGAGTGAATTAAAAAAAAGAAAGAAAGAAAAAAATTGAACAAAGGCATGAGCTGGTGAGAGAGTCAGTGAGCAGCATTCTTTCATGGTTCCTGTATTCAGGTTCCTGCTTTGCTTTCCCTCAATGATATATTATTACCAGGAAGTATAAGCTAAGTAAACCCTTTCCTTCCTTGACACTCCTACTGCCCCCCAAAAAGGAAGAGATGTAACCCAAGTTGGTTTAAGACACCCTTGTCAAGGCTATAAAATCGTGTTGGTTCATCTAATATCAACAAGCATGCTGACCTGCCAGTTTCCAATAACTCAAAAGGAAATAGCTTAGACCTTTAACATCTGGCATAAAAACTGTCTAAAGTACATATAAATTGTTAAGAGCACATTGTTTTTGAAATGAGATTTTATTTAATGTGTGGTAATAAGGGCTTACTCTGTATTTCACAGTGGCAGGGTATGCACACACACACCGGCATGTTTTGCTCACTGAAGAATTTCTTATTGTGTGGGAAGTCATAAAGAAGACATTAAACTGTGCTTAGCACTTTGTGGTTGAGAAGATAGTGTGCTTAGAGGGAAAACTTGCAGGACTGTCACTTGCTAAGAAACACACATTTAAAAAAAATACCTCAGTGCAAGGGATAACTGAAAACATATGTACATAACATAGCCAACACTTCTACAGAGCTGAATACTCTACAATCTCTTGTTCTTTGAACCTTGATTAGTAGTTGTAGGTCTCTGTAATAGTTAAAAACTACTACCAAATTTTTTTTCATGAGAGTTGGCAGATGCAATTCTCTATGAATATAAAAATAAAATATTAGGGGACAGCTTATTACTATGTCCACTTGTCCGAATAACAATATTACATATTGCTTTAGGACCCTGTTAATATTAATATGTTTTTTTTTGTTTTGATCCCAAGTGTGGTATGTGAAACTGCCTTTAGTCATCCACAGCTAACAGCCTCGTGAAAGGTTATGTGATCTTTGTTAGCTGGAAACTGTTTCTTGTGTGTCTGTGTGTGTGTGTGGGGCATGGTCTTTGCTAGCTGGAAAACATCCTTGTGTGGACTCTGAGAGGATATAAATAGAAGCCCAGAGACATGAGGGTGGGGCTCACTTCAAGAAGCTCCTAGGGAGAAACACTACAGAGAGCACTTTGAGAAGACTGCTGCTGAATCTTTCAACTGTTGCTACTGCTGTTTGCTGTTTAGCTGAACTGTTGGAATGCTGAAGCGAAAAGGTGAAATTGCCCCAAGAGACTGAGTCTAAAAATGTATAAACCCCTGTCCCTATTAACCTTCTTTCTCTCCTATGTACAGTCGGTGGGTTGGAAGGGAGGTAGTTTTCATTAAGGAACCCCAAATAAAGTAGGCTTTAAAAAGAATCTAAGCATACACAGCCCTAAATTGGACAGCTATATTATATCCTTGCAAGACTCATGGATCATATCAGAAAATGAGACATGAATCTTCATTTGCTGGTTATGATGATGCTTTACACATAGACTCGCAATAGCTGTGGTGACATGCGCAAGATGTGCACAAGATTTTACTTGCAAAATCCCATCAGGGATACAGAAGATAAGTCCTACCCTAAACTGCTGCAGAGCTATTGACTATTGATGGGTGCTGGGGGAGGAAGAGTCACATTCTTCAGGTATGTGGCCCCTGAGAGGCTCCTCATGCTCCTGCAGATGGTTCTACATCATGCACATACTTAGAGGACTACATTCACTTAGTCTGTTTTAGTTAAAAAAAAAAAAAAAAAGGAGGGGGGAGTGAATCAATGAAATTGTGAGGGAAAATATTGAGTGGGAAGGTAGTGGAGGAATTGGAATGAAGAAAAAGCATATTAGATTTGTTCAAAATTCACTATTTGCATCCACAAAATTCTCAGACAGAAAAGATTTTTGTTATTTATATAAAATTGTACCATAAAATATCATATTGCATGGACTGTACATTTAGAAAGAAATAACATAGATTATACCTTTACTACATACTACATGTAACTACATGTATCATATGTGTTAATATCATCCCAACTATATGCTTTTTTAATTTTTGGACCCATGTTTATTATTACAAAAATGTTTCATTTCCCCCAGATTCTATTTCCTTCTCCTCTAATTTGGCAGAAAACAAATCTAGAACCTGATGACAGCCTGTGTTATTTCTCCATTGGAATGACTCTTTTCTTAGTTCATCTGGTTCTGGTGACATTATCCCACCTCCAGCCTAGGATGTGGGGGAAAGCTCAGAGAGATACTCTACCTCTGGGTGCAGCTCAGAGACTGGCACAGGCAGAAAACAGATGCAGAAGTTAACTACAGATGGAACTTTGGTAGGAAATGTTGTGAAGATCTTCTTACTTAATTCAGAGGACTGCTTTCTCTTGGAGGAAATGCTGGAAATGCTAACGCCTGAAATATTGAAATGTCGTGGTTAAAATGCAGTTATTACAAATAGGACTGTGTCACATGATGGGAAGGATGAGATACTGAAAACTTAGTTTGAGCCTCTGAATCTAACCATGTCTGAAACTACCGGTGCCTTTGCTTAATTTAGTCAAATAAAACAAAATATTGTGCCTTTAGAAAGTATTGGCACAAAGGAATTTTTCCTTGTTTAATCTATTACAAATTTTATAAAATCGAAACACCTGAGCATAGAGTTTTACATGTATAATCCCAGGGCATGGAAGGCTAAGGATGGAGGATGTTACAAATAAGAGTATAGTCTGTCTTAAAGAGAAAGACTCAGGCTCAAATAGTTAAGTATAAAATAAGCAACCAGAAACTAAACAAAACAATAAACAATTAAATACAGCAGCATACTGAGATGTGGATATATATTGATACCCCTCTCTGTCTATTTCTCTGTCTCTCTTTCTCTCCTTGTCTCACTCTACATGTTGTTTCTCTTATCAAATAGGTTTCTGTTGTTGATGTACTATCCGACTTGTAGCTCCTCCTTTCATACTTGTGGTGGCCTCTACCTACTTTTTCATGGGGGAATATGTCAAAGATCCTTTATAAAATCCTGAACATAGTATAGACTACTATACAAAGTGTGATTTTTTTTCTTGTACACAATCACAATGCATTCCTCCAATTGTCCCACACCATCCTTTTGCTGAGGCTACTCTTTTGCTGATGACTTCCTGATTTGTTTCTTCTTTGGACCAGTGTTAAGACATCTTTTGATGATTTATATAAAAAGAATTTTGTTGCCAATGACTGCTTAGATTCCTTCATAATGATGCCCAAGCATTTAGTATGAATAAAAATATTTCCCCAATAAACCCACCTTTGATAACATGCTCAGTAAACCTACACTCATCCAATGGTGTTCTGGGGTTCTGAGAATATTAATAATTTCTACTGATCCTGATTTATATCATAAAGTAGGTTAGGTAAAGAGGGAAAATGAACTGATTAATCATGCCTTTGAGACATAGTTAATTTTGATGATGGCTATTAATCACTTGCTGTTGTTTTAGTGGTAATATCAGATTATTTTGCTCTTCGTAGTGAGTTTAGGCCTTCCTACCATAACAATGAGATATCAAAAGATGGTTAACATCTGTTTATCTTGCAGTACAATTTCTTATCCTTTTATTCAGTTTTAACGTTTATAAAGCTCTAGGAGGATTATGTTGAAGGAAGCTGGCCACAACTTTGGAATTGTCATGTTGTTTTCCCCTGCGTGGTTCCCATGCTCACTGCAGATTCTGCTCTCATCGAGATCTCTAATATCCCAGGTCCTTTCTTACTTCCACTCTTACTCCCTCTTACTGCGCTTAAATCCTTGCTTGCACAGGATTTTCCTCATCTACCTACATGCACTCTCAACAATGTGACGGCTTTGTCCCTTTAAACTGGAGTTGTGGCTTGTATGCACTTTAATTCATTGCAAAATCCTCTTGTCTGTATATTAACTTTTTAGGTATAAGTTTTTATTTGTTGTTGTTTTTTTTTTTACATTTAAATTCCTTCAAATCTTTAACCCCATCCTTAATCCCTAACCTCTCTATAATCTTACCTCTTCTTCTTAAAAATGATATAGACCATCAAGTTTGTCACAAAATTGCTGTTTTTTTTTTCTTCTTTAACCAGAAAACCAACCTTCATTGTTAAGTATCTTCCTAGTCCTGTGTGCAGTGAAGATGTGACCTTTTCTTCTCTCTGTGGGTAGCTACAATTCATTTCGGCCCCAAACCCTCAGTTCATTCATGGTCATAGTCGTCATGATGGAGAGCCCTGTCATTTCTATCTCTAGACTTTACCCCTGTAATTTATAGAATGTATTATGTTCTCCTGCCCTTTTCATTGTTTACAAAGTGTTGGGTTTACAATCGAAAAGAGTTGTCACCTCATAATCATGTACTATGATATTTAACCATTGCTGAGGTAGCTTTAGCACTTTGAGTCAAATATGTAACAAAAAATGACTCGTCAAATCCCACATATTCACCCTGCTGTCAACATCCTTTCTTCCTTATTCACATCACCAAAATGGTGTTTTTCTTAGCAGCAGACTTTCCCTATAAGTAGGTAATTTTCATCTTATATCTTCTTGATGACACTGTCCTCTTCTATGAGGGTCACAAACCAAACCAAACCAAAACAAAAAAAACCATTGCTTTAGGATGTCCCTGTAATGCTTAACTAGGAATAGCTCTGAGATTCACAACTGGCCATTGAAGGCAGCAACCACAGTTTTGCTTACTTTTCTGACTGTTAATAGACCAGATCTTCTGCTACATAGAAACTAATCTTCTCATCTTATTAAAATAGTAATTATAGTTATGTAAATTTTAAAATATTTTATGATTCACTATGATTGGGAAACATTACTTTTGTAAGCTACCATGAAGCTGCTGCTAAAATTTTCATGCATCTGGAAAATGCAAAATAATCAGTCTAGCTCTGCTTACATTCCAAGTTTTTCTTCCATTAATGGTAAAAACCAATGTCATTAACTTTCAGATATAACAATCCTGCCACATTGGTGTGTGCCAGAAATTATATACAGTTGGCAGTATAGGACTGAACTTGCTATAGGTACCAAAAGGAAAACCAAGTTTGTGCTTTGAAGGACCTTAAGTTGATCCATGCTTTCAGATGTTAAATTTAACTTCAGCTTGTAGCCAAAAGGCTCAACTAATTTGAAAAGAGGAAGAGTTTATAATGGTTAATTAGAATACTTTTGCCTAGAAATAGTAAGCAAATATTTTGTTCCTTCTCTTAAAATCATACAAAATTCGCCTAATTCTGGTGGTCAATTTAACATACTGCAGAAGATAGACACTCAATGAAGACGTGCCTCCATCAGATTGGCCTTGTATTTGTTTGGAAATTTATCTTCAAATAAATGTTGGCATGCAAGGAGGCAAAGGTTCTATGTACACCTGTAGTGATTACTCCTCAGAGGCAGATTGCCTACATCTACAAATGTGTACATTTTCTGACTTCCCAACTTGCAAGTTATCTAACGAATTCTTGATCTGAAAACATAATACTTGTCTACAGTAATGCTTTCTTCAAGTAGCTCTCTTCCATTGATCATTTTAACTTAGAACCTACATTCCTCATAGTAGGTGCTGGGTCTCTCCTTGGTCAGGTGAATTTCATTAATCTATATGCTTCTTAAGGGAGAAGTTTCTCCCATTTCTCCCCACACTTCTGCAAATATAACTACATTTGACTTCTGTCTATTTGCTAGTCACATCATAGAATTTATGACTTGGATCAAACTGCTTGGGATTCTGTTAGCCTCCCACCAGCCTGATTAGTTTGCACTATGCTCTAGACATTCTGAAATATCCTAGTTCAAATACTCACCGAGGGAACTTTATAGAAGTCTCTTCCCTTTGCACTATCCGAACAGTCCCTCAGTTTCATAAAATATTGTGGCTCTTAGGATCTAAGCTCTTTGATGGGCTAGAGTATACGTCTATTGCACGGACATGTCCAAATGCTTCTAAATACTAGATATTTAACAAACACACATAGAACGGCACAAAAAAGAAATCAAGTTTGTTTCTCATTGGGAATTTAACTAAGAAACCAGAGTCTTCAGAGAGTACGGACTCCCTTGGACATCAGTGAAGTCCCTTCTCATTCTACCTTAAGATAATCTACCTTTTCTCTGAATACTTTTGAATTTATTGACTCCCTCTCTCTATGCATCTCATTAATTTTAAATGTACCAAATTTCTGTTTTAGAACCCACAAATTTATGGGAGGTTTTTAGATAACAAAATGCTAGAGATGGGAAGTTTTTAACAGGAACCAATGGATCAGGTTTGACTGGGTTGAATATTAACACTTTCCTCACCCTGATCTTTGTGAGCTCTCATTTGGAAAGTTTTACTTCCGTCTGAAGTGTGCTGTGTTCTTCATATCCCACCGACTGGGCTCTTCTTCTCTTTGACTTCAGTGCCATAATTCTCTGTGGAGAGACATAAGCTAGTATGCTACATATATCCTTCCATCTGCTTCCCCAAAACCCACATCCAAGAAAGATGGATAGTTTGTGCTGGAAAGTGTCCAGTCTTGACCAATTTCTTTCCACATTCTACTCAGAGTTGAATGAGAAAAAATAAGAGCAACATTATAAAAATAGATAAAAGTGTGTGTGTGTGTGTGTGTGTGTGTGTGTGTGTGTGTGTGTGTATGTGTGTGCATGTGTTTCCTACTCCATGGACATACTCCACGGAAAGAAGGCAGTGTACTAAGCCACATTCCACTGCCATGTGTGTTCAGACAGTCTGGGATAAAGAAGGTCCAGTGCTCTACCCATGTGAACATCTGGGTAGGGAAGGTGGCATTAGCAGATTTCTCTCAGGATAAGCAGTTCTCTTGGACTAAATGGATATGAGGGCACTACGGTCGTAGACACTCATGTTGAAAGTCAATGTCACAAGTTCTGTCACACACTCTGAATGTAAGTGCTCTGTCTTTCTTAGTGATGAAGCTGTAATAAGGTGACTAAGATCATAAAAATTCCTTCTGCCTCAGTACCTGCAGTGACAAATATTCAATGTCATGACACACCTTTGAGAATGCTGTCAGTTTGAACTGATGAGTGAGCATTTTCTTTCTTTGTTGGTTCTTTGTTGGTATTCCTAAATACATATTATGTAAATTTATTTTTGCCATGAGTAGTTAAAGATTTAAGTTTTGTTTTCTTTGGGGCTGATAATTTTCTCCCTCTTAGATTTAGATATTTGGTTCAACATTTCAGCCAAGGGGGGAAAAACACCAAAAAAAACCCCAACCAAACAACAAAATCTACTTCTCCACATAATTTTGTTTTCTACTTCTTATGGAAGTCATAAACTCAAATTGTTAGGGATTTTGAAATTTTATTTAGTAGGACAGTAAAATAGTCATTTTGATATGAAATTTCTAGAAATCATACTAGTGTTTCTGTGTGTGTTTATGAAAGATTTAAAATGATAGGAATAAAACAGGCAATATATAATATATCTATAAAGTTACAGAAAACAGACACTAGAAACAATGTAACACCTTAGAAAGTTTAAGTTAAACCTGAGCTGAGAGTGCATGGGTTGGAAGCAGTTACATCCTCTACATCCTCAATTCTCTTTATTCAGTTTTTATAAAATAAGCCTGGACTTCTCTAGTACTAGTGTTCATGATGTGCTATTAATTGTGATTGTTTAAATTTATATCCTTGAATAGAGAGCAAAACATCCTTCTAGGTCAAATTAATTGAATAAATTTAAGTATATGATCCTATGCACCCACTATTGGTCATATGGAAGACAGAGATGAATATATATTCATAACAAAATAACCCCTTGACCCACCAAAAGCAGGGAGCAAAATAAATCTGGGACAGAGAGGGATTCAAGTTGGGCCTGAGGGACATTTCCAGTTGTACAATGAAGTTGTGGCCTGAGGGGACAATGTCTTGCCCTGGGCAATGCTACTACTTCAAGTATTCTAAACTCCTAAACAGTTCACTCAATCCTCTTCTGAAATTGCATGCATAGATGATAATCCATGGAGCTGGGGAGCACCAGATGCCCTATTATTAATATCTGGCATGCAATATTTCATTCAGCAAGTAATGACTCTCTTTTTGTGGACCCACAGCACGAAACCAAAACAAATGTGGCTACACTTCGTAATAAGTGACAAATCTCTTTGCTCCCTTTGGTATTCATTGTGGTATCATTAATCAATGCTGAACTCCTGATAATACATCTTGATGTTCCCAAAAATGTGAAAATGCATTATTTCTCAGTTGTCCAGTATTCTACATGCCACACTCTTTCTTTGAACACAAGAAAGTTCTAAAAAAAAAGTGAAAAGGAAAGAACCTTTAGTTTAAATTCAGCTATTCAATTGTTTCACCTTCGAGACCGTCAAGACTACCTTGGGATCTCATTAAGAAATGCGAAGATTGCTTTGTCATTTGTATATTGTCCCTGGAAGGAAAATAAAACTGTCCTTTTCATTTGAACCTGTAGTCTAGGAATGTTGTCAATATCTACATTATGAATATGTATATTTGCCTGTTCTTACATCCAATGCAGATGATGAGCATAAAAAGGGAAGAGGAAAAAAAAAATGTCCATTTGGTCCACTTCCTGATAGGAACATTATCCATCTGTTCTTAACAGACTGTAATCAGCCCTATTTATTTTTGATTTTATTTTCTAAAAGAAATCGACAAAGACAAAAAAGATGCTCTTAGGGTTTGGGAAAAATAACTTCCTCATCACGAACCACTACTGATCAAATTTTAATCATGTCGCGGATCATAGCATTAAAGCAGTATCAGTAGATTAAATAATGCCCTTGCAAGCTGCAACAAGAACAAGAACAATGGAATTTAATGTCTGTCTCTCACATTTTCAGAATGTATTTTTAATCTTTATCTCAGTAATACTAATATCTTCTTATTTAAAACAAACAGCAGCATTTTCTCATGGCCTACATCCAACTCTTGCTTTTAGAGGGATAACATTTTGCTTTTTCCAGTGATTCAGTTGCATATTTTTTAAAATCAGAAAGCCTCTGGGGCGGCCTTTATGGCTTCATTCTATGCCCATGACGTTTTGGGCAGCACTGTTCCAGGCTGTGCATTCACACAAACTTTGAGATGGGTGCCTGGTTGCTTCCTAGAATTCATTTTTCTTCATTCTACCTCAATCCACTAGCCCTCCTTTTTAGTAGGTTCCACAAAACAAGTAAAGAGCTAATGAATTGATGTGGAATGAAGACAAGAACTTGTGGAATATAGGAAACAGATCACAAAAAGAAATGAAACATTTTGTTTTAAAGTAAAGACTCAGGACATCAGTGTGCTTCCAACATGAGGAAAAATTCATGCCATTTGGAACAAGAGTGCAGTGTGCACAAGAGATCATGTGGAAGTGGGCAGCCAGGCACATACCTGTATTCTACTGCCTCCCAGCATACTTATTTCTGCCAACTTCTTACTATTGCTTTTTTTTCTTGCATTATTGAGCTTCCCCAAATCTCTGTTTATAGAAGCCATTCAAATGTAGACGTATGGACAAAGAAACTAGTTGGAATCTATGATGTAGGAAAGTATGATTTTTAAAAAGTACACATAGAGAGAGTTAAGAATTTCTTTTTGGGGCTCATAGGTGTCTTATTTATTTTTTTGTCCATTTTTTCCCTGAGATTAATTCACACTTTTAGCAGGTATCTGATGCTGATACAATAAAAGTCAAGCTGAGAGAGAATTCTACGAACTCATTGTTCAGTAAGTCAATTTCAACATTATTTTTCTTGGTGTGGTCTTATATCCAGTTGCCCTGTTTTCTAACTTGGGTTAACTTTTTTGATGAATGAATCCTTCCATATCATTGTAGATGTCATTGTCTAGCGATCTGAGGTAAGTGTCTGTGGGATAAGGATGTAGGTTGTTGGGCTAGGTCTGAAACATACTTTTGGCATTTAGACCACTACTCAGCTAATTCTTTGTTTCCTGAGGGTGATTCTTAGCTGTCCAAATGTCATCCTCATGATCTGATGATGGTACCTGTCTGCCTCACTGTGATAAGCACTTTATCTCTTTTCATCAGTTGGGTATATTACGACTTACTCACTTTTCAATCCCCTTACCATCTATTGACATCTGTTACCAATTCTTATTTCATTGTTTTAACCTTATTTTCCTTCAAAGCTATCATTGTTGTTTTGAAGGATGTTCAGAAGGGGAACACATGAATAGGCATATAAAATATGCCGCATCTGATGGGAAATTCTTTGAAATAATCAAAGAAATTACTTTATTGTAAACATATATATTTATGTACTTGTGAATTCTATTTCTCTAGACTATTTTTGAGTTTTGTAAGGAGGGCATACTATCTTATTACTTTCCCAAGAATGACCTTAAAGGCATTAAAGTGTTTGCTTTGCAAACTATATTTCCTGTTGAGGAGTGTAGTGATGGAGAGGTGAGCAGTGTATGTATTACAAAAATCCAACATTTTACTAAGTAAACTACATATAGAACATTTTACAAAATAAACTATTTCTTAATGTTGGATAATGTTACCAAGCAATTAGTATCCCTTTCTGTGATGTTCTGCAATGAGGTATAGAAATATTTGTTTTGAATAGACACACTTGACTAATGAGCTTTCTAGAACCAGCCTAAACTACTAGTATTTCAATGAAACAATTAAGACATTTTAGGAAAATTTCCATCTGCTATAATTAACGGTAAATCAAAAGAGAAAAACATATTGTGGTGCATAATGTAACAGACTACTTCCTGTACCACATGATTCAAGTTGTTCTGTTAAAAATCTAGTGGTTCGCCAAATCAGCTCCCTCTCATTACTTATATCCAACTCATTGCCAAGAACTATTGGTTCTACCCAAAATATTTACAGATCACTCATTTGATCTCTGATTCCATGGAGTGAAATATAATGGTTATTTTCATTATTTCCTATCTTGTCTCCCCTTCTAATTCGTTCTCCAGCCAGCTGTCAGAGATCTCATAAAGACGTAGATCAGATCATGCTAATGCCCTTCTTCAAATGTTCCAACCCAATGGCTCTTATGATCTTTAAATAATGTCTCAGCTGACATTAAATCAGAGGTAATTCGGGGGACAATATGTTTAACAACCATTATGGAGAACCAAGCAGATTTGGCATAAGAAAAAAATCTAAATTTGATGCATTCTGAGATCATATCTACCATATTTTTCGGACCATAAGATGCACCCAGTATGTAGAGCAGTAAAACTAGAAAAACAGTAAAAACAGGAATCAGACCATAAGCTGGGAAAAAGTGCGTCTTATGGTCTGAAAAGTACAGCATTTTCTTCTTCTTCTTCTTCTTCTTCTTCTTCTTCTTCTTCTTCTTCTT
>OU015743.1:12200327-12220211 GCA_907169655.1 Acomys percivali | reverse complement strand
ATACACCCTACACGTTAAGAGAAGGCATATTAAACATATAAATGAAAATGGTATAATTAAACTCCATTATTTTATACAATTAATATAACATTATATAACATAATATGTTGTACATATAATGAGTGTTATTTTATTGCACTAAACTATACATCCTCTAGAATCTTGCATTGTACATGGGACACTGAGGATAAAGACAGGCATGGTCATATGTTGGGAATGTTGCTATTTAGCCAACAGAGCAAAGATTATCTTATGGAAATTACAGTTATTCTCCTGGATTACAAGATACCTTCAGTGTACTTCCTCAATGATCTCATAGTAAGGACATCAAAAGTTTAAATAATTTGTAAATAATTTCGAGCAGCAATCTGGGCTTTGATACTGTGTATACATATTTAAAATAGTGGAAATAAAGCTATTTTTCCATTTTATGGACAGTTGACATCATTATTAAATAATCATATTAGCATATGTTCAGCAATTCTACATGTTTTAGTAGCTAGCCCTGTCCAGCAACTGTTACCTCAGCTTGGTGTGGAAAAATGAGATCCAAGAAGATAAGTGACTTTCTCAAGGCAAAATAGTTTTGGTGTTTTCTCTAAGTTTTATTATTTTCTACATTAACAAAGAAACAAAATCTGGAAATCCTTCTGATTACTCTTTCAACATCAATGAATAATACCCATTGGGCCAGTAGACATGACAAATAATTTATAGTCCATATTTATTTCCTATATTTTTTTTCACCAAAAAAGTAGTAAATTCTGCTTCTTTGCCTGAGGGAAGAAAGAAATAAAGGTTACCTTCCAAATGCTTCATTTTCTAAATATTAAACCCATTTGTCAGATTATAGTAGGCCTTATGAAGGGAAGGGGGTGGTGACTTTGAAACAAATATCAAATGGAAAAAATATAATTTTCCCTCAGTTTAAAAAGAAGTTTTTACGATTGGAAAAACTGGGTATATATGAGCTTGTCAACCAAGGAGCCTACACTCCCCCTGTCTTCCCTACCCTGGCTAAGCAGCACTTTAAAGAAAAATTCTGCAGTGAATCTCTGCATACCCAGCCTCCTCTTTCCCTTGTTATGAGACTGAATTAGAACTGATAAAGCTGAATGGGTTAAGTGAATTATATAGTGACCAAATTAATGTAAACAGACATCTACTGCTTTCACCCATGGCATCCATGGGCCATCATTTTGGAAGGGATATGAGGGAGAGTGAAGTGACAGATGTTGAATTTCATGTCTGTCTAGATAATGCATTATCATAATTAATGTGAGCCAAGGGGCATAGAGATATATATTCGCCAATACTTTCATGTGTGATTATTTGTCATTGAATCACTGTTATCAAATAGCTATAACCTTTAGGAGGAATTCATCGGCTGTTATTATAAAATAACAAAAACATATTGTTTTATAATTATGAATGTCAGAAGTCCTAAAACTGAAATCATGTCAAGGGTTCATTTTCTCTACAGACTTTAAACAAGAACCTATTTCTTACCTTTTTAAGTTTCCAGAGCTGTTAGTCCACAATTCCATTTTAAACCTAGCATGGTGTTATCTCTTTCTGCATTCCCTCCCCACCACCATATCTTTTTTAGCTACTCTCTTATTCTTTCCACATTACAAACCTTCTGATTTTAGTGCTATGAGCTAAAACACTTGCAATAGTTTTTTTTTCCTGTCAAAATACTTAACTCACATCTTTAAACTCCCTGTATAAGGCAAAGTAACCTATTCATAGGCTTGTGATATTTCAATATTTTCTTTCGCAAACAAGATTACTGATCTCCCTCCTATGTGGACTGAAATATTAACACAAATATCCTTTGGATTAATACATAACTTTGTCTCTGATAAAGTCTCCCAAAGATACCTGGCCTGGCCTCCAACTTACTATGTAGATATGAGTGGCCTCCAACTTACTTTTCACCTTCATCTCTGGAGTAGTTGCTGTTACAGTCATATGTCATCAACTTATGGTTGGAAGTATATTTTAAATAAAATATACTTATAAGTAAAGATGAAATTTTTATCTAGAAATACAGTAAATATGGGGGCAAAAGATGAAGGAATAATAAATTTTAAATATTTGCATATTGTTAAAGGCTCCATCCTATATTAATTGAGAAATAAAATAAATCACTTTAAAGATTGTGTATATTTATATACACAAAATATAACTAACTTAATTTAGAAGTTTAAAGAACAATAAATTTCCTTCTTAGAGAAGTTATTTCTTCAGATAGAAGAATAAGGGTAGCTCTCATCTTCTGCTTGTGTTTTTAATACAAGATATAAAAGAATAGTTCACCAATAGTTCACCAATAGTGTACCAATATAATTTCCTATACTAACAGTAAATTGGAAAAGAAATAAGTATTTACATAGCTGTAGGAAAATCACCTAAAAAATGAATATAATATTTGCTCTTGACAAAACTTTAGAAATCAGAAATAAAAGACACTAGTAATCTCTTTTAAACATTAAATACATTAATTTAAGTACATATTTAAATAATGACTAACAGGGTTGGAGAGATGGCTCAGTGTTTAAGAGCAGTGGTTGCCCTTCCAGAGGGCTAGATTTGATTCCTAGAATGTTCAGGGCCACTTAACAATCATTTTAAACTCCAGTTCAAGGGGATCCAACACTCTCTTCAGGCTCCCAGACTCCAGGCATAAATGTGGCACACATAAATGCACGGAGACGAAACATACACACCAAGTGATAAATCTCTTAAAATTAATGTTAAATGCCTAGTAATAAATGGTATAGTCTCAGTTCAGAAGAATGAAACATCTATACTTTTTCTGATTTTGGAAAAAATAAACAAGGAAACAGAACAGAGAAGTTAGTTTTATTACCGACAAAGATTCTTAAGAATATGATGTAATCAAATCTCTTACCTCAGTTCTCATGGCTCAGGGAATCCTTATGTAAAAATAGGCAGAACGGTTTTAGGAGCCAACAGGGATGGAAAACATCAAGGAAATAAGGCCTTTTAAGCACAGCAGGTCCAATGCACATAGGAACCCACAGAAACTGTGGTAGTATGCAGAGCCTGTGCAGGTCTAAGCCACACGAGGTCTCAGTGCTGAGAGAAATGGACACAAGCCCCCACCCATAACTCAGAAGCTATCTCCAACCTAAATAAGCCATAGCTGCTGGCAAAGGAAAAATGAGGTATGCAAAGCACTCTTAAGACTAGGCCTCATGCCTTGAGTAGATGTCCAACAGAAAACTGCACCAGTGGGATTTTTCTTTCTCTTAATGCTTTGAACATGTTTTTAACCTTATAGGTCTTTTGCTTATATATTTTGGCTTCTGATTTTATGTTTTTACTGCATTTTTCTGTGTGTGCTGCATTTTCTTTGGCTCCTTTTTTCCCTCTGGTTGTTTTGTTCTATTCTGGATTGTGTGTCTGTACTTTTTCTTTTCTTACTATTGGCATCTTAGATGCCAGTTTTGTAATGAGAAAGAAAGAAGAGGTGTAGGTTTAGGTGGAAGGGGAGGTAGGAAGGGTCTAAGAGGAGTTGGGGAAAAAGTAGTCAGAATATATTGTACCAAAAAAAAAAATCTGTTTTCAATAGAAGAAAGAGAATGCGATGTAAGTATTCTGCCACATCAGCTCCTAATTCTTTCTTCTGAGCTGAACTTGCTGCTTCAAACACTTGGTGCTTCCCTCTGTCTGCATCAGAATTCCAAAGGGAAATAATTTGAAGGGAACAGAGCCTAGTATAGAGTACCACATGCTTGATTTCTTCTAATCTCTACCAGCTTATGAAGTGGAGGCAGCAGGTACTTTAGAGACGAAAATCATTACCAAGATGAGGAGTGAGACATAAGGTTATTCCTTAATAGTTATTTTCTTTTGCAGATCTTGGGACACAATAGTTATTTCTATATTATATCCCTTATTCAGTTGTATTGAAGCAAATGAAGTCATCACAAGTAATTGTAGCTTTAGGAACTAAAAGAGACAAAAGGAATTTTTTTATTGCATATACTATAATCCTCTGGATGCAACCTAGAAAAAAATTTGAGCGTTTGAAGCATTGAGAGTTCCAAAATTGCAGGATACATTACCGACTTTTGAAAATAGAAAAAAAGTGATAAGAAAGGTGTAAAAGAAAATGGGAACAAGTGGAGAAATGTAGCATGTTTATTGATAAGAGTATGCATTTTATAACAATGACAATTTTCCTTCAAATTCCTTTATATCTTCAATGTATTCCCCATTACAAATCTAAGGCTTTTATTTTCTACAGAGATTTGTAGAGTGACTTAGAAATCATATGAGAAGTAATGTTTCAACAATCATTCCGGAAGCAAATACAGTGATAAATATAAGAAAAATTCAGAGACAGATTTTCACATGAATAGAAGATTGATAAGCTTTGATGGACAATAAAGTGTAAAATGTTATTTAATAAATGATATTAAAACAATTGGCTTTAATGTGAAAAATTATCATTACATAAATAAGAATAAATGATGTAACTTAAAAACTGTTATAGAACAAAATTCAAAGTCAATCCTAGGAGATTATGGGTAAAGCTACAGCACATAGCATATGTGTGTAATAAGCTCTGCCATTAAATTTTATTTGAATATACATATTGATGTTTGCATAGTGATAAAACTGTTTAATATAAGCTGGGTTTGGTGGTGGACACGTTTAATCCCACAACTCAGGGAGTCAAAGGCAAGTGGATAGCTATGAGTTCGAGTCCAGGAAGATCTACAAAATGAGTCCAGGACAGACAAGGATACACAGAGAAATTCTGTCTTGAAGAGCACACACAAAACAAACAAACAAACAAAACAAAACACCAAAACCAAAACAAACAAACAAACAAAAAACCCAAACCAAACCAAAACAAAACAAAAACCCAACAACAAAAGCTTTCAGGTGAATCCAGGCTTTTTGCTACTTTTT
Source organism: Acomys percivali (assembly GCA_907169655.1). Classification (NCBI taxonomy): domain Eukaryota; kingdom Metazoa; phylum Chordata; class Mammalia; order Rodentia; family Muridae; genus Acomys; species Acomys percivali. The sequence continues at coordinate 12,215,261 of OU015743.1, read as the reverse complement.
AAGGTTCTTTTTCTTACCTCCCTACACCATTCCTATCCCTTCCAACTCCTAACACTATGTAGGAGAGAAAGAATGTTAGAGGGGAAGGCGGTGTGCCATACTTTTAGACCAATTCCTGTTGACTAGGGACATGAGTTCCCTGGGGTGAGTTTGATCTTCACCATCAGGGTATTTCCAATCAGTAATCCAGCAAATAGCAATCAACCAGAGCAACAGGAGCAACCAGCAACAGGACCAGGAGCATCATGAGGTGAAACAACATCAGCTGCCTCAATCTCTCAGGGCTCTGGCATTTTTATTATACCTTCCTGAAGAGTGCTCAGGATTCCAAATGCAAACTATCTGCATCTGGCAAAATCGCACTCCTGTCAGAGCATGAGGCAAATCATAGTTAGCTGCTGTGGACAATCTGAAGCAGCCCATATCCCACACCTAGAATGAAAAGAAACACATATTCACATAAATTGAATGTTAAAAAACCAAACCAAACCAAATCAAACCAAACCAAACCAAACCAAACCAAACCAAACCAAACCAAAACAAAACAAAACAAAGCAAACCAAACCATTTCACTGCATTTCTTTCTTTGTTTTTGTTTTTGTTGTTTGTTTTTGTTTGCTTGAAGGCATTAGTCATACTGTGTTTTGTTGCAGGATATTTGATCCCATTATGATCCCTGAGAATGTGACCTGTAAAACCCTGTCTTTTGTTTGGTGCGGTTGAGCCCTAACACACACCTTTAATCCCAGAACTTTCTGTTTATTGCAAATAGTTGATTAGGTTGTCGTTCAGCCAGCCCTAGCACACACCTTTAACCTAAGAGCTTTCTGTACACAAGATTTAATAAAGTTAACCCCAGGTCAAGAGGCAGAGCAAGAAAGCAGCGGACAGGGATTAAAGAGTAGAGTGGACGTGGAGTTGAGAGGTATAAGTAGGAGGAGAGTTCTGGGGCTTTTAGCTTTTAGCTCTTCAGCTCTTCAGCTCCTCAGCTCTTTGACCTTTGGAGTTTGGGGCTTTTTGAGCTTTGAGTTAGCAAGCATTTGACCTTGGCTTCTCTGGCCTTTTCCTCCTGGGCTGTCAACTGAGCTAGTGAGCCTTTTGGACTCAAGCAGCTTATCTGCCTATGTTCCTTTTACTTGCTACAAGTTTATATTGTGACCTAAAATTATGTGTTAAAAGAAAGGTATCCTTTATATGAACTATATTTTATTTCATTTTCTCAGCTTAAGGAGGTAGGATATTATTATGTTCTTTTTATGAACACTGTCAGTTTCAGAGAACTGAATTAATTTGCCTGTATTTGAAGAGTGATATCTTACTTTTGGATCTATTGGTATCTGAAAGCTCTTAAGACCTAAACTATATTCATTGTTATTACTGTAAATACGTAATGTGAGGTACACATGTCTCAAATAATGTCAGGTTGATTTTGGATTTTGTTTTCTGTCACATTTATATGTTAATTATTTTCTTATGTATGTTGTGGTAATTTTTCACATTCAACCTGTGTGATTATATTTTATTGAACAACTTTTTTTAATTGAACAACTTTCTTTTACTTCCTTATTATTCATCAGACATATCAAGTTTCCATTTACATGTATATTTCACACACAAACACACACACACACACTCACACATATGTTCTAAACACACGAATATAACTTTCACAACCAACAAAATTGCTGAATTGTAGAGCTCAGTCACAACTAATACACATAAAATACAGTTCTGAAAACATGGACATACCAGTGTGCTTGTTTTTTTTTTCAAAAGAAAATTTCAATACTATGGGATTATATTTCCAATGTGTATGATGAAGTATTAAAATCAAAGTTTATTCAGGCCACTGAATCTCTTGGAAAGATTATGTAATTGCAAACTGTGCACATGCATTATGCAGCCTTGTAAGGAATGAATGATCTTCATAATTAATGAACTGAAGAAGAATTTAGGTGATCTATTGAAAAACTTTACCCCCTTCCCTCATTTATACAGCAAGACAAGACATGTCATCTGACATGTTTCTTGAATTCCCTAATTTTTGCACACATCTTATAATTTCCATTTGCCTTTGACTTCAGGCTATATATATTTACATTGTTTTCTTAATGAATATTTAAATTGATATCTATAGGGGTAAATGTTATGAGATTCTGAAATGGAGTTATATTTCCCACAGGTTTGGCCTGTTTGGATGATGATGAGCTATTGCTCTACTATTGCAGCCATCTTGTGGAAGAAATTGTTGATTCCCACAGTGGTGTGAAGTAAACTTTGTCCAATTTCAGATTTGTCTGTTTCATCCAACAATCATATCACTTTACTAATTAAATTATAACTTTTAAATGAAAATCATAAAACATATTACATTTTAGTATCTTTATATTAAAAAGTGTGATGCTCATCACAAATACACATGTCACTCGAGTCAAGCAGCTTATCCACCTTCCATACTCTACTTGCTACAAGGTTTTTATTATGCCCCAAAATTATGTGTTAAGAGAAAGGTATCCTTTATGTGAACTATATTTTATTTCATTTTCTCAGCTTAAGGAGGTAGGATATTATTATGCTCTTTTTATAAACACTGCCCGTTTCAGAGAACTGAATTAATTTGCTTATATTTGAAGAGTGATATCTTACTTTTGGATCTATTGGGATCTAAAAGCCCTTGAGACCTAAATTATATTCATTGTTATTACTGTAAACACCTAATGTGAGGTAAACATGTGTTTTAAAAACAATTCTTTAGAGGTAGAAATTAAACTGTCCTCATGATTTGAAGATTTTGAAAACTAAAAGGACAATATAGGGTTTTTAAAAGTTTTCATCATCTGGGAGACATTTTTAATGGGATATTTTGCAAGTTTCCTGTTTCATGACATAGAGTGATATATTTTACATAGGTAAAAAGTTGTGCACTTTATTGCTTCATGCTAATGTTGGCATTTTGTTATACACTTCAACAGAGATTTTGATATTAATTCAGGTTGTGACCTTAAATTATGTTGATTATATTTTGGCTACTCGTATAAATATGAGTCATGAACATGACCCTAGGCATAAGACAGATTGAGGAGAAATCAATTTGTGATGTAAGAAATTCATAGGAGTAGATGTAGTAATAAAAAAAAATAGTGTTGTTTAGTCCTAGCTATGACTTCCTAATGGAGTAAAATTTATAGAAAATTTACCTTCCTGGCTAATTTAAAATAGTTCTGATTTTTTTCCATTTTGTTTTATTTCTGGTAAAAGATTAATAAAAACAATTAAGAGCCATGAGCAGAATGCTATTTATTCTATCCTCTTACTTTATTATTTACTTCATTTCCTATTTGAGAATAATCCCCTTTGAAACTGGAGATATGTCATTTCATCCCAACAGTGATGTCTAATTGAGGGTCAAAATGACAAACCAGAGAAAAAAATTGGCAGTGACTCAGAGATAGGATATGCCTAACTCAGTAGAACAGTGGGAAGAGAAACTACTTAAGAACAACACTGTTCAGGAAGTTCTCTCCTGTACCAGTGAGTTCACAGCTCTTCCCCACAGTTTCTTCTAATGGATTTAGTGTTTCTGATTTTATGTTGAGGTCTTTAATACACTTGGACTTTAATTTTGTGCAGGATGATAAATATAGATCCATTTGCATTTTTTTACATGTGGACATTCATTTAGATCTGCACCATTTGTTAAAGATGCTATCTCTTTTCCATTGTATGGATTTGCCTTCTTGGTTAAAAAAAAAAAAAAATCAAGTGTCCGTACGCTTGTGGGTTTATTTCTGGGCCATTGATTTGATTCCATTGATCAATTAGCCTATTTCTATGCCAGTACCATGCTGTTTTTTTTATTACTGTTGCTCTATAATACAGCTTGAGATTACTCCTGAAGATCTTTTATTGTACAGAATTGTTTTAGCTATTCTGGGATTTTTTGTTTTTCCATATGAAGTTGAGAATTGATCTTTCAAGGTCTGTAAAGAATTGTGTAGGCATTTTGATCAGGATTGCATTGAATTTGTAGACTGCTTTTGGTAAAATGGCCATTTTTATTATTTTGATTCTCCTAATCCATGAACATGAGAGATCTTTCCATCTTCTGATATCTTCTTCAGTTTCCTTCTTTAGAGACTTGAAGGCTTTTTTCCACACAAGTCTTTCACTTGCTTGGTTAGAAGTATACCAAGATACTTTATATTATTTTTGGCTATTGTGGTGTGTAGTTTCCCTAATTTCTTTCTTAGCCATTTGTCATTTGTATATAGGAGGGCTACTGATTTTTTAATTAATCTTGTATCCAGCCACTTGGCTGAGGTGTTAGCTCAGGCTGTAATGTTAACAATTAATAAATGGGACTTCATGAGGACGAGAAGCTTCTGTAAAGCAAAGGACACTGGACACTGTTAACAGAATCAAACGGCAGTCTACAGACTGGGTGAAAATCTTCATCTGACAAAGGGTTATTATCCAAAATATATAAAGAACTCAGGAAATTAAACACCACCAAATGTAATAATCCAATTAAAAATGGGGTATTGAGCTAAACAGAAATCTTATCAGAGGAGCATTGAATGGTAGAGAAACAGCTAAAGAAATGCTAAACTTCCTTAGTTATCAAGGAAATACAAATCAAAATGACTCTGAGATTCCATATTACACCTGCTAGACTGGCTAGGATAAAAAATTCAAGTGACAGCACATGCTGGTGAGGAGATGGAGAAAGGGCAATATTCCTCCATTTCTGTGGGAAGTGCAAACTTATATAACCACTTTGGAAATTAATTGATGTTTTCTCAGAAAACTAGAAATAGTGCTACCTCAAGACCCAGCCATCTAACTCCTGGGCATATGCCCAAAAGATGCTCCATCATACAACAAGGACATTTGCTCAACTATGTTCATACCAGATTTATTTGTAATAGCCAGAATCTGGAAACAACCTTGATGCCCCTCAGCCAAAGAATGGATAAAGAAACTGTGGTACATCTACACAATGGAATACTACTAAGCTATTAAAAACAAGGAAATCTTGAGATTTGCAGGCAAATAGATGGAACTAGAAAAGATCATTCTGAGTGAGGTAACCCAGCACAGAAAGGCATGCATGGTATATACTCACTTATAAGTGGATATTAGCCTAACATAAGTGTCCTCTGAGAGAGTCCACCCAGAAAGGGGATCGGGATAGATGCTGGAACTTGCTGCTGGACTGCAGATATAGTGCTGAGAGTGATATGGAAGAATGGGTAAATGTAAGGACCCAGAGGATTCTGGAGCCCCATAAGAAGACCATCAAGGTGAATTTGAACCTGGGGTGTGTGTGTGTGCTCACAAACTGTTGTACCAACCAAGGAAATGCATGCAGTAAATCTAGATCCCCTGTTAAGACATATTCAATGGACAGCTCATTCTCCAAGGCTGTGAGAAGAGTGGTGAATGCCTCTGCCATGAACTCTGGTGCCCTGCCTATTTGATCACTTCCCCTTGGGCACCCAGAGGAAGGGGAAGTAGGCTATCTAGATGAGACCTGATAGGCTATCGTCATATAATGAGGGAGAAGATCCCCTTCTGTCAAAGGTCTATGGTAGGTAGGGCTGAAGAAGGAGGGAGGGTTGGAATGGGAAGATACAAGCAAAGGGATAGCTATCTGGATGTAATCTGAATAAATTATAATAAATTAAAATAAAAAAGAACAGCACCCAGAGAAGGAAGGACAGTATAGTAGAGGAATATAGAAGGGTTTCAGAGTACCAGGTTGGTGCAGTTCAGTTGAGTGCCATTGAATTGAGTTGAGGTCCTGCAGTTCAGTTCATCTGTTCAGTTTGTGCAGTTTTGTTTGTGGAGTTCAGAGGCAGTTTTTCTAAACAGAGCAATTCAGTAAGAATCTGAGAGAAGGAAGTTTGAATCAGTCAGCATGGACAGGAGTTTGAGTCAGAACAGCTTCATTGAACCAGCCAGAGTTCAGAAAGAACTAGAAAGAATGAGATTATTCAGGAGTACGTTTTGGAGACAGAAAACTTTGTAGACCTAAGTTAGCAGACAGAGGTTGGAAGTGAAGCCTTCAAGGCCAAGGCTTATAGCAGATCAGATATTATGGAGGGTAGAAGCTTCCAGGCCTAAGCCTAGGCTTAGGGATAGTTAGAAGAGAAATAGAAAAACTCTGGGCTTAGCACCAGTCATGCTTTTGTAAAGCTTAAGTACAGCTCTCAAGTCATAGCATCATCTGAGGAAATAAAAACAACTTTTACCAAAACAACAGAAGTAACTGTTGATCCAATGTTCTCTGGAAGGGACGGGTTGTGCTTGAGATTCAACCAAAGGCACCTGCTCTATTGCTTTTAAAAACTACTCTCTAGCTGCATTCAGTTATGGTGGTTTGAATGAGAGTGTCACCAGTTTCTGGCAGTATTTGGGAAAGTGGTGTAGTCTTGCTCTAGGACTTATGTCGCTGACGGTGGGATTTGAGATTGCATGGCCTGCTGATCTCTCTGCTTCTTACTCCTGTTACTACTTTCTAAGTCATGATAGATTCTTATTCCACTGGAGCCATAAGTCCAAATAAACTCTTCCTTCTATAGGTTGACTTCGTCATGGTGTTTCATCACAGCAACAAAAAGTGACTAATACAGTTGTGATATTTCATCTCTGTCATGAGCTCAAATGTACTGTTTTCTATCAAAACACGTTTAAAAAAATATGTTTGTTGAACTTTTCTTTAAATTCACAGACTGTATTGTATGTAAGGTACATGATATTTTGAAGTATATCTCTACTGTAGAATGGTCTTTTAGTAGTGAGCTTAATGCATTTATTTCATTTCCCATGAAAAACAGTTGACTCACCTCACTGAGAGCCTAGAATCATAACCTAGAAGACACATGATGGGTCTACTTTCTCCTACCATTTAGTCTCTATTTCCTATTGTGATCACTTAATTCCTTCAAAATCATCAAACTTGTACCATCATAGAACTAATTTTGTGGGAACAGATAACCCATTTTCTAGTTTTTAGTTGTGTTTTCATAATTGATCTAATGTGGATGATGTGATATTTCTGAACTAACCCTGTGGCTGAGCAGTAAAAGATCTCTCGTGGCTAAGCATATATTATACAGTTCATACCTGATGTGATGGTTTGAACCAGAATGGGTCCGATAGGCTCATATGTTTGAATGATTTTGTCCCCAGTTATTAGAACTGACTGGGAAGTATTAGAGTTATGGCCTTTTTGTAGAAGGTATGGAAAAGATGTATAAATGGGTGTGGGCTTTGAGGGCTCAAAAGCCCACACCAAGGTCCAGTTTCTCTCTCTGTTCCCTTAGGACCACAATATAAAGCTCTCAGCTACACCTCTAGTACCATGCCTGACTGCTTCCTGCCATGGTGATCATGGACTGACCTTCTAAAATTGTAAACAAGCACACCTAATGAAATGATTTATAAGTGTTTCCTTGGTCACGGTGTTACTTCACAGCAATGGCATAGAACTATGATTTCTAAGAATGGATTTAGCATCACTAAATATACTTATTTAATATTATTTAGTATTTAATAGTTTATAATAATAATTTAAAATATTTATCATCACTGTGTTCAACTGGAATAATAGGGGAGTTTTGCTATCCTAACCTTTATGCCAAATAAAGAAATAATCATTTACTATAAATTTTCTGACTCTGCTTTTCAACCCTAAAATTAAAGAAAAAATCTATAGGGAAAAGAATCACACTTGATAATTTTGAAAAAAAAAAATTGGTAGTGGACATTCTCTTTAAGTAGTTATGTTGAGCCTAATGTTTCTTGTGAGGGTCATAGAACAAATTTGACCTTTGTAAGAATAAATGTAACACCACTGGAACTGTCTCAAAAGAAACCTGTTCTCCATGATGTGGCGAAAATTTGCTGAACAATGTCTGTTCTACAAGCAGATGAAATGTGGTACACACACAGATGAAAGAAAGCATTTCCTGTAGACTCTTTGATAGTCTTAATTATAGGAAAGAATCTAGTTAACTTCAGTTTGGGTAGATGGCAGAAAAGGAACATCTGGTTTCTTAATCTAGAGGTATCTGAAGTGGGAGATTCTGAATTCTTTAAAAACTCAGTCGTGTCTTGCAATGTTTTGCTGGGAACTGTGTTGTGAGAGGGCACATGATGTTTTGCTGAAAACAGACACATGATAGGGCCCGTGATGTTTAGAAAGAATATAAATAGAACCCCAGAGAAAGTGAGGTGATGCTATTGTTTTGCTTGGCTATACAACGCTTTGTTGGTCTTTGCTGTTTTTTACTTTGTAGAGAGAAACACACCAGAGAACTTCTGGTATTCCTGCGGATGCTGGCCACTTCTGCTGATTCCTTGGAGCCTTGCTGTTTCTGCTGCATCATGCAGCAGCTACCGATTCCTTTTGCTGTTTGCTGTTTGCTATTTTACAACGAAGAATGGAATTGCTCCAAGGAACTACTTCTAACCAGGTGCACAACCCCTTTTCCCATTAACCTTCTTTCTCCTCTATTGCTGGTTGGTGAGTTAGAAAGGAGGTAGAAGCATTTAAGAACACCAAATAAAATAGGTTTTGAAAAATCTTAGCCTACAGGGACCCATAAATAAAGTTTTGAGTTCTTAAGGAGCATGGTTGGAATTTTCTATTGAACTTAATAGCAGATAAACAAATGCAAAATTTCTAAGTGCTATCTAGATGACTATCTTACATTGTTTTTCAGCCTGGTTTACTGTAGTTTAACTTGTTATAGAAGTAGATGAAACTCTAAATAGGTTTCTTTATAAATATTGTGTCATTTGAAATTCATTAATATCTCAAGATATCAAGCTTAGTAACCTAGATGACCAGGTACATTTTTTTTTTTCATTTGGTTTGACTTGCAATCAATTGTGTTAATAACAATGGGATTGAACTTCAAGGAAATGAATATCATTTACAACTAGCATCTTATTAATTGAAATCAAATCAGAGTAATGCATTATTATATTTGGTGCTCTAATATGCATAGTCCCCTGGTTTGATTTTTGGAGCCACAGAAATCCATTGATGTGACAATATGGTGTGCTGAGAACCCTGCTAGCTATCAGAAAAAATGGCACAGTATAAAGCATTCTTCTGAAATCCTATTTAATGAAAGATACTGTTTAAAGCTCCCTGAATGAGTTACAGCCTGGTGAGATATAAAAGCAAGAGAATCATTAGCATAGACAGTAGAGATGCTAGGCTGCAGTGCTTTTATATGCCAATTTAATGTTTGTGATTATGCTGCACAGATCCAGTCCTTCATAAACCCATTTCTATGGTAACAAGGGAATGTTGAAAGCCCTTAGCACACAAGGAAGACTTTAGAAATTTTTGGTTAGTGTAAAGAATACATTATCTTCTTTTAATGCACAAATTTGAGAAATTGAAAATTACTGAATAACACATGAAGTAGAGGATCCGACATCTTATAGATGAGCTTGCTGAAAGCCTCATTTGATAGCTTATTAAATGCAGCTGGTGTACCTAAAAGTAAGACTAGAGGGGAAAGAAAAGAGTTGAGTCTGTAAAATGCTTTAGTCTAAATAAGCCTTCAGCTCTTCGGTGATAGAAGAAAAGGCATACAATCTTCCTGCTGGAATTTGCTTTTAGGATCTCTTACAGTTTTTGAATGGGATATTGTGAGATGCAGCACAGATTTCAGGACCACATAAAAAAAGAAAAGATAACCCCTGGAAACTTCTAATAATCTGGTCGCCTTGTAAATGCTCTGTTTAGAAATTAACTCTGGGGACTTTGGCATTTATTTTCTCATAACAAGGGTGAATCGATTGTTCAATGGTTGAAAGCACACAATGCATATTGATCTGTCTCTGCGTAGCCACTCTCTCCCAGCAGGCACTTGGCTGCTTGCAACATATTTTAAAATAGGATTACTACGTATTAAATTACAATGACCTGGAGCAAAGGTCAACAAAAGTAAAATTGCCTTGGTTCATCATAGTTTGAAGCATTGCCATGAGTGGTTGTTTTGCTTGGTGGAAGCTGACCTGAGGATATATTTGGATGACTGTATCAAGGCCTAGAACTGAACAAAGCAAAGTTCCTAAAAATCATTCTTATAACTGAAATGTCAACATGACCAAATTTTCATACCATTAATGACAAAGATTTATGGAATTTTTATTATACAATATATTTTAATCAAAGCAGATGAAAATTTATAAAGCCACTTACAGAGTCCTGACCCAAGAAATTAGACTAATTTTATTCTATGTTGGAATGCAGATGTAGTTTGGAGCCTACATTCTTGAAATGAGCAGTGTACATTGTATAACTTATGTGATAAAAGATAGCTTTTAGAGGTCAGAGAGAACAAATGAACAGTCTCTCTTGGTTTTATGCGATAACAGGATGACTTTTTTTTCTGTTTTATTTACTTTCTGCTTATTTGCTCTAAGGTTGAGAAAGAATATAAGTAATTACCTTAAGAATCATCTAGAGAGGTGAACTGCACACTGTACACTGAGCTCCATGGTCTGGCCCATTGGCTCTGCCAGGGCCCAGAGGCATCCATAGTAGACCTCTCCCACCAATACCCTGCTTACAATGTCCCCCTGGGGCACAGCTAGCAGTACTGATCTAGACTCTGTCCCCTGAACTCTACTTGCCTCCTTCCCCAAGGAGTCTTGCTGGCATCAGGAACATCCATCCAATACCAGGGACAACCAGATGACTAAGGGACAGCATAAAAACACAACAACAAAAGCCAGAGCCCAGTTATCCTACTACAGCAAGCCCTGGAGATCTCAGAACAACTCAAGCACAATATTTCAAGCTGTACTATAGAGCAATAGTAAGAAAACTAACATGGTTTTGGTATAAAATCAGATAGATTGATCAGTGGAATAGAATCATAGACCCAGAAATAAACCCATACACCTACACATGCTTCTTTTTTGTTTGTTTGTTTTTTGACAAAAACAAAACAAACAAACAAACAAACAAACCCAAAATCATATGATGGAAAAAGGAAAGCATCTTTAACAAATGCTGCTGTTCTAACTGGATGTCTACAGAAGGAAGAATACAAATACATCCATATTTATCATCTTGCACAAAAATCAAGCCCAGGCGGAACAAAGACCTCAATATAAAACGGAATACACTAAATCTGATACAAGCGAAAGTGGGGAGTAGACTTTACCTCATTGGTACAGGAGACAATTTTTTGAACAGCTCATGGAACTAAAATCAACAATTAATAAATGGTACCTCACGAAACTGAAAAGCTTCTGTAAGGTAAAGGACATCTTCAATAGGACAAAACAGCATCGTATAGAATGTGAAAGGATTTTTACCATACCTACATCCAACAGAAAGCTAATATTCAAAATAAATAATAAAGAACTCAAGAAATCAGACACCAACTAAGTAACACAATTAAAATGGGTACAGAGCTAAATAGAATCCTCAACAGAGGAATCTCTAATGGCTGAGAAACACTTAAAGACATATTCGGTGTCTTTAGTCAACATGGAAATGAAAACAAAAAGGACTATGAGATTCATCTTACACCTCTCAGAATGACTAAGATCAAAACTCAAAGGAGAGCAATGCTTGCAAGCATGTGAATCAAGGGGAGCATTCTTCTTCTGCTGGCAGGAGTACAAACCTGAACAACTACTTTGGAAATCAATCTGGTGGTATAACAGAAAATTGAGAATAGTTCCACTTGAAGAACCATCTATCCCACTCCTGGGCATATACCAGGAGCATCTTAGGTAAAAGATGCTGTACCATATCACAAGGACACTTGCTCAGCTATGTTCATAGCAGCTTTATTCGTCATATCCACATTCTGAAACCAACGTAGATGTCTCTCAACCAAAAAATGGATAAAGAAAATGTGGTACATACCATTTGACTCTTTTTGCTTCTGGGTGAACTCACTCATTATGATAATTTCTAGTTCAATCCATTTGTCCACAAATTTCAGAAATTCCTTGTTTTTAATAGCTGAGTAGTATTCCATAGTGTAAATGTACCACAGTTTCTTTATCCATTCTTCTACTGAGGGACACGTAGGTTGTTTCCATGTTCTGGCTATTATGAATAAGGCAGCTATGAACATGGTTGAGCATATGTCCCTGTTGTGTGGTAGTGCATCTTCTAGGTATACTCTAAGGAGTGGAATAGCTGGGTCTTGAAGGGGTACGCCCCCATGAAAAACTTTACCTACCAAGAAAGTGGGTCAGAGGGGAGAAAATCGTATTGAGATTTTAGGGGTGAGAAGCCTGGGAGAATGAGGAAATAGAAGGATCCAGAGGGTCCTGGAAAAATACAGGCGGGTCTGGGCCCTGGAGTCCTCCTCAAACTATGGCACCAGCCAAGGAAAATATAGGCAGTAAACTTCGAACCCCTACCCAGTCTAGACGATGGACAGGACATTCTCCACTGTTAAGTGGAGAAGGGGATCTGACTTTCACACAAACTCTGGTGCCCCATATCGGACCATGTCCCTTGGACGGGGAGGCCTGGTGGCACTCAGAGGAAAGATAATAAGTCATCAAGAAGAGACTTGATACCCTAGGAGCACATACAGGGGGAGGAGGTCCCCCTCAGTCACAGACATAGGGGAAGGGAGTAGAGGGGGAAGCGGGAGGGAGGAAAGAAAGGGAGGATACAAGGGATGGGCTAACAATTGAGATGTAATATGAATAAATTAATAAAAAAAGAAAAAAAGAAAAAAAAAAAAGAAAATGTGGTACATTTATGCTATGGAATGCCACCTAGCTGAAATTTGTAGGCAAATTGATGGAACTAGAAAATATCATCCTGAGTGAGGTAACCTGGACCCAGAAAGATAGCATTGTTTATACTTATTTATCAGTGGCTATTAGCCATAAAGTAATGATCATGCTACAATCCATAGCCCCAAAGAAGCTAAGCAGTAAGGATAGCCCAAGGGAATCTCATCAAGAAGGGGAAATAAAATAGACAATGAAGGTAGATGGATGGAGGGACCTATGTGGCAAAGGAGGTAGGAAGGGGAATGTGGGTAGGTAGAAATCAGGTGTGGGGAGAGAGGTGGGAGAGAGAGCGGAAATTAGTGGTAGGCGTCTCCAGCTCCAAAGAGATGGAGACCTAGTTTGGGGAGGCTTCAGGGCATCTATGGGGTGACCCTAGCTCCGACTTTGAGTAGCAGGAGATAGGGAGCCTGAAGTAGCCACCTCCTGTAACCAGGCAGGACTTCTAGTGGAGGGAGGGAGACACCCACAGAACTTTGACTCAAATTTTCTCTAGCCTACGAAATGTGCAGTGATAAAGATAGAGGAGAGTTTGAATGATAAAGATGGGGTAGAGTTTGAGGAAATGGCCCAAGTTGGGATCCATCCCATGGGAGAGAGCCAACCCATTACTTGATGAATGATAATCTACTGTGCTTTCAGACAGGCATCTAGCATAACTACCCGGTGAGAAACTTTATCCAGCAGCCTGATGGGAAACAGACACAAAGAGACATGGTCACACATTAAGTGGAGCCAGGGGAGTTTTGTCAAATCCAAAGAAGGACTGAGAGAGCCAGAGCGGTCAAGGATACCCCCAAGAAGACCTACAGAGGAAACTAACCTGGGCCCATGGGGACTCACAGAGACTGAAACACCAACCAAAGAGAATGCATGTCCTGGACCCAGGCCTCCTAGAAATATGTAGCAAATGAGCAGCTTACTCAAGATAATGCATTTTCTAACACTTGTAATGGGGGCTGTCTCTGACTCTGTTGCTTTCCTCTGGACTCCCTTCCCATAGTTGGGCTGCCTTCTCTGGCCTAAGTAGGAGAGGATGCTTTTAATCCCACTGTGACTTGATGTGCACCGGTGGGTTGGTACTGATGGGGGCAGCCTCCCTTTCTCTGAGGAGAAAAGTAGAGGATAATTGGGGAAGGGTCTGGGAGAGTGGAACTGGGAGGAAAAGAGTGGAAGGGCTGAGATTGGGATGCAAAGTAAATAAAAATAAATAAATGGGAAAAAAGAATCATCTAGAGCTTAATATTTTTTTCTTACTTTGTAGACCATGGTGGCCTTGAATTCACAGGAATCGTCCTGCCTCTGCCTCTGGAGTGCTGGCATTAAAGGTGCCTGCCACCACCTCCTGGCTTATATAGAGCTTTAAAGGGAATGTCTTCATAATTAGTATAAGAGAATAAGAAGACACCCAGTGTGAGTATATTAGCATTTGACAAAACATGGTTCTCCCAATGTGTGTTTTGTTTTGTTTCCTCAGATCGTGTCACCGTATATCTCTGTTTGGCCTGAACTTTGCTGTGTAGACCAGACTAGCTTCAGATCCACCTTCTTCTGCCTTTTCAGTGTTAGGACTAAATTGTTGCATGATTTCACCACACAGCACAGTATTTTTGACCTCTAGGAAGAAACATAAAAAGGCATTATTTCTGTCTTCCTACCCATCCATTCGTATTCCCTCATTAGATGTAAAAGGCTGTTTCTCATCTCTCAGAATGTTTCCTCTGTTAACCGTTTAGGGGAACATGCTCATTCATCGGTGTAGCAAGCCTTTCTTGGAGAAAGCCACAGGCCAGAAGTATAAATTTGAAGCTCTTATTCAGAGAATTTGCCACTCTAGATCTAGCTGTCCTCTTTGTCATACCCTTTTATTCCTTGTGATTCTTTTCAGGAAAGAGATGTGTGATTTAGTGTTTCTGAAAACCAGGTACTCAGTAATAAATGTTTCTGTGATTGTTTGGTCTGGAAGGTATATGGCAAACTTTTAAATTTCTATTGAACATCATACTCTAGCTTTTATTCTTACTATAGCCTCACATTTAAGCCCAAGTCTTCTTTTTGGCATTCTTTTCTTTTCACCAAGACTTCTTTATTATTATTATTATTATTATTATTATTATTATTATTATTATTATT
>OU015743.1:12179805-12200317 GCA_907169655.1 Acomys percivali | reverse complement strand
TATTATTATTATTATTATTATTATTATTATTATTATTATTATTATTAATTCAGATTATATCCTGATTGTTCTCCCCTCACTGTATCTTCCCATTGCTTCCCTCCTTCCCTCCCTCCCTCTCTGCCTCCCCCTTTCACTGTATTCCTCTCTAGACCTCTGAAAGAAGGGGAACTCCTCTCTGACCACATGACCACAGCCTATCAGGTCTCAGGGGTCAATTCACAAAGACTTCTTAAATCTCAATAACACTTTGTGCAAAGGGCTTAACCAGCTCCTCACTTAGTTTTTCCTCTCTTGTTCCATTCTCTTTTCTTTCTCTTTCTTTTTCTAATGTTTGGTTTTTAGAGAGAGAGATTTTACTGTGTAGCCTAGACTAGTCTTGATATCCAGGCCTTCTGTGCTCAGCACCCCAAGGTCTGAGGTTACAGGTGTGTGCTGCAGCACCTAGTAGCTTGTTTTGACATTGTTGACTTTTCTGCCAGCACTGCTTTTAATTTTTTCTATGGCATCTAAGGTGTATAGTGTTTCCCCAAACTCCAGGTAATCTTTGAATTCTCTGGAGTGGGCACAGTAGGCTTTTTAGCAACCCCCAGTAGTGCATACTTAGGTTAATTTCCTTTAATTTCTTCCAAAGCACATTTCATTTGACTAGGTAGACATTTAATAATACAATCACTTGTTGTTGGATTCCCTTAACTGGAATGCAAACTTCTTGTAGTTAGGCGACTCGTGTTTTGATATTTCTTCTGCATCCTGAACATTACGGGGCATAAGTGCTAATGAGAAACCAGACTTAGTCTATTTTGTAATCAGGAGCCATTTCGATAATACCAGTTCAGTTATGTTTTTGTTTACTGTACAACTTAATTTTTTTTCTCAGAATTGGACTGCACCTCACTCCATGAACACAGAATGGTTAGGTAACAGATGTTCCCAGAAGATTTTCTTTACTGCCTAGTGTCACTTCTGTAGCCATGCTTGCTTGCAAAATCCCCCACCTTATAAGAAGAACTTGAGAAACTGACTCAGGACTGCTCTCTTAAACCTGACTTAGTGTGAGATAGCTGCCAGACAGGCTCTGGTGAGCACAGAAAAAAGATTGCTTTGATTTGGCCATAATTTATGGTCAGTGGTCTTTTTTACTCATTTATGGGTTCAACATTAACTAAACCCCAGTTGAAGAACTAAAACACAAGCATAATTTTAGAGATGAAGGCCCTCTCCACAATGTCTTCTGTGTGAAGATCAAAACATTCACCAGCACTGAGGTTGCCTCAGCTACAATTCACGACCCCTCAACAAAGATGGAAAACTGAAAGGCCAAACCTATTTCTTCACATTTATGAAAATTTAAACTTCAACATTTTATTTTGACCTCAGAATTTTTACATTTTTTATTCATTGGACCCTTATGATAATTTATTTTTAAATAGATGTCGTCTATCTTCTGGAAAAAGAAGAAAAACTGTGAGCTGAAAACTTGGGATGGGAAATGGTTCCATAAGCAAAGTGCCTGGCATACAAGCCTGAGTTTGACTTTGGATTCTAGAGCCCATGTAAAAAATTGAGTGTGGCGATTTGCAACTGTAACCAGAGCACTGAGGAGATGCAGATAAGATAGTCTCTGGAGGTCACTGATCAGTTGATTGTACACAGTGGGTGAGCAGCAGATTGAGCAAGGGACTCTATTTCCAAAAGGAAGATAGAGAGCAGTAGAAGAGAAAGCAAGTGTTGACCTATGGAATTTACATACATGGTCACATATATGTGCTCATATGTGTGGTTGGGTGAATGAATCAGAGCTTAAGAGTGGTCATTTTTATAAATAATCTTATATTTTACACACACACACACACACACACACACACACACACACACATACATATATATGTCAGATGACTCACTACTGCCTGTAACTCTGTTTATAAGAGACCGGACACCCCTTTTAGGCCTCTAAGTGCACTGCACTCACTGCACATAATGTAAAAATAAAAATAAAAATAAAAAAATTTATGCAATAGCTTTGGTTTGTTCCTGGTATGGGGCAAGCCTACTTAGTTCTAGTGGTCATAGGTTAATATTTGAATATAAAATATTAATATAATATTTAGAAAACCTAGCAGTTCATTCATCATACAAATTAACCTCATATAGTGAATCTCAAGCAATCTATTGGAAAAAGAAATGACAGGGACACTTAGGAGAAATGTCATCATACAAGGAGGGTCACTGCTCAATCAAGGTGATCAAGGGCAATCATTTAAAATATAAGACATAATTCCAAGGGTTTAGAAACAATTGCTGAAATAGTACCACTCAGTTACTTTTGAGCAGACTTAATATTACTTAAAAATGTAGAGATTGTAGACCTCTATTCGGTGTATAATCTAATACGTAAACAAACATACAACATAAGGAAGTCTTATTGGTGAATAAATGAAGTTGTGAAGTTCCAGAAAACCCCTGAAAGGAGGGACTTTCTCTGCTACTCCAATTCCCCTTTGAAATGCTTCAGTTTCGTTCCTTGAGAGGACTCTGCCATGGTTTTCTATCTAAACCTTACTCACACAGAGAGGAGTCCTCTCCAAGAAATCTGTCATGTTAATATGCGGAGAAAAGGTTTCCCATGTAAGCCAGGAGTCCAGCACTCACTAGTGTGTGTACGGCGTATTTCTCTGTTGCCTCATCTGCTTCAGTGGGAGAGCATCTTCTTTATCCCCCTCCTTCCTTCTTTTCTGTCTTCACTTCTGCCTCCTTCTCCCTTGGTTATTTTACCTACCGTCCAGTGAATAGACATGCTTCCATTTGAAATGCTGAGTGTAGTTATGGCAACAGGCAGAGTTCTTGAAAGGTTGGGTTACAGGGAGATTTAGATTTAAATCAATTTTTCTTGTGATCTATAAATTGCTTGATTTGAGGACACTTCTCTTCTTTCAGGTCTCTTTTTTAAATAGTTTTGTACTTTAAGTGTTTTAAAAATGAACTTTGACAATATGTGAAACCTGCTGGACATCTGTCAGTTCTGCTTACTATTGCCGATCTTTACTTTCTATCTTGTTTTTTATTCATTTGCAATTGCGTCATGAAAACACATTCTCAGTGATACTCCTGGCTGATCTGTGTGTGGTGCTCCTTAGATGAGAGGAGAAGTAGAAGAGAAAGGAAAGCATTCAATGTAGCAAGGGGTTTGTTTTTATCTTTAGTAGTCACATGATCCTTTAAAAAAGTATGCTGTGCTTTCTCTTTTCCTTTTTCTTTCATTTCTTTGTTCTTCCTTTTGACATATTATCCATTTCCTTGGCTAAAATACAATTCATAAACTTTGATGTACTGGCTTGTGAGTAGACATATGTATAAAAACACAACTCAGTTTCAGAACAACAATAATGAAGAATGTGAATGCTCATAATAAATAATTTAACTAAGAAAAAAATTTTTTTATACTGGTGATGAGATTGTACCTGATGAACCGCTGTATTTTGAAAGTACTATTAATTTGCAAATAGTTGTAATATGTCTAACCTACTGAACAATATAGCGCAATAGAAGAGAACATCAACTGTTTACCCTACTGGCTGTGTGGCTGACTGGTAGCTGTGGCTTGCTCCTGTTTTCCAGCATCACAGAACAGTAGCATAGTACACATCTGTAGCCCAGAAATAATTATCCACTAATGTCAACACAAGAAATCATAAATGGAGTCATCGCATGTTGAGAACTGTTTGTGTATTTCCCTAAGTCACAAGACGATGAACCGAAACTGTAGTCACGCACCATGTAAAATGTTTCAGGCAATTACGGACTGGGTTAGTTGCAGTGGTCCCAGAATGCAGCTGAAAATGATTATTTCCCATAACACTGCAGTGATCATAGTGGCCTTGCACAACATTGTTCTCATACAGTTGCAGTGATGGTGAATCCTAGGAACTATAGAACGTGTATTTACTTACAGTACATAATGTGTGATGGTGATAATAAAAGAGCTTTACTAGTTTATGTATGTGTACTACACTTTATGGTATTCTAAGATTTTACTTCTGCTTTTAAAATCTTTTACTGCAAGCTCCATGGATCTTGGAAGAGAACCTACGACCACCACTTTAATAATCCAGCATAATTCCTAACAACATTGTCAATATTTATCCTTATACTCACACATACATGTGGTTTTCACCCTTCATCAAAGAAACATCCTTTTGAAACAGATGGAGACAATTACAGAAGTCCACGACCAAACAGAACGCAGAAGTCTGGAGCCCAGTGCCATGAATACTTATCCAACGCTTACTACTAATGCTCAGCAAGCAGTGCACAAGAGGGACCAGGAGTTTGTTGTGGGATTGTGTCTGCTAGAAACATCAGAGAGGCCACATGCATGAAGTTTCGTTAACATAGCTGCCTAAAGGACACCTGAGCAAGAATGAAGATACCAATGGACTTGTTTAAATGGAAATGGGGAAGCTTGTGGGGCCTCAGCCAAGGACAAAGAGCTTTGAGCAACTGGGACATGCTGGAAAAAATGATCTTCTCCAGGAAGGGCCTATCAAGTGGTATCTATTAACAAGTGTCTATATGGGCTGAGCAGATTGTACTTACATATTTAAGAAAAAGTGTAACAGCAATTTTAAAAGAGGGGGGCATGAATTTGAAAGAGAGCAAGGACTAGTGTGTGGGAAGGGTTGGAAGAGGAAAGGAAAGAGGGGAAGTGTAATTATATCATAATATAAAATAATATTATAATAATTAAAAACAATATCCCAAATAAAACAAGTTATATACTATCAAAACCATGTTTTATTTTAGAACAGAATGCCACCTTGTATTTACAGTATGTCTGGACCATACTCAAAGGCCATGTTGAAAGATTAGCCATGCCATGATGGTACAACTCTAAGATACTGGCAGAAAACTTATGTTTTGTTACATTTCACAGGACATACTCTCATCAAACCTATCAGAATCTGACTGTGCTCAAGCATATCTTATAATGACATCAAATTTTACCTTATTCAACTGGTTCAACATGGCATTTAAATCCAACATTTTTTCCCACTGGTGATTTATATTTCTGATAATGTGTAATATTAATTCTAATTTTCCTAAACTAAATCTAATTTTGTTTCATACCCATATTTCCTTTTTACTAGCTTCATTTGTCTAGCTTCTGTTCCCTTACTGAAATGTGAAAAAAAAAAAACATTCAATTTAACATAAACTGAAAGTTCATCTTTACTTCACACCATTACTGATGGTAAATGAGCCAGATTCATTCTTAGCCATTTAATCACTTTCTTAGGGAGCTATATTTCTCTTTTGTTTGTAGACCCCAAAATAGCTTCTATTCTACATTGTTATGTTGCACAGAAGAAACTTTAAATTAAGTATTATTTGAAACAAAAATCTGTTTCTGAAATAAAATGCTTTAAACTGCATTGTTTAATATTTGAAATGCCTATAGTTTTCTCTTATGATGAACTAGTTACTTTAATTTTCACTTGTTTGTGTGTGCCTGCTTTTCTTCTTTCCTTCCTTGCTTCCTTCTTTCCTTCCTTCCTTCGTTTATTTCTTTCCTCTTTTTTTGGTGTTTTTCTTTGTTTTTGTTTGTTTGTTTTGTTTGTCTGTTTTCTCTGTGTGTAGCCCTGGCTGTTCTGGAACTTGCTGTATAGGTCAGGCTGGCCTCAAGCACAGAGACTTTCTTTCCTCTGCCTCCCAAGGGCTGGGAATACCACTGTGCTCCACCTTACTTGGTGTTTGCACCACACCTAGCAATTGTGCATTTTTTTTTCAGTGTTTACTTACTTGTTTCACACTTGGCCTCTTCAAAATTGACAAAAAGACTATGTTAAGAAGCTATGGAAAGGGTTAGCATAGTTAGTTGCTGTTATCCAATCTTAGGCAATATATACAATAACAGTTCTCCTCGGGAAATTTTATATCAGTTTTTTTTAATTTTTAAATTTTAATTTTTTTAAATTTACATCCCATTTGTAGCCCCCTCCACAGTCACCTCCCAATCCCATCCTCCCTCTCTCATTCCCCTTCCGCCATCCCCTAATCCTCAGAAAGGGAAGCCCTCTTCCCTAACATCTGACCTCAGCCTACCAAGTCTCATCTGGACTGCGTGTATCCTCTTCCTCTGTGGCCTGACAAAGCCCCCTAGCTAGGGGGAAGTGATCAACGTGTGGGGCCAGAGGCAATGTCAGAAGTAGCTTCTATTCCCTGTATTGGGACCCACAAGGAGACTGTGCTGCCTATCTACTACATCTGAGCAGAGAGTCTAGGTCCTCACCATGCATGGTCCTCGGTTGGTGCATCAGTCTCCGCAGCACCTCCGTCTTCTACCTGGATTGGTTGCCTCCACTGGTCACCATGTGAAGCTCCTGAGCCCTCCAGGTTCCTCTATTCCCCAACTCTTCCATAAGACTCTCTGTGCTCCACTCTTGAGTTTGGCTATGAGTCTCAGCATCTGTTTGGATATCCTGCTGGGTGGAGTCTTTCAGGGGACCTCTATGATAGGCTTCTGTCCTGTTCCTTTTCTTCAACTGCTTCTGAGGTCTATTCTATTTGTCCTTCTAAATAAGAAGTAAGCATTCTCCCTAGGGTCTTCCTTGTTATTTAGTTTCTTTTTTTAAAAATTAATTTATTCTTGTTACATCTCAATGGTTATCCCATCCCTTGTATCCTCCATTCTCCCCTCCCTCCCATTTCCCCCTTATTCCCCTCCCCTATGACTGTTCCTCAGAGGGATTACCTCCCTCTGTATATGCTCATAGGGTATCAAGTCTCTTCTCAGTGACCTGCTGTCCTTCCTCTGAGTGCCACCAGGTCTCCCCCTCCAGGGGACATGGTCAAATATGAGGCACCGGAGTTTGTGTGAAAATCAGACCCCACTCTCCACTCAACTGTGGAGACTGTCCTGTCCATTGGCTAGATCTGGGTAGGGGTTTAAAGTTTACCAACTGTATTGTCCTTGGCTGGTGCCATAGTTTGAGCGGGACCCCTGGGCCCAAATTCTTTAGGTATGTGCATTGTAGTCTACTACATTTGCTTTCGGTGAAGCAAAGGCCTGCACTTTTGGGATACTAAAACTATCACGATAATGTTTCTTTATAAACCTTCCGCATATTCATATAAATTTGTTTTTAGCTATTGACCTTATGACATGAATTTCTTCTTTAAGCCATTTTATTTATCTCTTTTTTTTTGAGATTATTTATTCTCAAAATACCTATGGGCCATACTTAATGCAAAGACATTATCAGCCTTAAATTTTTAGTTGCATCTCATACCCACCCTCCTTGTTTTAGAAAACCACTTAAAGTAAGTTTGCCTAAAGCAAGTGCTTCTTTATTGTTTTCTAATTGACAATCCATTTCCTGAGCTTGTACAAAGTTTGGTGAATTCTTTCTATCAACGTTTGTTTAAGAATTATAATTAGAAGTCTACCACTATGACGATTGAAAGTTTAAAAAATGCAACATAAAATATGGCCTGATAATGAATGATCAACAAGTACCATGCTGTAACTCTCCCACCTTTACTATTGCAGTTGTGTTGATGGGCATTGGCTTGTTATGTTCATAAAAGCAATTTCTACCGGAACCTTCCACCTCTTAGACTTGTATGGAAATGTGAATAACCGCACAATTTAAACTTAAAATACTTCGATGTGAATTTCCTATCCCCCAAAAAAACCTCTGATGGAAGAGGAAACTAGTTGGAATTAGATAAAAATAAGCAATGGAAATTGTTACTATAGTTTTGCTGTGTAAATATAATTACATATTTATTTACTTTCTATATGTTTTATTATCATGGGCATGGCACATTCTTTTAACTCAATTTAAGAAACAGCTTTTTCTTCAATCATTTTAGGTTATTGCAGTCTTGAATAATAAAACAATCATCAGACCAAAGATTTTCCCAGAATTTCTTAAGTTTTTTGATACATGTAGGTCAATACATATCTTTGCTATGCCCTATGCTTGGAAATAACATCTAAAAATCTAGCCAACACTCTCAGAGCCTCCTTACCTTCCTAGATAATTCCTTTTCTATCTTTAATAACTCATTGGCTACTTTTGAAATTGTATTTTAATTACATTTATCCTGTTTCCTCTGGCGAAACCTTCTTATAACTCTTCTTTTCTCTCCTACTTGTTATTGGATGGAAGAAACGAGATGCTTTGAACATGTCCTTCTGTGAGACAATGGCACTTTCCCAGGTCTTCTATCTTTAGTTCCCTAACCTAGCCAGACCTGTCTGTATTAGATTATGTAACTCAATATTTTAATTTGTAATCTAGGCAGTAGCTTGAAAGCTCTCCCTAGACTGACCTTTCTGTGGTTTATCCCTCAGGGAAAATTTCAGGCAATATTACTTAAAAATAGATTGCAATAGTCTTGTGAGCATGTCCATGTCCCCCCTGCCATGTCATATCTTTATTGACCTACTTTTTCTGAGATAAACTCAGTTTTGTTGAGTAAACTTCACTGGTAGAGGCTCATCTGGGTTGATAGACTATGATCATGATTATCTCATGAGGTTTAAATGATCTTGTAAAAGTATAATGTATTATATATTTGGCTACAAATGAATGATTATAAATGGGATATAACACTGATATTTATCAAATTTTAATACACTAGTAATATAGTGGCTATCTCTAACATTTAAGATTTAATACATTTTAAATGAATAATCATTTGCATAGTTCAAAAATATAAGAGCTGTAAATTGTAGGCTGTAGCAGTTTTCCCTAAAGCATCATTTCCCAGCCACCTGACCTTCCTCCATAGAGGAAACCAAAGCTAAACCTTTATTAAAATATTTACACAACTATTACACATACACAGAAAAATTTTAATGTACATGCCTTTTATAATTTTAGATAAATAGTATAACAGTATAGTAACAAATATGGAAAGTTTATCTCAAATTAGTTCATAAAAATCTTACTTATTCAGCCTGGAGATACAGTTACCAGAAATGGTTTAATTGGGCTTAATCTCCAGTACCATAAGAAAAAGGGAAAACTCTGACTATGTCTTTATTATACATGATATGTGTATATCTACTATAGTTTCTTAGGCCTTTTTCCTATGAATAAATATTTACATTGTTCCACAATTCAAATTAACATAAACTGTGCTACGTTGAGACTTTATCCTTCATTTGTTGATATGTACCTTGCTGATCATGTATGATTTGTGTATAGCAGGCGTCAAGTCAGTGATGACCAAATGCATGTCCATTCTGATGTAGTTATTTGTTGCCTTGTCTTATAATTTAGTGCAGTTTTTCTTCTGCTAAGTCAAATTTACAAGCATTCCTAATTAAAATAGTATTTTGAATCGGTTGTTATGGCACATGTCTATAAGGAGCAAGAAGTTTCCCTTGAGTTTGTGATTAGACACATAAAGAGTATGGGACCATACAGTGTTACAGAGAGAGAACTTGTCTCTACAACAACAAAAAACTAACAAACCAACAAAACAGGCAAACAAGAAACACATTACATTTTTTTATTGCAGACACGAAGGTGTGTTATTTTGTTGAGTTCTATTTTGAAGAGTAAAATGAAATATAGCTAATTTACTTATTAAAAGAAGAGCTATTTTATGCATAATAATAGTAAATTATTATTATTATTATTATTATTATTATTTTTATTTTTATTTTTATTTTTATTTTTATTATTGTATTTACAGGTCTCATCTAACCTGAGCTGGAACTTGTCATATAGCTGAGAAGACCTTGAATTTCTAATCTTACTTTACCAAATACTGGGATTACAGGTATGCACCACCACGCTCTACTTTTCTTTCTAGTTCTAAATCTAATTTTAGTTGTTAGAAATCCTGATAAGGCTAAGTTTAGTTTCTGCTGTTTCCAAGGCTAGGTATTGATTATGGGAAAAAGAAGTAGGCATGCACTTTGGCCTGACTTCACAATAAATCCTGGCATAAATCTCCATCTCTCTATAGTGACATCTTCCCCTTCCTTATCTGTTATGGCACATGCCTTTGTCTCGCCAATTTTACTTGACTGGAAATCACACATCCCATAGCTCTAATAAGATGCTGGGAAACAGTTAAGCATCTCTTACAGAAGATATGCAAACTAAATGAAAGGCTTTGACCAGAATTCAATGTGAAAGTGCGTGGCAGGAGGGGTACAGATCTTTGCTCTGTAGGGAGTTGGGTCCACAGTGACTTCTGACAAGCTCATGTTTCCGTCTATTTAAAATTTAACTACAATTCAATAAAGAAGGCTCCAGAATAAAATTGTGAGTGCGAACCCCATGTTTTGCATGAATTTCTAGGCTGGCTCAGCTGAACAATGGGCTTGTGGTCCTATGCTAGCCAAATGAGTTCAGCATTTATCTTCCCATGACATGCCCAGTCAGGGTCCACTAGGGGCGTTCTGCAGCTGTGTGGCTTTTCAAACAGAATGGAATATCTCCTCTGTAGTCAACTTTGCATTATAGTCTTCTTACTTTTCTTTTTCTTTCTCTGTCTCATTCCTCTCTTTGTGCTACTTAATAGATGTTCTCCAGCTTCTTATATTACTCAGTGACAGATGCTTTTATATATGGCAATTGCAGAGAGACTTTGAACTAAGAGATGGCCTTAAATTCAAGATGACACTGTATTGATATACTTGGCTAAACCGTGCCTTAAAAATGTAAGCAGGGAACCACATTGATGTCTGTGATGCTAGCCGCACCCGAAACCATGTGGCCATTCATGATCCATGCTGCCATAGAGTGCTGTGGGCAGGGAAGCTTCTTTTGTTGTGGTGTCTGTGACTGCAGGCTCATAAGTGAGACTGAGAAACACTGACGGCTTCTGTAACAAATCCTCACTCCATACAAAACCAAACCAAACCACCACCACAACAAACCCCAGACCAGACAGGAAGCTATTAAAGGGAGGCATTAAGAATTAGGATAAAGATGCTGGAGTGTGGCTTTTCCCAGTTGATGGCTTCTGGTGAGGGTCAGGGGTGAGGGCGGGGTGTCCAGAAGGACTCAGTTTTCTTTAAGGGGGAGCCTATTGGGAGTTTGACCATACTCCAGTGAGTATGTGGGCAATACAATTTGGACCCGTGTTTTTTATCTTTTCTTTTTTTTATTTTACTAATTTATTCGGATTACAACTCAATTATTATCTGTCACTTATATCCTCCCATTTCTCCCTCCCTCCTGCTTTAACCCTATTCCCTTCCCCTAGGTCTATGACTGAGAGGGACCTCCTCCCCCACTATATGGTCATAGGCTATCAAGTCTCATCTTAGTAGCCTGCTTATTCTTTCTTTGAGTGCCATCAGGCCTCCCCAACAAGGGGAGGTGGTCAAATATGGGGAAGTAGAGTTCATGTGCAAGTCAGTTTGTGGAGAATGTCTTGTTCACTGGGTAGATCAGAGTAGGGGTTCGATGTTTACTACTCATATTGTCCTTGGTTAGTGCAGTAGCTTGAGTAGACCCCCACTGGGCCCCAGTCCACCCATCATGATTTTCTTCTTGTGGGTTTCCAGGACCCTCTTGGTCCTTCTATTTCTCTATCTTCTATATTTGTCTTACCGAGAGTCCCAGTGGGATGTCCTCACACCTATCCCAATCTCCAGGTAAGTGAAGACTTTCATGGGACATGAATTTTGGGCTAGTGCCCAATTATAAGTGAGTATATACCATGCGAGTCTTTCTGCTTCTGGGTTAACTCACTCAGTGTGACCATTTCGAGTTCCATTCATTTGTCTACAAATTTCGTGATTTCCTTGGTTTTACTAACTGAGTAGTATTCCATTGTGTAAATATACCACAGTTTCTTTATCTATTCTTCAACCGAGGAACATTTAGGCTGTTTCCAAGTTCTGGCTATTATGAATATGGCTGCTATGTACATGGTTGAGCATTTGTCCTTGTTGTGTGGACGAGCATCTTCTGGGTATATTCCAAGGAGTGTGATAGCTGGGTCTTCAGGAAGCCCTAGTCCCAGTTTTCTGAGATAGTGCCAGATAGATATCCAAAGTGTTTGTACAAGTTTGCATTCCCACCAGCAATGAAGGAACTTTCCTCTTTCTCCATATCCTTGCCAGCATGTGGTGTCACTTGAGTTTTTTATCTTAGCCATTCTGATGGGTGTAAGATGGAATTTCAGAGTCATTTTGATTTGCATTTCTCTGATGACTAAAGACGTTGAGCATTTCTTTAAGTGTTTCTCAGCCATTCGATATTCCTCTGTTGAGAATTCTCTGTTTAGTTCTGAGCTCCATTTCTCAATTGGTTTATTTGGTTTGGTGGTGTTTAATTTCTTGAGTTCTTTATATATATTGGATATTAGACCTTTTTCAGACGTAGGGTTGGTGAAGATCTTTTCCCAGTCTGTAGGCTGTCGCTTTGTTCTGTTGACAGTGTCTATTGTCTTACAGAAGCTACTCAGCCTCATGAGGTCCCATTTATTAATTGTTGACCTTAAGGCCTGGGCTGTTGGTGTTCTGTTCAGGAAGTTGTCTCCTGTGCCATTGTGTTCCCGGCTTTTCCCCACTTTTTCTTCTACTCAATTTAGGGTCTTTGGTTTTATGTTGAGGTCTTTGATCCACTTGGACTTGAGTTTTGTGCATGGTGACAAATATGGGCCCAATTGCATTTTTTTTTACATGTAGACATCCAGTTAGACCAGCACCATTTGTTGAAGATGCTATCCTTTTTCCCTTGAATAGATTTGTCTTCTTTGTAAAAAATCAAGTGACTATATGTATGTGGATTCATTTCTGGGTCTTCAATTCAATTCCATTGATCAACCAGGCTTTTGATGTGCCAGTACCATGCTGTTTTAATTACTATTGCTGTATAATACAGCTTGAGATTGGGCATGGAGACTCCTCCTGAGGATCTTCTATTGTGTAGGATTGTTTGGCTATCCTGTTTTTTTTTTTTTCCATATGAAGTAGAGAATTGATCTTTCAATGCCTTTAAAAATTGTGTAGATATTTTGATAGGGATTGCATTGAATCTGTAAATTGCTTTTGGTAAGATGGCCATTTTTTACTATGTTAATTCTCCAGATTCATGAACAAGGGAGATCCTTCCATCCTCTGATGTCATCTTCAATCTCTTTCTTCAGAGATTTAAAGTTTCTTTCAAACAAGTCCTTCACTTGCTTGGTTAAAGTTACTCCTAGGTGTTTTATATTGCTTGTGGTTATCATGAAGGGTGGACTTGTGTTTTTAATTGTTTGTTATGGCAAAGATGGGGGTGTGGGATGGGCATAAGGGTAAGATGGTGAACCGGGGAGGAAGGAGACATAAGTGTGATTGGGCACACTGAATGAAATTCCCTAATAACTAATAAAAATATTATGTTGGGAAAACTTATGAAAAATAAGCTCATCTTTGCAACTTTGAGGAAAATATTTTATTTTAGTTATTCAAACTTTTGCATAACAACTGGACAGAAATATTTCAAGAATGTAGATAAAGGGAATATTGTCATCAATCAACAAAAATCTAGTCAATACTTGCTAATCATTAATTTAATAAGAAGATGATACACATTGTTTTCAAGCACTCCTCAGACATGTACAAAGGCAACCTTTTTGAGGAGAAAATAAACATGATTAAATTTAAAATTTCTTAAAACCATCCGTAACTATTCTTCAAATACTAAGAAGTTAAATTATAAAATGAAATGAAAGCCGGGCATGGTGGTGCATACCTGTAATCCCAGGACTTCGGAGGCAGAGGCAGGCGGATCGCTGTGAGTTTGAGGCCAGCCTGGTCTACAAAGTGAGTCCAGGACAGCCAAGGCTAACACAGAGTGACCTTGTCTCGAAAAACCAAAAATAAAATAAAATAAAATAAAATGAATATCTGCAGCATTTTATCTTGTAAAACTCTCCAGTGTTAGGAAAACTTTGATATGTATCAATATCAATATACTAACCACTATCCTGAATTTCCCAGGAATGTTTTCATACAATAGTACTGAGTATAACTTCTGCTGCAGCTTTTAGACACTCATACTCTGAGCAATGAACTTATAGTGTATAAGTCTAAATGGCAATCTCAAAAGAAACTTTAAAAGTTACACTGAGTAAAAAAAAAAATAAAATAAAGCAAAACAAATTTGCATGGAATGGCTGAAGCACTTTTAAATGAAAATTTATAACATTAAATGCGTATGTTGAATAAGAAACAATAAGCCACAAGCCAATTATCTAGAGTCTAGCATCAAGAATCTGGCACTGGGACTAAATTAAATCCAAAGCAAAAATTCCTTTGTGAATATAAATATAATATTAAAACACAGAATTTAGAATTCCTTGAAAAGAGCATAAGCAATAGGAATTTGTTCCAAAGAAAAAGCTTGACTCAAGTCTGGAAAAAAATAAATTAATAAACTCACTGTATATTCAGTGGAAACAGAAGTTACATGATCTCCATAAAAGGAAAACTTGACAAATTACAGTCTTATAATAAAACATCTTAGCAATGCAGACAACAACAGTAGGTCTAAAATTTTTGTTCACAGAACAAACCTAAGACCATACTTCTTAGACCACAAACAATACTAGCTTATTGAAGTCTGTCCCATTTTTTTTAACATGCATGGAGTCATATTAATACACTGTAGTGGGTAAAATAAGCAAAAGGTATTCATGGCAGAAATAAAGATAACTAACTGTCCTATTGGTAGGTAACACAGCTGTCTATGCAGAAGTAACAAGAAATTAGTAAAAAAAAAAAAAAAAAAAAGAAGATGAAGAAGAAGAAGAAAAGAAACTAGTCAAAGCACCTCTGAAAACTAATTATAACCTCACCAAAACCTCAATATATAAGAATAATCTAAATTTAATTTTAGTTTATATTCTAACAATAAATTTGTAATCACTGAAACAAACAAACAAACAAAAAACCAAACACCTTCTATATTTGGTAGCATCTACAATTCACAGTGGTAAAATTTTACTTAGAAGTAACTCTGGCAAAACATCACATAGAAGTTGTAGGGAAACTGTACAAAACACTGAAAAAAGAGATAGTAAACATCTAAATTAATTAAAAATATATAAGGTGCATGGGTGAAAATATTGGACGTGGTAGAACAATCAATTCTTTCAAAATGTGTATAAAGGTTTAGTACAATTCCTAATATCTCATTACTCTTAGAAATATAAACAAAATTGTCTTAAAATATATATATGAAAAAGCAAAGCTATTGAAAAACCAAGTTGCAAATATTTTTATTCTATAACTGTGTCTCTGTGTGGATTTATACACATAAGTAGTGAAACTACCTATGGAGGCCAGGTGAGTCAGATCTCCTTTGAGAAGTTATGGGTGGGAGTGAGAGGTCTACAATGGTTGGTTTGTGTCTAACTTGGGTCCTGTGCAAGAGCAGTGTGTGCTCTAAATGTTGAGCCATCTGACTAGACCTGCATAGTTAAATTAGAAAAAAAAAAGAAGGAAAAAAAGGAGGGGGAGGAGGGGGAAGAACAAGAACAGAAGGAGAAGGATAAGATAATAAGGATAAAGATATTCAAAATAAGGATAAAGAAAGAAGATAATAGTTGGTCTATTAGAGTTCAAGACTTCTTATGCACCTACTTTATAATCAGCATCAGATGTATTGGCAAAACAGTACATTCACTGAAATAAAATCAGTGAAGTAATAACACTGACTTTTGGTTATGAAATGAAAGAATATAGCCTTATCAACAAATCTTCTGTGTCTATTGGACATCTACAGACACCCAAATTGAATCTCAACTTCCTACCTAATGAAAATTGATTTAAAATTAACTATACAATAAAAATAAAAATTAAAATTATAAAACAGTGAGCATTAGTATATTTGTTCTCTTTATGTTTTAGGTGCTTGAGAATTCCAGGGACTTCATAAGAAAACATTTGTCCTACCACTAAAGTTCATCCCTAGTATGAACTATATTTTATAAAATAATAAAGTATGTTAAAAATAAGATAAATTATTTTAGATATAGTGCTAAGCCAATAATCCTTAGATGTGACTGCAAGGATTGTATTGTATTAAAAAATAAATTTTGATTTCTTTAAAATTGGAAATAATGCTTCTCAGAAAAATCTATTAATACAATAAAGAAGATACTCTGAGAAGAAAAAAATTTTTTTGTGAGGCAGAGGAAGGTTGGTGGCAAGTTGAGCTAAGCTATGTTGTCAGGTTAACTCAAAATTGTGATCTTTTGAAATCAGAATCCTAATTAGCTGAGGTTATAGGAAGGCAACAGTTTGCTTGTCTAAAGGACTTATTTTAAAAGCAGGCCATTAAAATGATTATATACAGTGACTAACTTGTTTCACTCAAGGGACCTAAGATGTTAAAACACATGCAATCATATATACAATAAAGCACATAAACAGAAGGGAAGTAGTCACAAGAGATCATCTCAGAAAGGACTTTGATAAAATTCAACAGTGTTGCATTTTTAAGACTAAGTGGCTAGAGGAATGGGCCATCGCTTAATAACAGTGACTGTTCTTCTAGAGAACTTGGGTTCAATTTCCCACACTGACATGGTGGTTTACAACCACTTACCTCTAGCCTCAAGGCATCTGATAACTTCTTTAGCCTTTGTAGGCACCTGGCACCCAAGTGGTACACAGACATACATGTAGGCAAAACAGTCAAACACATAAAATAATAAAATATAAAAAACTATTGATAAATTACATATAGAAGCATCATACCTCAAAATATAAAATATTAAAATTGACATATGACAAACTCATCATTAATATTAAAGTGAGTAAAAACTGGAATATTTTGTAAAATCAGCAACAAGACAAAGATGTCTATTCTTATCACTTCTATGCAACATAAAACTTGATACTTTAGTAAGTATAATCAAGAGAAAGAAATAAAAAAGATAAAGAATAAAGAAAACAAATTATACCTGTTTGCTGATAGCATGTTTCTATACCTGTAAAGTTTAAGTGATCCACCAAAAAACTCTGATAAATGATAAATTCAGTAAAATAGTAGGACAAAATATTCAATGAACAAAATTGAGGAACTTTCTTGTACATTCATAGTGAACTCTTTGAGAAGGAAGTAAAGAAAACAATTCCATAATGAATATTCCAGAGTCTGGAGTGGTTGAACAAGCCTTTAATCCTAAAAGTCTGGAGTGTGATGCATGCTGCTCTCGGTGAGTTAGAGGCCAACATGGTCTACAAAATGAGTTCCAAGGTGGCTAGAGCTTTGTAGAGAGACTTTGACTCAACAAACAAACAAACAAACAAACAAAAGTGACCACCATCACCACCACCATTAGCAATAACAACAAAACAAACCAGTCCAAGAACAAAATAAAGCAAAATAATTACCCCAAACATCCCAAAACAATACCCAGGAATGAAACTAGCGAAGGAGATGAAAGAGCTCTATGACATAAATTATGATACTAAGGGAAGAAACTGAAGACATTAGAAGTTGCTAAAATGACCACAGTTTTACATGTAACATAGAAATTCCAATGACACTGACATTGTTAACCCCCACATAATATAAATCAAGCCTAAATCAAAACCACTCTGTGATTCTACCTGATCACAGTCAAAATAGTAGGCATAAGAAAAAGTAATAAATGCCTTTGAGAGTGTGAGCAAATGTATTTTTAACACATTGTCAGGAATGACATTTGTGCTGCCGTTATGGAAAACTGTCTCATTTTTAAAAACCCTAAATAGAGAAGCAGAATATTATCTACTTTTATTATTTCTGAGTACATAGTCAAAGCAAGCAAATGAAGTAAACGAGTACAATGTATTTTGAGCATCTTCACCTACCAGAATTTGCTCCAACTCTTTTTATGAGCAACCCTTACTTCTAGCCCCTTCCCACATTCATGCCTTTTTCCTTCCTTCTTTTCTATTATTTTATTTTATTAACCAATTGAGTTCATGTCCTGGCCATGTGCACACGGGCATGGATGTGGAGCTTCTACCTGAACATGGCCTACCCACCGGGGTCCACACTCTTACACACAAATACATACATAAACAACCAGACCCACCTACACACTCCCATCTGCCTCCCCAAAACAAACAAACAAAAAGTCTGATACCTCCAGGAGCTTTCAACTGTCACCAACTCTTCAGCTAGGGATTTTGTAACTATACTAGGGAAGAGAAATGGGACCAAAACTCTTTCCATTTTTTTTTTTTTTTTTTACAAATCCAACTGTGTGTCCATTTTTCAAACTCACCAAGAACAATTTATGCTAGAACTTATATGTATCCTTGGATGTTTGGACTCCTAAGGAGCATGGTCGACTAACCAGAAGTTACATCCTTTAAAAAGACTATCTCTTCTTCCATCACTTAACAATTTCCATGAAATTTTGTGGTCAATTCCCTTTCC
Source organism: Acomys percivali (assembly GCA_907169655.1). Classification (NCBI taxonomy): domain Eukaryota; kingdom Metazoa; phylum Chordata; class Mammalia; order Rodentia; family Muridae; genus Acomys; species Acomys percivali. Next base: position 12,181,913 of record OU015743.1, on the reverse strand, counting down.
ATGCTGGGTCATAGTCTGGGTTGAGCTTACACAGGTTATGAGCATGATATTGCAACCACTGTGAGGTCATAGACTGAGGTGTCCTCCTTTGTCTGTAAGACACTATTTCCTTGTAGTCATTCACTTCCTTTGGCTCTTGCACACCTCACCCATTTTTATGTATCCTTGCACAAGAGGTGTGGTATATATGTTCTGTTTATGGGTAAATATCCTTCAGTCTCTTCTTCATGGCGCTTTGGGCAGTCATTTTTTTCTGTGTTGATCACTATTTTGTGGAAGCTCCTCAGATGAGATATGAGCAATGAATTCATTTATGGTTATAACAATATCATTGCAAGTCAGTTTAACATAATACCTCTTTAGCAAAACAGTCTTAGCAGATTATCACATAGAGCCTAGTTTTCTATGCATAGGTTCTTACCTTGATAATGGTGTCAGGTATAGGTTTCATATTACAGAGCAAAATTATTTTCCAGTCACAAAGTGTTTGGTTACTCCCCTGATGTTCATGAAATAATGATTTCACCAGTGGCCATGGTCAGTTATTGTTATAGCACTAAGAGTTCACAGCTGGTTATGAATGGTGATTAATTTTCTCTTTGAAACCACACATATCACCTTCTAGGATAATGAAAGCTAGCCCATCTGGATAAACCTGAGGCCAGTACCAGTTTGATGGCTTCATAGTCTATGTCTCAAATATATGGTATCTTCTGGAATGGGCTATCATCAAGTTCTACAGGGAAGAGTTAATAGGCAGTGTAATTTCAAAGACTCCCAAACAGTACATGTTGAGTTTTCTTAGCCCTATCTTGATGGTGCTATGGCCCCTTTGTCAGTGCTCTTCTGTCTTCTGTCTTTCTGATCTGTTCCAGATCTCATTTTATGTGGCCACATGCTTACCTTGGGTTATATTCCCAAGAGCAAACCTTTAGGATGCATCCTCTTTTCAACAGTGAATTATCAGAGTCTGCCAGTTAGTTTTGTATGCTTATTTTTGTTTTTGTTTTTAATAGAAAATGCCTTGTTCTAGATTTTACAACAAATATTTATAAAATAGAAATAGACGGATATTTGTCTCAAAAAGCTAGACTGATCAACATTTAACTGATTTTCTTTTGACATGATCTCATTACCTAGGTTAGACTATCTTAGAATTACCATCCCCCTACCTTAACTCTAGTCCTGGTATGACTGGCATGCAGTACCATGACCAGTTTAGTTTCATATATTTGAATGGCTTAAATTCTAGCAGACAAAAAGCAATGTATTAAAAACACAGAAGATAATTCTGGATAACATTAATTCTGAGAACAAACACTCTACGAACACAGAATGAGATGTCAGGGACAAGAGGAGACATGTTTGCTTGTGGATGGGTCTGTGTGCTTTGCTCTACACCCATGGGGAAAAAGGCCCTCCAAGTTGTGCTCTTGGGAAGAGCATACAGTCTTGGCAGCAATAATGGAAGGCTTAACCTGTGTGGCTATGTACATGGACATGGGACTACAGGTGCATATGAAGAGATAGCAGCAACCAGATGGACTCAGGTCCTATAGATTTTAAGTAATAAATATGTGAACTAATTTAAGTATTTGAGAGATCATTTTGCATGCTTTCTGAAAAATAAATTGTGAGATAAAGACAGCCATTCCCTCATAAACTGTTAGGTTACTGTCATTTAGAGAAGAGGTGATTATATCCTTTTCCACCTCTTGAAATTGAAATTACAAGTTTCTGTTAATAAAGCAAGGGGTGGGGGTAGAACAAATGAAAGCAAACGTTGTAAGTGGCTAATTACTTCAGAAGTCTTCATGAGACTGAGGGCACTAGAATACAATCTTGCCTCCTTAGCCATTTGACAAGCTAATGGCTGAAAAAGCTACAAAATCCGAAAGAAATGGATGTTTACTTCCTCAGTAAATATTAGATCATTTCCAGAATAGCATTGCAGTACAGTTCCTATTATAATGATTGAGGTCTGCCAATTACAAAGATTCAGCATGAACTCTGTCTGCCTTTCTCTCTCTTTCTTCATTTCTCTGTATTTTTTATATTAAGTATCTATCTATCTATCTATCTATCTATCTATCTATCTATCTATCTAT
>OU015743.1:12152418-12179795 GCA_907169655.1 Acomys percivali | reverse complement strand
TATCTATCTATCTATCTATCTATCTATCTATCTATCTATCTATCTATCTGTCTGTCTATCATCTATCTATCATATGTCTAGAGAATTTGTGATAAATTGATATTTTAAAAGTTGGCTACTTACTTATAATACATTTCATAAAATGTCTTGCTTTCTTATATATCTAAAATCTGCAGGTTGGTAGGCAAGAATCATTACAAACAGAATATATGAAATAAAGTATGCAATCTGACTTCTATGGTACTCAGGGAAGTACCTCATGTTTTAAAAGTCTGAGACAGTCAACACTTGCCAGAGCCTACTACTGTAAGGAGGCAATCTGTTTTAATCAATATGTACTTCTTGAAATATCAGTCACACCTAAAAATTGCCTTTACATGTGTACCCATACATATTTCATTAATACCTTCATATGGTTGCCTAAAGGATATCACCCAATTCCATTTAATTTTATGGTTTACAGACATACTGAAACTATATCAAGGCATAAGAATCTCAGCAATAATATATAGAAGTAAATAATTCATGACTATAGGAACATGAGGCTTAAGGGCTGAACAAGCTTTGTCTTAAGCCTCCTTTGAGGTAGGGTAATATTGAGTCATAATTGGGTAATGGCAATGTAGATTTATTAAATATCTGGACCAAGCAATTCATTCTATATGCCTAAGAAAAAACTTAAATAGCATCAGTACTTGCAAAATTATGTGTATCTTTGATTTACATCCTTGAAAATGTCAAAGAAAAATCTAGGGTAGGAATAAGCACTCCAACATCTTTGCATGGGATGCTTGATTTCAGTGGGATCTATTCCATTGTAATATATTTTAGAGCACAATAACCTCCATTGTCAAGAAACCTTCCAGTTGAAACCTGTTTCACTTCAGCCACCCCATTTGTCCACCAGATAGAACTGGGAACCCATATCTACCAAGTTAGCTGTTTGAATCTTCCCATTGTTGGACACTGCATTATCTTAATGACAATGGAGTAAGGATGTAGCATAAGGTTATAGTTTAAACAACAACAGTTTCTAATTGTGGTTCTAACATTTCTTTTTAAAAATATATATTATTATTATTCATATTACATCTCAATTATTATCCCATCCCTTGTATCCTCCCATTCCTCCCTTCCTCCCATTTTCCCCTTACTCTCCTTCCCTATGATTGTGGCTGAGGGGGACCTCCTCCACCTGTATATGCTCATAGGGTATCAAGTCTCTTCTTGGTAGCCTGCTATCCTTTCTCTAAGTTCCGCCATTTCTACTGTATAATTCTGGATAAGTGTTTCTTAGTTTTTGCAACTACAAAATAGAAATAATTTCTCTCTTGCAGGGATGTTATGGGTAAACAAGGCAATATTTCAGCAGTTATTGCTCTTCTTTTCTAACTATCACAGGCCAGAAGAATATAATTATATTATTCTGTAAAATATCTTGACTATTGTGAATTTCTTAAGATAATTGAGGGAAAAGGAATAAGAAATATTTGTTGACTTTTGGATATGGCTGTGTATAAAAATAAAATGTCAAATTTTATAGTGTTTCAAATCTTTTGGTATGTTTCCTAATTTTCTTATATTAAGTTAGTTTTCAGAAAAATTGACACATAATGTTTACTTCTAAAAGTAAAAGTTTGGCATATCTGTCTGCTTTCTGTATGTGGATTCATGAAGACCATCACTATCAAACAGTATCAAAAAGGAAGACTTTATTTGTCCTGTTCCATCTTTGTAGAGAAACAAAGAAACCTCTTATGCTTTTCAAGTAAATTCATACTGACTAAAATTCAAACTTATATCTAAGTTTTGGGAATATCACATATTTACTCAATTTTAAAAGTCAAGAATAATCAGAATGTTAAACAGCTACATATCTGTGGGGGACAATAAAGAACTCAGACACTGAATTAAATGAAAATCAGCCTCTAAGTCAAACCTAAATTGGATTTGATTTTTATGGGTGACTATTTGTCTATTCATGCAATTCCAAATGTATCTAGTGGAAGTAGATTTTGGACTAGTTCAGAGTTGATGGAAATTATGAGCACAGGAATTTGATGAATGGAGAGGCCCATGTGTCAGAGACAGTGGATCAATAAATTTAAATTTGCTCAGTACAAATTTTTTAAATCATGTGATATTTTCAAAGGGCTGATGACTCGTAAAAAGTGCAACTAAACTAAAAACTAAAATAGCTACGGGAATTTAAAGCAGTGTCATAATTTCCTGTTGATTTAATCTTGACATAAGATATCTAAAATTGGTCTCACCACATGTCATACAGAGCCACATTTAGCCCAGGGAAGTTTAAGTAGATTTGGGGTAAATGCAATGCCTGTACAGATATGATGATGGTAGTAGACACATAAGAGAAATAATCTATACTTCTTAAAATTCAAAAACTTCTGTGAAAGATGCTACTGCATCTTCTGGGAAGGATGCTCATGTCTATATCTTTCCTCGCCTCACCAGTGTCCATACGACCTTTCCACATGACCAGTATCCATATGATCTTACAATGTCAAGATATAACAAAATAACACTTCAGATACATCAAATATCAGAACTGGAAAGTGAGGATCTTTTGCAACCCATTAATTTCACTGGGATTCAGAAGTGACAAATAATAAGAATTCTAACCAATGTAAAGGTTTGTGAAAATTAGGCAAGAAATTACTCTTATCAAGTCCACATAAACCTCAATTATAGGGAAAACCTAAAAGATAAAGTTCTTCCAGATATACTGGATGCTGGAAAGACAAGATGTAAGAAGCAATATAAGCAGAGAAGACTATTAAGACATAGATAAGGGTTAGTTTGATCCAAATGGATACTGGTAGAATTTGTGATTATCTCAAAGAAAGTCATCTGCATCACTGTTTAATCTATTTAAATTTGTCACGAAAATTTATCATAAAAGGAAAGCTTAATTCAAGACTACTGAAGTTGAGGAAGACTGAATACAATTCTACTGAAATAAATCATACAACTGTTTTTAAGCTTTAATGTAGGCTAGTATAGGAATTCTAGAGAATGATGCTTGATATGGTTATTCTGTATTAGCTTGCTAATTGTCACCTATCAAATTAGTTCTTACCCCCCTCCTCAGAAGTGAGAATATAACAGTCTTATCATTGTCAGCAAGGACCCTTTAAGATGACAGCATGTAGAGTTCCAAAAAAAAGGGCATTCCATGGGTGTAACATTGTCCAGAAGCCAAGAGGTGACAAGATTTGTATCTCAAAGCAACAGAAAGTCGGTACCTCACATCATCTCAGGGCAATATTCTAAGAGAAGAGAGATAGGGATTAGTGTAGAGTTTCCAATCTAACATTTAGTCAGCTGAGGAGAAGTGTGTGAAGTCTGTTTTTGGTCTGGAACACTTGGCTTTTATACTTTTTTAAAACAGTGAAGAGAACTGCAAATAGTATTGGTAGCATCCTGCAAGTAGGAACCACAAGTTCATGAAAATTTTGTTAGAATTTGACTCTAAGTCACACAGTTATTCTACTTTTATCCGGTTCTTTAAAGCAAGGACTACTCTGGGCTACACTTTTGCAAGGACTACTCTGGGCAACACTTTTGCAAGGACTACTCTGGGCTACACTTTTGCAAGGACTACTCTGGGCTACACTTTTGCAAGGACTACTCTGGGCTACACTTTTGCAAGGACTACTCTGGGCTACACTTTTGCATCACTCTTCTATAGAATACACAGTTTGTGTTTCACACTGAGGCTGAGGGTGAGAGACCATAATTATCTCCAATAGTCGGAATGGCAAGTGATTCAATAGTGTGCTACGCAATGAGATTTGATTCCAGGTTTCCCAATGGTATTAACTCATGAGTGAAAGATACAGCTAAACAATTGCCCAATATTTATCAAGTATTATGGAAAGAACAAAAAATTAAAAAGAAATGAAGATTCTGCCTGCATATAGCTTGCTTTCCAGTAAGAAAGGGGGAAATGAAAATGAAATGTGAGTATGAAATAATGAGGAAGAACAATAAGGAAACCAGAGAGACAACTTGTGAGGGTTGCGCACATTTGCTAATTTGGATACAAAGCCTAGTAAAGCTTGCTCCAGGAAGTGAGCATTAGTGCTGAGAACTAGGAAGTAAAAATGACATTTCCTACAAAAGGAACTATGCAAGTGCGTACATGTATATGTGCAGATGTGGGACACAACTCATAAACCACTTAGAATGTGTAATGTGCAGGTGTCTTTTCTTAGTTTTAGTAATTTTGTCTTTATATAATCTTTGTGATTCTAGCTACTAGTTCTGTTTGCTTATTGTATAGACCTTAACTGCACTAGTTAACGTCACTCAGCTAAGATGAGGGAGAACTGGGGACAAAGTTGACATTGGTGGGGTACTGAATACTTAGAGCTGTTGGAGAAGCAGAAGGCAGGCTGGCTTGCCAAAGCATGAGAACACAGCAGAGTTTAGAAAAAGCTGAGGCCAAAACACGGCACTTCTTCACAACTGAAATGTCAAGAGTGTTAACCTGCAAATCAGGCTCCTTTAGCAAGTTTTCATGACAAGTCCTGACATCTTGTTGTTTCTCTATCCATGATTGATATTCATGCTCAGGAACTACTCCAGGGACAAGCATCAGGGGCTCTACACATGTGAGAAGAAGTGAGAGAGAAGAAAAAAGTTGTAGTTAGGAAGAATTTAGTGAAGATCCTCCATACTCTGAAGTGTAATGCTGGAGGATGCCACATAATCTTTATTTTGACAGATACTTGTGTGGTGACAATAAGGAAAGCTTCATTATGTAAAAAACACTACAGCTTCTAATTCTGTTAACAAAGTCACAATTTGCACCAAATAATACATTTCAGTGGAATGGTTTTCTTTTTAAAATTTTTATTATTTTTCTTTTTTACATATACATTTATATTATTAAATTTATATGATATATATTATATTTTACATATACATTTATATTATTACATATTACATTTGTATTATATTTATACATTTATATTATTTTATATATATATATATTACACATATATACAATAAATTACCTTCAGCAAGAAGAACCATGAGAAAATCAGGAGTTATATAGATGTTACATTTATTGTGTTTTGGCTATTTGTATTTGGCAACCTTGGAGAAAATGTCTTTCCTATCTTGATGTGTGTAAAATTTTGAATGTAGTATCATATTAGTCAATGTATTCCAAATAAAAGTTGATTGGCAAAAAAAAACAGTATTGAACAAAGGATGACTAAAATGTCTATTAAAAGTTTCAATTAGAAAATAAAATTCTGAATGTAAATTCATATCTATTATATCTCATTTTTATCAACTTAAAAGATCTACTTGACCTGGAATGGTTTTCAGAAGCACTTTTCTATAAAAGCAAAAATGGCACTCAACTTTCTTCTTCATTAAATATATTAGATTTTTTTATAATTTCTGAATGTATCAAAATATGACAAAACTATATTATGTATAAATAAGTCAATAACATTAAAGAAAGAGTTAAAATGTTTAATCAAGAAATTTTCAAAATTAAATTGTAGCACTTGAATAATTTTAAAATTTAATTGAAAAAAAAGGGGTTATTTATAGTTAACCCAGAAGCAGAAAGACTCAAATGGTATATACTCACTTATATCTGCATACTAGCCCAATGGGCATGTCCCACTAAAGCCTTCCCTTACCAGGAAACTGGGACACAGGGGAGGACATCCTATTGGGACTCTAGATGAAAGAACAATGGGAGAATAGCAATGTAGAAGGATCCAGTGGGTCCTAGAAACCTACAAGTAGAACATTATGATAGGCAGATTTGGGTCAAGGGGTCTCGCTCAAACTAAGGCACTAGCCAAGGACAATACGGGTGGTAAAATTTAAACCCCTACCCTGATCTAGCCCATGGACAGGACAGTCTCCACACTTGAGTGGAGAGAGGGATTTGACTTTCTCAAGTACTCTGGTGCCTCACATTTGACTATGTCCCCTGGATGGGGAGACCTAGTGGCACTCAGAGGAAGGATAGCAGGTCACCGAGAAGAGACTTGATACCCTATGAGCATATACAGGGGGAGGTAATCCCTCTGAGGAACAGTCATAGGCGAGGGGAATAAGGGGAAAATGGGAGGGAGGGGAGAATGGGAGGATACAAGGGATGGGAAAACCATAGAGATGTAACAAGAATAAATTAATAATAATAAAAAAATATATAAATAGTTATCTCAAGGAGCCACTTTATTTTATTCTTTGGGCAACTTGTCCTCAGTGACAGTTTACTATAATTTCAAAGCAGTTACAGTTAGTCAAAGCACTAACAAGTTGCCTAAGATATTATGTGTCTCTGAGGGCACCGTGTCCTCTCCTGGGAACAAAGACCACATCCTCTATGAGAAATTCAGAAACACTGCAATTAGCTCTCTGAGCACGCAGAGACCAGGCCAATATTTGATGCACAGTTGAAAAAGAATCAGACACACAGATTCAAAGTTAGGGGCAGTGAAGATATGCATATGACCTATTTTAGTTTTAAAATATTAAGCCTTCAGCAGTTTTAGGAGTTTGCATTGGCAATTTTATAACCTTTTATCATCTTTAAAACAGAAATAGTTTTACATTGATTTACGTGAGTTTCAAGTCCAACATGTTGCTTAATGAATAGGTATAGCATGCACAAATATTTTTCTAAGTGGAAAAGCCTGAGCCAAATAAAGACCCTTAAGATTAAAGCGCTTTAAAGATTAGGCCAATTGAGATAAAATCAGCATACTTTCTGTAGGCAAGAGAGGGTTTTCAGCAGTGTTTGAGTTTGCTTTTTAAATGATATTTGGATGGTGAAGTATGATGATACTATTACCATATGGGAGGAACACTTATGGCACTTTGCTTCCTCCTTACGTGCAGTACTTCCGCAGTACGGTTGGTGGCCTTCTTACAGGCAGAAGGGCCCACTCAGGATATCCAGTACGAGGCAAGGCACTTCCTGCTGGTAAAGATACATCTGGGAAGGACTGAAGATGAATGCATCAAGAGGCCAGAGAGTCACAGAAGGCTCTTGCTTATTTGAGTAACGATATGAGCACTTTTATTCCGGAAAGAAATGTCTATTTTCTTTGTTGCCAGACTTCAGCAAAACATCTTTCTATAGACAAGTAGATAGATGTTGTCTTTAAAAAAAAAAATAAATAAATCTTGGTCCCAGTTTGTCTTTTTGCTAAACACTCACAGCTATGGTTGTTTGATTGTCACCTTACATGTGCTATGTGTCCTCTGGAGTTTTATTGTGAGGACAGCTTTGGCAGAATTGTCGAGAAGGAGACAAGGTAATTCTATGTCAATTAAGTTAATCAATATGTTAGTTGTTTTTCTTCACTCTCTGATCAAATTGCTCCTAAAATACGGCCCTGAAGCTTCTTTGCATAAATGCCACGATATTATTCTGCCCACTGCATTCTTAGTACTATGGCATGTACATCTGCACTAGTGTCAGTTTGTTGTGATTTCATGTTTATAAATTATTACTTTGTTCCCATAATAATTCACAAGACAAGATAGGTATAAATCTGTTACTCTTCATAGAGAAACATAATTAGGCAGAAAGAAAGAAAGAAAAAAAAAATCAACAACCCTGTCTTGGGTTGGGTTTTTTGTTTTTGTTTTCGAACACTGGAAATAAACAAGCAAAACATTGAAAAATTTAAATATATTTTCAAACATCTTCAAGGCAAATATAGTTTATTTCTTATTGCTTTTTGAAACAACTGCAAATTCTTAAAGCTTAGGCTTTTACATTAGATCTGTATTACATATCCTTTGAGTTGATAGAGCTTTCAGAATTGCTTTACGTTTTATGAGAAAGAGAAAGAAAGAAGTGCTTTATTTGGGGTTTGGCAGGTACTTTCCTTGCTGGGAGGAGAGTAAGTTCAAAGAAGGCATTACTTTGCATGCCTGAGGCCAGGATTGGCTGCTGAAGACAATAATAAATGAATAAATAATAGATTCTAAACCTCTTTATATTATTTGTGTTGATGTTATTTCTACTTTTGGTGATATAATTGGAGCATTTTCATCACCTATTATTAAAGATTAAAAAATGACATGGTTTTTTAAGTTAAAATTTTATTTTGACTCAAAATAATTATTTGCCAGAAGTTTAGTTATTATAAGAGCCTTATGTTCTTATCTTATTAAGCAGAGAACTATAAGATAGTTCGTACTGGATAATACATGTGGGAGAAAATATAAAGTTTCACAATCTTTGGGCTGGTTGCTTTTGCCACAGCCTTGGGTCCAGTTCCTAGCACTCACATGTTAGCTCACAACGTCTATAACTACAGTTCCAGTGGATCTCATGCCCTCATCTGGCCTCTGTAGGCACATCATGCATAGGCCTTCAGAGGCAAGACAAACATACAGGCAAACGCTTGAATAGATCAATTAGTAAGTAAAGCTTTAAAGGAAATGTCTCATAGTCTCTGCTTCTTAGAGATTCACCATCTTCTAAATGGAAGATTTTATTCCCTGAATGGATGAGACACAACGTAGACCAGCTCTTATCTGTTATGTGGATTAATTCAGAGAGTGCTAACTTATTTCTTCATTTCTGCTCTCTCAATTATCCATGGAGCCACCTAGCTCTCACTGTTTTACTAGAAAGCTCAGGCTTGTGTCTGAGCCTTGAATCATCAGATACCAAGGCGGTTATAAACGAACCCAGGTTGTCTCTGTTCTCATGCGACCTCTTCTCTCTCCTTTTCATGTGACCTCTGTTCCGGTGTCTCATCTCCCACTTTCATGTGACGGCTACTCAGCTGTCCAGTCTTCTGCTTTCAAGTGACTTTTACTCACATGCCTTTGGGTCGTTTTCTTCTTTGTCTTTCGTGAGCTCTTAGTTTAGCTGCTTTTCAAGTCCTAAACATTCAACATGCTGCCTCTTCTACAGGGTTTCCTTCTTCCCTAACTACTCTGCCTTTTTTGTTCTTCATTCATGGGAACTTTCATAACTTCGCCCTCTTAACATATGGAACCAATCCCTCATATCTCTGAAAAAACACGCATGCTTCTGCTGTGTTTTATTGACTTCTACATTATTTAAGGGAGAACTTGCCCCCTATTCTAAAATTCCTGATGTGTTATTTATACCTCAGAATGCAGGATTTTCCCTCTGAGCACTCTAGCTGTTCTAAAAATGCTTGTTTGTTGTGTATTAGAAACGCCTTTCTGCAGCTTTTCTTACTCACTGATGTCATTTAAAGACATCTTGTGCTCCGAAAGATCTTTTGAATATAGCCATTATAATAATGAGGGCTGTTTAGTACATACAAATAAGTAAAATCTGAACAGTTAATTCGGTGCCGTGTGCATTTTAAATGAGGTAACAGGAAAATCTTTCAGTAAAAACTAATCATAACTGTATAAGTATTTGTCACTGACAATTTTTTTTTTTGTTTTACGAGACAGGGTCTCTCTGTGTAGCCTTGGCTGTCCTGGACTCGCTTTGTAGACCAGGCTGGCCTCGAACTCACAGCGATCTGCCTGCCTCTGCCTCCCGAGTGCTGGGATTAAAGGCGTGTGCCACCACCGCCTGGCCGGTCACTGACAATTTTTGATTCCTTCCAAAAAGCACCTCAAGTTATCCTTCTTTTTTTTTTTTTTTTTTTTTTTTTTAGAAGAAGAATGGCTGGGAGTAGGCAGTGGAACTCTCAGATTGAGATAAAAGGTGCTGCTCTTTGGCACAGTATTTGCTTTAACTTTGCTGATGTTAGAGATAGTGCCTGTGTTTATGTGTACTGCCATAATAACACCAGGAAAAGTGAACATAGAACAGACATCTTGGACACATTGGGGGAAAATTTTCTACCTCACTTGATTTTAACAAGCCAAAGGGTTTAAAGGCTATGTCTGTTAGGTTTGTGAATTGATGACATATGAGTTTTTATTAAGGACTCCACTCTTGCTATGAGCATGGTAGTAGCACGCCTAAAGACAAAACAGAGAAGGGAGCCACTCAGAGTGACATTGTGCCCTGGCCCACTCTGTTTCTCTGTCCCTTTTGCACTCCTTTTACTGTAATTTCAAAGTAAAATGTACTCAAACCCAGTTGTACAAAAACCATTTATTAATTGCACAGATTCTGTGATATAGGAACTTTGTTTGAAAGCACTGTGGGTCAGCTTATCCCTGATCCAACATCTCTATGTACTCAGCTGGAAGATCTGCAAGCCAGGACCTGAAATGGATGACAGACTTCCATAGACAATCCTCATGTGTCCACTTCTCTTTGTCTCTCTGTCTCTCTGTTTCTCTCTCTCTTTCTTGATCCCCCCCCCCCCCCCCTTTACCCCTGCCGTGAGTTCTTGACAACATGGTAGCTCCCGGGCAGCTGAGAATTACACAGGGCCTCCACGGCTTACTCCATTAGAAGAGGAGTTACTGTATATTATCTGGCTTCAGGAGTTGCATCTCTTACCATTTGTCAGGATGGTCACAACTGCTGCTCAAAGCGGACAAAGTGAAAGCCAGGTTTGGGAAAGGAAATAAGAAGAATATGACACCAGAACTATCATTTGTCTTCCTGTAAGCACTACAATCAGCTTTAGTAAATAACGTGAAGTATAATATTAAGCTGTAATTTAAAATTAAAAATTTAAACATAAGTTGCAATATTAAGCCTGGCTTTGAGAGTTTATTACTTTAGCTTTCCACTCAACTGTTTGAAATAATTTAAAGCTTTAACCTTTTGCTTGGCGAGCTTCAGCATTGCTCCTATGCTTAAGAGCAACAAGCAGCATTGAAGAGAGAAAATTAAATAAGTATGCTCTTTTGCAATAATTTCTGCAGGAATAATGACCCACGCAGAAACAATTAGAATTTCAAATCAGGCTAAAGTTGATTTCTTTTGGCTGTCCTGATTCAGCGGATGCTAAGCAAGCTTAGGAGAACTATCTAATTTCAGCATATGATCTCCAGAAATGAAGCAATTGTGGAGGACTCTGTGGCCTTCGGAGATAAAATTAAGCCCTTTCTCACAAAGCCTTTTATACCTAAGATGTATTCTACTTCCAGCGTATGGGGCTCATTAATACCTATCTTCTTTTCATGTTGTTCTGGATGGTCAAAACATCGCTATTGAGAACCTACCTTGTGCAGCACACATGCTTTTCTTAATTGCTTTGCATAGAGATGAGTGCTTTTTCAAGGCTGAAGGCGTTGGATGAGATAAAGACTGCTATTGAGCTAATCAGAGCGTGTTTAGGGAGGGGAAAGGGTCAATGATTTTCTCAGAACAGAACCTTTTCTCTTCTCTTTTTCTCTCTTCAAATGCCAGTCTATTTTGCAACTCTTTACATGTGCTTCTTATTGTTTGTCTTATTGTTGTCTTATTGTTTGAATATCCATTTTTATCCTTTCAAGTAAGACTCTCTAAAGTGTACAAATACACATATGCTAGTTTTATCAAGGAATGAAATCAGTATTTTCATTCAATGGACCTTACCACACATAGGAGACCTTTATTCTCTATCCTTATGAATATCACACAAATTTGTATGTTTTTGCCCATCTCTAAATTTATATTTTATGGAACTGATGGCAGAGAGCACTACAGCATGCTGTTTTAAGTTTTAAGACTAATTATGTTTCTGGAATATGGGATAATCTGAATTTTAAGGAATAAAAATAAATAATTTATGTAGATTTTAGTGTTTTGTTTGTTTATTTGTTTGAGACAGGTTTTCTCTGTGTAGTCTTGGATGTCCTGGACTTGCTTTGTAGACCAGGCTGGCCTTGAACTCAAAGATATCCACCTGCCTCTGATTCCCAGAGTGCTGGGGATTACAGGAATATGTCTCCTCACCAAGCTTTTGTTTGTTTGTTTTTGTTTTGGTTACATTTTAATGTTGGTGGCTTGTATCATCCATATATTAAATACATTTTTATTATATGCTACAGTTAATTTATGCACTTTAATCTATTTAACTTACTAGACTTTTGCATAGGAATGGTTCTGGTGAAATGATGTCTGCCATTCAGAAAAGTAAAAATGTACCCCTATATTTTCTAACTCATTTACTTTTTTAAAGATTATGTATTTACATAGATTTTGTGTTGAAGTGCAAAATAGAAATTAAGTTCTTGTTTCTTTGATTTTTTCAGTGGTTCAAACAAGTGACTTTTATTCCTTTGCTCTGAAAAGTTGTGTGTGTGTGTGTCAGGGGTGGTGGTGGTGGAGACTTAACCAAGGAGAGTGACTACTCGACCAACAGGCTTTGAGACCCTGAATTTTAAAAAGCAGAACAAACCAGGTACCCACCAGTTTACTAAGACCCAGCAGACTTGGTGGTTCTGCATTAAAAGTAAAGACTGTTAAACTGGTAGATGAAATACATCCTCTACCATTGGTAAGTAGAGGGCAGTATAAACTCTTTGTATGCTAAACTCTTGGCAGCAGTTTCAATGTGATCAAGGTAAGTGTGGAAGGACGATGTTCTCAACATGGCTAGGACTCAATAACTCTAAATCTAAAAGAAATCTAAAACCATGACAACATTTTGAAAGAAACAAATAGGAACTTATGAGATCTATTTAATTTGAAGGTAATCTTAACGGTATTAAGTTCACAAATATGCTATTTTAATTACCCAGTCCTAATTTTCTAAAACACACATCGCAAACACACAAAATCTATTTGTTCTACATGTCAGTGGCCATTCATCATGGTTTTGAAAATGGGGAGACTACATTCCCCCTCAATTGCAAGTCAGTAGGTGTTTCTTTACAGTAAACTTTAGCAAAATTCATACAAAATAGTAATTAACGGTGATCTTCTTTACTTGTTAACTTATAAGGAACACCTTCAAAACTGCATTTTGTTAAAGTTTCTATACTAAGTTCTTGTTTCAGCTATGTATATTGGGTATTTTCCAAGAGATAAACAAGAGAAGCGCTGGTGTACTTAATAGCTACTCAAACTGGATCAATCATGACACATTTTCCTTAACTTCACTCTGTTTTCCATGGGTCAGCGACATCCAAATGAATCCTGTGTTCTCTCACAAAATTCATCTAAAAATCTGTGATTCTAGTAATAAAAGAAACATGACCAGAAAGAGGAAAGAGCTAGAAGAATGAAAATGAGTAAATATAGCCAAACACAAGGCAGGGGTCCAAGAGATTAGACATACTGATGAAATTTTTTTATTATTTATTTGATAATTTGTATGTGCACAGAGGAATATTTCAGCCATAGGAAATAGGCTGAACACATGGACCATCTTGAATCAAAATGTTTATAAAGTTGTTAGAATTTAGCGTTGTTGCAATATTCTAATATTTCATCTAATTTCAGAATCTTTCACTATGGAGACATTTACATTTTTCAATGTTTTCAATGTTTTATTGATGTCGGCTGTACTAATCCTCATTTTGATTATTATAAAATCTGTGTGAATAGTAATAGTATCCATTACTTTTTCACTAGAGATATTTTATTTATACACATCATCATCATCATCATCATCATAATAATAATAATAATAATAATGGCTATGTTTTACTAAATATCTACTTTATACTAGTATTGCTGCTTTGTGTCTTTATGCATGAAAGTGATCAATTCTATCTTAGTTTCCATACTGGAAACCTGAGATTACCATGTTGTCCAAAGTCCCCCCATACTTTTCTCGTTTCTAATCTTAAACCACATCTGAATGGCATGGACGGGCAGCAGGCGCTGTTTGCTTCATGTTTCCTTCTTGTCCTATTTCAGTTAATGCTGACTTAACTCAGCACTCATTGCCCAACATCCTACACGACACTAAACATGTACAACTTTCATGATATCTTCTTTTCCTTCCAAAATGAAGCACAACTCTCTTTTTCATTTTCTCATAACAGTTCACTCATCTCTTGTATCCAAGTCCATATACCTAATTAGTAGTAATTTACAATCTTCTTTCCTGTACAAATAGCCATGGTGTCATGCATACGATAAAATCAGCTTACTGTCTTATTAAAAGAATATATATAAAAACTGAATCAATCAAAATAAACATTGTCACTACTAAAGTGACTTTCCCAGGATTGCTACATATTCTAAATTCCTTTTTTTTTTCCATGTTGATATGTCAAATATGCTGTAGTCAGTTTTCTCATGGGTTTAGACACAAACGGAAGAATATTTTTAAAGCAAAGTTTTAAATAAAATGTTAAAAACCAGCTATGTGGTGGTTTGTTTCTGTGATTCCCACAGCTCTATAGTTATAGCAGGCAGATCAGGGCCATCCTTATCTGCATAGTGAGTTCCAGGCTAGCCAAGAATACATGCTGAGACCTTGTCTTAAAAAACAATAAGAAAAAAAGTCTATTATCTAACTATGGATACTTGATATAAACTCCATCTCTGGGTGATTCTTTACACCAAATTTAGAGTTTACTATTATTTATGAGTAACATATGGTTATAGAGCAAATGAGAGTGAGAATGAACTGTGGACAAGAAAGTCTTCAGTTTCTCAAGGACTAGGTTTCTGATGATTTATACACATGTTCACAGGTGGCTTCATGGCACCTGTCATAGTTACAGCATTCAGCAATCTCTATTAAAGTTTCAGTTAGTTTCCTTCTACCCTATGAAAAAAACAGACGTGCTGCAGCCAATAGACAAGACTTTGTCTCAGCCTGTTAGTGTTTACAACAGACTTTCAAAAAGTTTAGTACAAAGCACTCTTGGCATTGCTCAGTTCTACAGGACACTGTTCAAGGGAGCATATGGCATTGTGGACATTCAGTTTTTAGGGAGCTTGGACCATTTCCTCTATTCGGGGTCCCTCTGTTTACCTCAGTGCAGTAGGCTATTTATTCTCCACATCTTGATTTGCAATATCATTATTCTTTTAATACTATTGCCCTTTAAATAAATTCTTATATTTCTGAGAAAGTCTGCCATATATTTCTTTTTCATGTAAACAGTTTATTTGTAATTTTGGTAGAGACAATACCTTTAAATTTTAATGTAGGATACACAAAACTTAAGAAATAGAAACAGACCTTGATAGGTACCTGGAGATTTGCAGGATTGTGCCTTTGTTCTTTAGAAAGCTGACAGGTTGCTTCGATATGTGAGACAGCCAATGTGTTAAGGTCCCATGGTGCCCATTAAGGCTTTCTAAGTAACAACTGAACTTCACCAGACTCAGAGTACTTTGGGTAGATAGATGGTTGATGTTCAGATTCAAATGCTATTCCTGCCTGAAGGCCTATTTTTTTAAATGCTGAGATTGGTTGTAAATTCACTGAATGTAAGAGAGCAAAGTGACTGCTATTCACCAATTAAATCCTTTCCTCCCTTTGCAGAGATAAATCCTGTTCTTTAGTCAGTAAGGGAGATCAAACTCCAGCATAGCAACCAGCTGTGGTTGGCAAGAGACACAACTTGTACAATAGAGGGGGAAGTAATTCAAGCTGGCAATGTGTGCACCCTTTAATTCTGCATTTAAGCTGTAGACACAGGAGAGGTGAGACGGCTTGAGTTGGAACACTGTTCAAGTAACCTGGATGCCTACAGAGTTGTGGTGGAACATTCTATGGGTCATGTCCCCATGTCAGACAGACAGGATTGTTTAGTCTCTTTTGCCTTCCAGTAACTATTATGAAAAAGGCTCTGAGATGATTGATGGGTGACATAAGATGGTATGAACCAGGACATGGTGATTGAGAGCATTGTGGACCGAATGCAAAGTGCATTAGAATAAGGAATCCAAGCTAGTTATTGTAACTAAAATTAAGAAATAGCATTGTCCACCACACTGTTGATTGAACTAATGTAGTCAGAGCTTTGATCAAAATATCTACATTTTAAAACTCGTATTCACAGACAATTATGTCTTTTTATCTGCACTTGTCTGAAATTAGTGGTGGAAAAAAATTCTATGCCTGTTCACCAAGAGGGAGGAGATAGATCAGGAAGGTTGGAATAGTGAATTGACCCTGGAATTTTCCCTCAAACGTAACTGGCATTCCCCAGCTGATGCTTGCCTTGTGAATACTGCGATGGCTTTATCCCTGCTGTGGAATGTGGTGTCTCTGAGTTCTTGATTATATTTGAGACATCTCTGATGGTCCTGTCACACTTTCAGTCGGCTTACCTATGGACTGGTGGGTCTTTCTGGGTCAGCAGTAGAAAAAGAGAGCAATCCTAGAAATTCCTCCTTTTAAAATGGTATTCTTAGGATAATCCAATGTTTTCAGTATTTTATATCAAAGGCCACCACAAGAATAGCTCACAGGTTTGCAGCCTTGAAGAAGCATGGGGTAGGAGCTTCAGAGGCCCCCAGCTTACTTTGTGTTCTTTTTTGTAGGTCTCTGAATAAGCTATATACAGGGAACATCACAGTGGTAACTCTGGCTTAGTGATCACAATTTCCCACTTTATATTGTCGAAAAGTTTCACTTCTCAAAGGGCCTAGATCAGTAGTCGCTTTAGATCATACTTGGGCAGAGTTTTGGAAACTTCATTGAATCACAGAAATTTAGTGGCCTATGGTGTTGCACATATTACCAACAAGTAGATTACTACAGATACAGTGTTTCTACAGGAAAACAAAACAACCCTACCCACATTTTAGAGAATATTTATTGAATTTTTTTTGTGTGTGTGTGTTATCATTTTCAAAGTGTGCAAGTGGAAGAACCACAATGTTATCTCATCCTCTGGACTTGTGTATATATTACATCAGAGGAAATGATTTCACTATGTAAGATTATTTATAAGTAGGCAGTCTTTTGACTAAACAGAAGGAGGTGGTGCCCTAATGAGAATGATCAATAAGATAGGGATTATTGTATATGGTCCTTCTTTAATTGAAGAGATGACATAGCAGGAGACAGGTATGAAATCCACAAACAAGTGTCAGCTGTTAGTAAGATGAGCCTGTCCTTAGCAGATCTCTACCTTAACACAGTTTCCATTTGCTGCAGTGGAAATTCAAGTTTCATTATTTATGCAATCAATATTGTTCTACTTTCTTCACATAGTCCAAACAAAGAGTCCTACTTAAGACATAGCTGTTTATAAGAGTAGTAACTGTGACTGTTGCTTGCCTTTGTTTATTTATTGCCTCTGGAAGAATTTTTATTTAAAAAGTTTATGCAGGAAACATATCAACTTAATCCATAACCACATTGGATGATGCGACTGAGATAGATCATCATAATCTTTTTATATGGGCCTGTTCTAAGGTTTCCATGCATAATGGGATGGTATCTTCTTTGTGTTTTTGATGATTTGCCCTGCATTTGAATCAAGAACTTGGTTTAATGTCTCTACATTACTTAAAAGTTGTTAATTGTGGTCAATTTTACTAAAATTTTTTTTACCTTTAATTTTCTTGGCAAACATCAAATTTACATTTTATCATATTCATTCCTGTGTATAGTTGAAAATGAATAAAGCAATTTAAGAAATAATTTGTATTAATATTGCAGTGGCATTAAATCAATATACAAACTTTGAAAGAACATTTACATTTATAGAAATAATTTTTCTGGTTTGTTAAAATGGGATGGCTAATAGATTGTGCAAATGTTATAACTTTACATACTTTTATAGGGCTACTGTGGAGGTTTGGCTTGCTGTAAGTAGACTTTTTAAATCATATTGTGTAGTGCATTAGTTTCTTTTCCAGTTGCTGTGATAAAAAATTATGTGCAAAACAACTTGATGAATAAAGGGTTTGTTTTGGCTCACAGATAATGGTAATGTAGTCACGGAAGTCATGCTATCAGAAATTCGAGGTAGTTGGTCACATAGCTCCCATATTCAGAAAGCTAACAGTGTTGCATGCTCAGTGTCTTTTGAATTCAGCCCATGCCATAGCTTAAGGATGGTGGCCTCACAGTAAAGGTGCGCTTCAAGCACATAGGTGTGTTTTCTAGTTAATTCTAAATTCTGTTATATGTGTATAAGTTGAGTTTTAATTGAAGGCTTATTTAATTAATTTAACTGAAGGCTTCTAGTGCTAGAGGTGAGAGCCCGTGGCTACCTTGGCAGGAAGCATGGCAGCAGGCAGGTGTGGCACTAGCTCTGCAGTTAAGAGCTTACAAGACCTAGCCACAGAAAAAGAACCAACTAGGAATGGATAGGCAATGGGGTTTGAGTGAGCATGACTTCAATAGGCTCTTGGAATGAGTGTCTGGTCTCCAGTTGGTGGACTGTGTAGGTAGTGTTAGGAGGTGTGATCTTGTCGCTGAAGGTGGGCCTTGAGGTTTCCGAAGCCCACAGGTCCCGTTTAGGTAAATGAGAATCTTTATTTTAGAGCAAGAGACATAATGCTGTCGGGATACATTCTAAAGTTTCAAAGAACAGGGACAGAGGCTTTTGAAAAATGACATGAAAAACTTCTCCTACAACTTTGTTTTTGGTTAATATCAATTCCAAACAGAAAGTAATAGGGAATAACTATGGGTAATATCAGGTTTTCTTTCTGCAAAAATCTTAATGGCAAGATAGGTTTTTTTCTGACACACTTAAATTAGAAGACTTTATTTGTATGGAACATTGTGTCAGTTGCTCCCCCAGATAGTTCCATCCAACAAGAACTTTCCTGTATCTTTGGTCTTATATGCATCATGTTAATTATCTGTTCCTTAGAGTATGAGATAATTTCCTGGTAACCTTTTATTTGAAAAATTCTCTATTTTATTTCATAATTCACTATTTTTCTTCTGTAGCTCTTTACTTTTTCAGGTTTTTACTCATACTACAATAAAATTTTTTGAACTAAGGACCTCTCATTGATATTTACGTATTTATTTTCCCACACTGCTACATACACATTTAAAAATATTTTCTGTTGTTGCATGCAGAGGTCCTCTGACAATTAATCATTAATTTGGTACATCATCTCAGTTAGGTCCCTCTGGGCAGTGTTTTTACTCTGAAGTTTTTAGTCATATTTTGCTACTAATTTCCAATTACAACAGTAGTATTAAGGTTTTTTTTTTTTTAAATGTGAAATTTCCTGTACTGTGCATTGGAAGAACTAATGGTGTCACTCACTTCTTCTCATTTGGATCTCACCGGAAGGTATTTTCTTCATTCATAGTTGTAACTTTGCCCTTGGCAGTGAGCATCTCTATTTTATGGCATGCTGATATATGTGTACGTTGTTGTAAACACGCCTGAGATGACTGGGAATGCCTCTCTAGTGAATCAGTAGTCTGTTTAGCTTTCTGTAGTTTCAAGCATGACATGTAAGAGACTCATAAATACTCAACTTGTCTTGCCTCATCTCTGACTTTCAGGAAATCACACTCAACTTTCATTTCTTTACTGTTCAAGGAAGACTTGCAGGTCTGATTGAGAAGTCTGAAAACAATTTCCCCGAATGGTGGGGGAATTCTTTGAATTAGCCAGTTATGGAAAAGCAGTATGTCTGGTTGTTTTCTACTCTTTCCATTTCCAATTAACTTTCATTGGACACAAAGTTTAATTCTCTTTGTCTCCCCACAGACTACAAGAGAGATGATTACAAATCAGCAGTTCCAATCATTTGTGGAAAATGATAGTGCACACACACCGTCTTCAGGGGAGGCATTATTCTAGTGCCATGATTGATTGCCGTAAGCAGTCTGTCCTCGGACTGCTCTGTCTCACTGCCACAGGCATGGGCTCTCTGAGTGGTGATGTAAATAGAGACATGGGATAAAGGGTTTAATCTACCAATTTTACTTGAAACCCCTCTTATTGCTTTTATTTGAATCATTTTATGCTACAAAATGTAACCAGTCATATTATCTCTAAGATAGCATTAAAATACCTGTCACCTCTTCATTTTTAAAAAAAAAACTTAAAGCTTTCTATGTAGCTTAACTCATATATATAAACTTGTATATTGCATCTATGCTACTTAAATATAAGTTAACTAGAAGATGACTTGCCTATTTTGATCTTTGACAAATATCTGATGCCTAAAACCTTACCATATATTCAGTTAGTATTCATTAGCTACTTGGAAAAAAATCTCAAGGTGTCAGTAAAAATATTGAAGATCTAATTCATTTTTTTGCTATTGTTCTATAGAATGTAGTAAATGTCTTACAATAATTTTGCTCATCTTGTTATTGACATGGATTAATCCACATTTTTTTCTATCAAGCAATCACACATATATCTGTATATTTTAATGTGAGCTCAAATTCTTCTGGAATACAGTGTGTGTCTTCTGGAATACAGTCTCCTTACTGGTGCCATGCCTGCCCGCTGCCATGCTCCTTGCTATGATGGCCATGGCCTCTAAACCTCTGACTCTGTAAGCCCCAAATCAACACTTTCTTCTATAAGTTGCCTTTCTCATGGTGTCTTATCACAGCAATAGAAAAGTAACTAAGAATTAGTAAAAAACAAACCAGTACTATGTAGTTGAAGATATACCTTAAATCTTTTTTCCTTAAATTACATAATAAAAATGTCCATAGGAGAAAGGAAACATTTAATTTCATGTGTTATTGGTAAGCATGTAAATTAGTTTCACATATTTGAAAGACACCTTGATACAATGAATCAAATACGAGAACTGTACACCTTTCAACATAGTGGTGTACACAAATAGAAACAATGTTAAAATTCCTACATAGTCATAGGAATGTGTACATATCTTTGTAATTAATGTGTATTTAACTGACTGTGGTTGATCTGGCTGCTGCCCAAATGCGTAGATACATATACCCTAAAATGATATTTATTACTTTGCCTAAAAACATGTTCCTGTTTGACCAATAAAAAGCCAACACACCTGGGTAGGGCAAATGAGATAGGCATGGCTAAGGTTCTTGGTTTTTGGAGACAGAGAGGTTCTTGGGAAAGGAGAGTGAGGAAAAGGAAGGAGGCTACGGCCATAATTTAAGTGGAGAAGAACTACATGGCGGGCATGGATGTAGTATTTGGCCCAGATGAAGAACATTAACAAGTACTTGGGATTATGGATGGAAGATAGCTCGATAGGAATTATTAGAAGCAGATGGCATGGGCCTAGGGCAGGGAGGTATGGGAGATAGTTTAGGGGATTAATATCTGTGCTGCCCCAGGTGAAACAAGGCTATTTTAAAATATAATGTGTCTGTGTTTTTATTGATTGCTAGTGGGTTTGAAAACACTGAATTATAGGTTAATAAATAAACATGTATTAGAATATACTACAAATTAACCACAACATTTTACTAACAAATAAAACAAGATATCAAGACAGTAGTCTGAAAATTGTGTTGGAAAATATAAATGATGATGAATATTGAAAATGTTTACAGAACATTGAACAATGGGGTAGTGTTTACACTTTCAAATAAAGAGTTGTTCTCTAAGTTTAGATATACCACTTCCTCAACACATATAAATATAAAATACTTTGCAGAGGGGGTAGTATTAAAGATGCCTTTTGACATTACCATACAGTTTTAAAAAGCAGTAACATTTATTAGAATTGTCAAGAAAGTCAAGTTTCTATCTTAAGGCATTTTAAGAACTAGCTTGTCAGCAACATAAACTTGTAGTAAATACAAATATCATGATAATTTTACTTCCAGAGATCTTATCACTGAATCACTGCTACCGTCCAGGCAATAATCTGGTATGGTGGGCCGTAGCATGGGACAAAGACTGACACAATTGGTTTCTAGCTTTGATTGTTGTATGCTTTAAGATTGCTACCTATATTCTCTGCAAAATGAAGATAAGCGTGGATAATGTTCACTGAGGACTTCTTAAAGGCTTAAGTATTTTGTATTATACAGACCTCAAATCCTCAAACCCATGAGGGAAACAATATTATTTGTATGTTAAGATGAGCAAACCAAAGCACAGATGAATTCAGCAACTTACCCAAATTCTATAGATAAATACTAACCTTAACAAACCCACCATACCAGGAAACCAACTCAGTCCTGCCCACTAACCCATCATTCCATTCTGCCCCTATTCTACTGTAACAGTTTATATTTGCTACAAAAATTCAAAGTATATGTGACTGCCATCACAGAATGACTGTTTTCTTGTAAACTTTCCTTAAATAGAGGTATTTTTTGACTGGTAAGGAGGCCACAGAGGAGAAGGACCTTCGAATCCTACTTTACTTTGTTAGACATTGATCTCTGCATAAATTAACTCCGTGGTTACGAAATAAAACTGTAGAAAATGGTAATTTCATATTACTACTGAAAAGAACCCAATCGTTATTTTACTTTCATAATCAACCATCTACATAAGCTCTTTCCCTGTCTCTTTCTTCCCCATTTTCCTCTTTACTACCTGAGTCATGAACTCTAGTTGGAGGCAGTGGAAATAATATTTGCAACCCAATTCGGAGTCAAGTCACATGGAGATCCCAGACTGGTAGCTATGCTACTGTACATCTGCAATAAAGATGGATGCGGAGAATTGAGCGTGGTGATCCATGACAATAATCTCAGCCAGCATCAGAATGATGATTGAAGAAAGTTGGCAGTTCTAGGGCAGCTTGGTATGTGTAGTGAATTCCATGATAGCTAGAGAATCATAGCAAAATTTTATTTCTAAAAAAATACAAAAGCAAAAAAAAAAAAAAAATCAAAGAGTACAAAGTCCTGGTGATCAGAAACACACACACACACACACACACACACACACACACACACACACACACACACACAAAAGAAAGAAAGAAAGAAAGAAGAAGAAGAAGCAAAGCCATAGTTAAAAACATGAAAATTCCTGGGCTTAAGAGATGGCTCAGCCATTACAGGCTAGGCTCACAACCAAAAATATAAGAAATATGAAAATTCCGATAACAGTATGTACTTATGGTGGATTACATGTAAAATAGTATAATACATGAGCATTGCATATACCAGCATTTACCGATTAGCAGAGAGGTGTATAGAAATTAATTGATAGAAGATCATTGCTATCTGGGCACAATTTTCTAGGGTATTCTATCCCTGCATTAAATTATGAATATATCGATTCTGAAACCTTGCTTATTAGCAGAGGTAAATTATTTTGTAATGTTTTAAGTTCATTTAAAAATATATTTAAAATTCATCATGAGTTCTTTAGCATGAAGCACAATAGTAGGTCCACTGGATTCAACTATCGAGTGGGATTGATGTGACCCCTGTATTGTAGTGTTGGACAACAAAACACAGTTACATTCATAGATGAGTAATTAGACAGTGAGCTTGTGTGTTCATACCCAAATTATAAGCTGAACTTATGTTTTTCAGTTGTGGTCCTATGCAAAGTTAGGACATTGGTATGTTATTATGCTGCCTGCAATGCTCCCCTGGTTAATCTTGCTGTAGGATTGTCTTAGTGTTTGTTACTTTGTTACTATAATGCACACAACAGAGCACATGTACACAGAGATATTGCCAGCTTTACATCATGTATTTTTCTGCATACTAACAGTTTTGTATATTAAGCTATGTACATACTTTCCCCAAATACATTTATTTATTGTAGAAAATAATGTTTCAGTCCATATTGTCACACCTCTGTAGTTATTGTATCTTGCTTATATTTGCCTTTCTTGCCTGTTTAGGTTTTCCATTTTATGCAGTAAGTTTTTTCTCTGCATATATATATATATATATATATATATATATATATATCTTTAAAGATATATATATATATATATCTTTAGATTTGGACTTTACAAAGACAAAATCTAGAATTTTGTTATTTTCCCAATTTACTTGTATTGATCCTTTCCCTTTAGTCTCTTCTTCATCTTTATGATCATGTCAAACATATTTTAGTTTATCTCATTTATATTTGGATTCTGAGGTTGAGAGAAAATATTTGTATTTTGAGTCTGACTTATTTTGCTCAACACACTGATCTTCTCTCCCACTAATTTTCCTGCAATAAGATTGTATAATTATTTTTTGCTGCTGAATCAAAGTCTTAAGTATATATTATGTACTATTTATCCAACCATCTGTTGGTGGAAGTTTAGTTCAGTTTTATATCTTGCTATTATAATCAGTAAAGCAATAAAAATGTAGACATGAAGTTAAGTCTGTGGTTTACAAACTTAGTCCTTTGGATATATAATCAAGAGTAATATAGTTGTATCATATGGTAGTTTTCCTTTTATTTTCTAGGGGACTACTATGCTGATCCCCAGCATCTGCAGTAGTTTAAAATCTCAACCTCAGTCAACAATGGTTTTATTTCCCCAGCATCCTTACCAGCATTTACTGCCACTTATGTTTCAGATGATAGCTATTCTGACTTGGAATAAAATGAATCCCAATGCAGTTTTGAATTACGTTTCTCTAATAGTGAAGGATTTAGAAAAGAATCTTCCATGTATTTATTATCTCTTTGTGTGTTTTTAAACTGATCTCTATTCAGCATTTGCCTAATTTTTGAGTATATGGGTTTTGGTGTTTATTTTTCAGAGTTCTTTAAAGATTCTAGCTATTGAGATATATAGATGTAATATATATATATATATATTATATGTAAAACTTAAAATTCTAGGTCTGTGAAGTTAAAATACTGTAAAAATGAGTAAACTGTAAAAATATTAATATCTTCAACCATGAGTAAATTTCAGAAAATTTATCTTTTTTTCCTTTTCTATGTTTTTTGGGGGTGTTGCTGATTAGTAGTGAGGTGTCTGGCCAGTTTTAATTCCCAAATAGGACAAAGTCTTGATTTTAAACAGTATTCCATACTGACGTCTAAACAGTTTCAACTTTAAAATATGAAAGAAAACTAATGAAAAAAATCAAAGATGAATGCTATGTAAAACATTTCGTATATGTTTTGTTAAAAATAAAACTAGTATATGAAACAATCAGCAAACATAGTAATAGCAATAGTCAGCTCTCCTTTGTGGTTAAACATGTTTACCTGAATTTTACTATCAACCATATTGACATCATGAAGTGTCAAGAGAGCTGACATTCTTAGAAGACATAACATCACCTGTAACCTTTTAAAGAAAGCACTTTGTGAAATCCCCAAAGGCAAAGTGGTTAGAGTGGCATTTGTACAGTGTAGTGGGTAATGGTAAAATAGCAACATCCAGAGCCCTGTGAGCAGTTTGTACACTGCAGACAGTGAAGACTTTGGAAGAAATATAAAAGTAGTGAGTTATCTCCACTTATGTAAAGTGGAATAAATTCACATATTTTTTTCAGATCAGAAACAGCTATACCCAAAGTAAATAATAAATCAAATTTGATATTTTTGCCTTGATATACACATCTTCCAGGATATTAGTTTTAAAAGTAACATTTTTTTTTTACCATTCTTTGCAGAGCTGAAGTCCAATTTTATAACTTTGCAAATTTTTTCAATCACTTTCTTTCATGCAACAATTACAAGTGCAACATATTTGTAATAAAACTGTCAGTCATAGTTCACTTCAAAATGTATCCGGGGGGAGTCAGCCTTCAGAGCTGGGAAAAGTCTGGAATGTTTCTCAGAGAAGCAGTGATGGCAAACTCACAGGGCATTACATGATCAGATAATTATTTCCCAAACTCATTTTGATTTAACAATTTGTGAGTGCATGCATGCAAACATGTGTGCATGCATGCCTCTGTGTGTGTGTAAGATTAAATTACTTATGAGGGGATAGAAAGCTATTCAGTAGTATTTGGATGTATCAGCTGTGTATTTACCATAGACAGGCTTTATTGTGACTCACAGCTGTTTCGTATGTGTATTCATAAGAAGACAAATTGATTGTTCTTCTTGCCATTACATGACCAATCCTTGAACTTAGCTGTATTTGTACACTTTTTTTTTATTAATTTATTCTTGTTACATCTCAATGGTTATCCCATCCCTTGTATCTTCCCCTATGACTGTTCCGGAGGGGGATTACCTCCCCCTGTATATGCTCATAGGGTATCAAGTCTCTTCTTGGTGACCTGCTGTCCTTCCTCTGAGTGCCACCAGGTCTCCCCCTCCAGGGGACATGATCAAATGTGAGGCACCAGAGTACATGAGAAAGTCATATCCCACTCTCCACTCAACTGTGGAGACTGTTCTGACCACCAGTAGAAGAATGGATAAAGAAACTGTGGTACATATACACTATGGAATACTACTCAGCTATTAAAAACAAGGAATTCCCGAAATTTGTGGATAAATGGATTGAGCTAGAAATGATCATAATGAGTGAGTTCACCCAGAAGCAGAAAGAGTTAAATGGTATATACTCACTTATATCTGCATACTAGCCCAAGGGGCATGTTACACTTTTAAACTTTGAGTATACTCTGCAATAGTTTAGTTTGAAATCGTGTATTTTATTAACATCACTGATTTAAATCCATTTCCTAATTTCTATATTTGCTCACATTTTAAGACTTTTTTTCAAAATTCATAATTGAGTGAGTGACGGTCCCCAACACAAGCTTGGTTTAATACTTTAAATTTAGTGTAGTTCACAGGCATCATAGCTGGGCAGGACTGTTGGTTGCCTCCCTTCCCCTCTTTTTTTTTTTTTTTTTTTGATACTGCATAGTACCCTGAAAGTTGGTCCCCGGGGAGGGGGTGTTCAGCTTAGCTCCAGCTCAGGAGTTCCTGGTCTTTCTTTCTGCAGCTCATGGTCTTCAGCAATAAGGCCTAGTTCTCCATCCCTGGATCTCTTCTTTGTCTCTCGGGCAGCCCTGGCTAACGACTCAAAAAAATGGCTTCTCATGTCTGGTATTTTTTGTTAGGTGCTGGTCAGCTCTAGAAAGAAGAATCAGCTCAAAAATTCATTAAAATGGTATAGGTATATTTATATCCATAATGGCATGTATTATAGGATTTTCCTTTAGGTGCATTGTTAATAGAATGATACCTTGTAGCTTTTTTTCAGACATCTTTATTGTTATTTTATCTAACTCTCTTTTTCTTCCGTATTTACCTACCTTCTACCTCCAATCAATCAAAATGCAGATTATGGAGCCTAGTTTTAATAGATATATCTACGAAATATTCCTGTACCTCAGGCTCAGGGAACATTGTAGAAGAGGGGAAAAAAATGTAAGAGCCAGAGGATCAAGGAGTTTGAGTGAGACTGTGTCTCCTGGTAATGTTGGAAGTTATACCCGTGAAGTCTCAATAGTTTGACTGCCCAAACATGAGCTGAACAAAGACAGCATCATGGACATGGCAAGCTGGACCGGGAAAAGCCCAAGAAGTCTCAACCCTAAACAAAGCACCATAGACAACCAAGAAAAGCTGGGAATGGGAAAGGTGGCCTTTCCAGTGTCAAATGGTCAGCCTTGAAAACATACATATAAGTAATATTTCATACACTGAGAAGATTATATTTAGAAATATATGTGTGTGTGTTTATGTGTGTGTGTGTGTGTGTGTGTGTGTGTGTGTGTGTGTGTGTGTGT